>OW052226.1:34757500-35357500 GCA_932527175.1 Operophtera brumata
GAAGAGCTATTGTGAATTCTGTTAATGGTCACGCACGAATGAACAAAGTAATAAATTAATCTACAGCAAACACTTCTTGCAGTAAAATAACGGTGTCATCTTGATAATTTCACACTTTCGCAAAGCTGATATGAAATTTTACAGTACTGTTAAAGAGCTGGGTGTAACATAGACATTAATCATATTGTAAATACAAACACGCCTGAAAATCTATTTAGAAAGGTTTAACATGGTTGACCGGTATGTTTATCTTGGACATATTCTTTCCTTTGGCAAAGAACATCAAAACTAGGAGATCGCAAGAAGGATACAACTTAGATGGACGGCGTTCAGCAAACTGGACGACATTCTTAAGTCCGCTGAAGTTCTGAAGACCCGACTTTAGAACCAGTGTGTTCTGCCTACCATGACTTACGGTGCCGAGACATGGACGCTCACACAGGAGGCTGTGTACAGGATAAGAGTTTATTTATAAATTTTCATGGAACGCGCCATGCTCGGCATCAAGCTTATAGAACGTGTTCCCAACGTCGAGATACGAAGTCGAACGAAGCTCAAAGATGTTGGGAATCGTATAACGCAACTAAAATGGAGTTGGGCAGGACACCTGGCAAGACGAGGTGACGATAGGTGGAGTAAGGCGCTAACTGAATGACGCCCAAGAACTGGGTACAGAAACGTTGGTCGTCCAGCCGCGAGATGGGCTGACGATATCGCATGCGTCGCGGCCGAACCTGGATGAGACTGGCACGGGACTGTGAGAAATGGCACAGGCAAAGAGATGCCTGTACTCAGCAGTGGGTGAAGTGAGGCTGAGGATGATGATGATAAGTTTAACATCGTTTGAATTATTGATTGAGACGAATCCGTAGTTAGAAAGCTTTAAACATACAATTTATGAAAGGAAGTTATGCTGTTGTGCTTATAACCTATATTAATAACTTTCTAAAATAGATACAATTCAATTGTAGAACGACTATCAAGTATTTATCTACCTACTACTTAACTTACTACTAAAGCCTATAACAATAAGTGATTTTCTGTACAATAAGTAATTTAAATTGCAACGACATTGACCCAGCATGCAGCTGTATACCATTATTTATTTTGTGGTAGCAAGCAGTTTTTCACCGACATGGCCCGGCTGAAATCAACCACGATAGTTACTCAGTAACTATTATTTAATCTGTGACAATAGTTGAAATGATGAACGCACCTCAATCGAAAAAGAAGATATTAGAAGACGTCGAACCACAGATTAGAATGATAGAACTTCGCAACGAGCTAATGAAAGTGGAACGAAACGCCGAAATAAAGCAACCCAAATAGCCGTTACTGGGATAATGTCTGTAACACTGTGATTTGGTCATGTAAATAATGTTATCGATGCTATAAAAAGTACTAACCTTGATTCAGCCTCGTGCATCATAATTGGACAAGCCAATTTAAATGACGTTTAATGCACAAAGCAAATAAATGTAAATTTTGAAAATAAATGACAATCATGATGTTTAAGGTTGATGTGCGTAGCCTGATGCAACTGAAGTTCTAATTATCTACTTGACAACAAAGGAAAATCAAGCAATACCACTGCAGAAAACAAAGGAGACAATATTTTTTGTTTGGGAATAGGCTCAAATCACAATCAAATTTGTGGCGCCTTATAATGAGATGCATGTTGATTTGTTTCTTGTAATCTCTAATTCCAGTGGTAATATTAGTTATACTTATACCTCTTCTAACGCGCATACTGAGAAATACTGTATTACAATAAAGTAATTTACCTCCTTTGAATCACCAAAACAAAGTCACTCTCTATGATAGAGCACCATAACCAGCAAATAATGTGGGCGTAGTAGTAGGACCTTTCTTGGCGAAATATTTTTGGCAACTTTCGTTCATTTTGCAGAGTATTGCCTAAGGTTTCCAGCCGACCAACTTGAGCGAGTATCCTTGCAAAAAGTAACCTTGTAACATTAATGTAATTCGTAGCTTAATAAACAGCAGCTACGTCCGACAGAGGCTTATTATTGTTAGTTCACAGCAACAAACGGAAAAGGAAGTATAATATTCAGAGCATATTGTCGGCTTCGAAGCAACGCAGACTCAAGGCATCAATATTATGATTATTGGTTAATTCTGGGATAAGATACAACCAAACTCAATGCACCCATCTGTACGATTCACAAACATCCGGCTTCCGTAGACACATACCAATTAGAACGAATATACACTGACAAGTGATCAAAAGACAGAAAATCTTAACATGGCCTACAGAACTGGCAAATTGACACCAATTAACTTTCAAATCACTTTGGTGGTGAAGATGGGCTGATGAATTACAAAATATATTTTGATAGTACTGTAATAGATTAATATAGTAATCAACAATAACACACCAACATCACTTGTAAAGGAGGTGGGCAACCGCTGACCCAGGTCAAAAATAAAGGAACCAAGGCCCTTCATGGAAGTAATTAGTACGGTTCTGAATGTTGTTTATTGTCCAATTTTTCTAAAGAACTTGTAACTATATTTTTAGAAGTTGGGAATCAAATGTTGTTTTTCTAAATACCTAATTAGACAACACATTGCATTTGCGTGAAACAAAACGCAACAAGCCATATTATTTTCTCACAACTTCTACGCAAACAAATAAATTAACTTTTACATTATTTTAACATATATTTATTATCAATAACCAAAAGTATCTCAACTGTACGTTACGTTAGTCAAAAAAGTTGGGTCAAACAAAATGGGAAAAAAATTAAAAATAAATGTATTGTTATTGTAATGTGTTCTCAAATGTATGGGGAGTTGCCCATGTTCTTTATAATTATAATTTTAACTAGGTATTATTTTACTTTGCTAGAACTCGCAATAACAAGATTTTAGTTAAAAACAAACTTTTTAAAAACAAGCTTTTGATAAATTGTAGTGTTCGGAACGGTGTGCTGATCGAAATGAGTCCAACACTCCAGTCTACTATTATCCATCGAGGAGTTACATTGTTCATCATCATCAGATCAGCTCGTTGTCACCATAATATTGTATTGTCATCGGACTTGACAGGTAGGCCAAATATCAGCTCAATCGAACACCGGACAGTGGGGGAGAGGGGTTCAGTGGGGGAGGCCTGTCCAACAGTGGACGTATACAGGCTTGTGATGATGATAATGGTGAATTAACATTTAGACCACGTACAAAATAGACGCCAAAAAACCACTTAGAGAAACGTCCGGATATCAACGCACTTTGTGCAGATATCCTAGCCTAAGATATTAGGAAGAAATAACCAAGGAGTTCTTGGCTCGCTGCCAAATTGAGCACCTGTGTCTCCAACGTCCCATGATCCTACTCTCTATAGAGACAATATAGAGAAGAGAGATCATAGCACACTGGTAGAGGAATGCCACTAGGCCACTTTTATTCGGTCGCGGTGTGATCGTGTCATTGACCCCTTAACGCATCGACTCTGAACTAATTATAATCTGTTTCCTTGCGAGCCCGTTCAAATTCGCCACTCTACAAACAGACAAACCAATCGACATTTCCTCAATTATTGAACATGAAAAACAAGTCTGGCAATAGAATAATTTCAGATTGTCGACGTAAATATACCTAAAAAAAAAACATGCTAGGAAATTCATTATTGTTCGAGCCAAATAAATTTAATAATTACCGTATCTAGGAATAAATAAACCGGCTGAATGCGCACTGGGGACGCATAGTGTAGGGTTCCGTTTCCAGTCACTATTAACGACCCTTAACTGCAATTTCTTAAGCAAATCTTTTAGAGTGTGTACTGTCCATCGGTGGAATGACTTTGCCTGTTCACATCAGGCATGCGAAAATTTTAACAAATTTTTCAAATGAGGTCATCAAATTGTATCTCGCACCATCTCTAGAGTGAATGCGTTTACTCTTTCCTTTCAGTTCTACTAGGTACATTGTATTTGTTTTTATATATTATTTTATTTTATTTCTTACTTTTGTTATTTTTTTGTTTTTATATATTATTTTATTTTATTTCTTACTTTTGTTATTTTTTTTATTGTTACTTCACCTCCCCTCACGTTCTTTACAATCCTGTCCATCCAAAGGATGCCTGGAAAAGATCGCTCTTAGCGATAAGGCCGCCCACTGTACCACCGTGAACTAGTTTGTAAGATAATATAAGTATGCTGTTATTTTATTTTAAGGTGAGTACAATAAAGAGATCTATCTATCTAACGTAACTCTGAAAGTTTTTATCATAAGATATCTTTACTATTCGCTTAGGGTATATGCTCCAAGGTTCCAACAACTGATAATCTATGAAAATATCAACTGGCTTCTTCATACGGCTGGTGGCTGTCACTGTGCATTCATGACATAGATAATCATCAGCAGCGTTTAGACGTCCACTGCTGGACGCGAGGCCTTCCCCATCTATATTCCCCAAATTAAATGGGGGGATACGCCATAATCACGGGCCACGGCACAGGCGGATTGGTGATCGCAGCAATGGTGTCTAATCTTATCACATCCCACTATAATATAATAAATGTCAAAGTAACGATGTTTGGTACTCAATCACGCCGAAACGGCTGAAACCATTTCCATGAAATTTGGTATACAAATAGATTATGACCTAGATTGAGCTATTATTATTTATTCTGTGCTATAGGCTACTTTTTATCTAGGTAATACGCGAGCGAAGCCGCGGGCGGACACTAGAAGATAATAAATCGAAAAAATACATACACAGTTTATAATAAACTAGCAGCGCCCCGCGGTTTCACTCGCGTAAATCTCGATCCCGTGGTAATATCGGGATAAAAGTATGCCTATGTGTTATTCTGGGAGTCTAATTATCTCTATTCTAAATTTCTTCCAAATCCGGACGAATTTAGAAGAATTAGCCGTTTCAACGTGAATAATTAACAAACACCTCTCACACAAACTTTCGCATTTATAATATTAGTAGGATAAGTTAGGCAGTAAGACAAGGTAGTCATTAAAATTATCAAGGTTATAATTGGTTCAATGGTAAAAGTGGAAAAGAAACTACGCATTTCCCACGGTACCTACCGCAACAAAATGGAGAGAATGAGACGCTACTAATTCAACGCATTATCATTCACAGTTGAAGACAGGCATCAAACTGTAAACTACCATTTGATGCAACAACTGCAACTTGCTTCAACTTGTCTGTGTGTTATCGCATTCCTGTATGGACATCACGTTTCGATATCTTAGAAAGCGTGATTCATTAGCTAACTTTAGCAAGCATAATAAAATCATATCACTCATTCTAAGACACGAAAACTAGAGTTAATTTCGAGAAAAATTTGTGTTCTATTTTTGGTACTTACACTCAAGCCTGCTCTCCTAGTTGAGTTAGATTGATTAATAAAGGGTCTAAAAGTCTGCTATACAAGTTGCAATTGTGAACTGTATTAAGTCCTCTGCAGTTTGGTAAAGACAGCTCGCATATTTGTAAATGTACTCTAAATTATTATTATTGTCTATATTATTTACAGCGTGTTTAATAGCGTGAATCTGTAACGAATAAGCAACCAATAAATTGATAAATGGGCCAACTTTGGCAAGCTTTATAATTATCGCTTCACTCTAAATTCTAATTCAAGATGAGCCTAGAAGATTTTCAGACGATTGGCAGCTCCGCACGAATAATTAACGTTAGCGAGACGATAGTCAACGTCAAATATTGACCCAATGACATTGGGGCGACTACAAATCTCAATCATTTGAATGGTTAATATTTAAAATTTACTATTGCCACGTTAGCGTCTCGCTAACGTTAATTATTCATGCTTGGACCATTGTTCAATTGTTATAGATAAGGTTTTTTTTTTGTATCTCTCGTGTCCCCAACGAACTCTGATCAGCAAATAACGCAACTTCCTTACAGCAACAACGCAGAGTTCGAAGATCTCAGAGCAAACAGCGATCTTACGTCTACTAAGGTCAAACTCGTGAAATGACGGCTAAGGTCGCCGTCGGCTTTCCCCACAGAGCGTAACTACACAAATTCTGACTCCCACAAAGGCTGTATTCACACAAGAAGCAAGTTTTCCGCGCCTACCGCCAGACTACTTGCCAAATTATACGAGTATAAAAGTCACAGAAGGCGTCGTCCACATTACTAATTTTAAGAGTGTCGAGGAGCTTTCTTTAAGTCTCTAATTCTCTGTTCCGAATTTGAGTAGTTCTTTTGCTCGTAGGCATTGCAATTACAACGCACCACGGCTTTATACAAAGATAACTTCAAAATGTAATATAAATAATTGCAGTAATCATCAGCTAAAAGCCATAATAACGCAATGGTTAGATTCATTTGATTATGCCGGTGTAGAGGACTCTATGGTAATGCACATCTTCACACACACACACACACACACACACACACACATACACACAACACTACACAATAAACTGTATATTAGAGTAAGTTTTATTTGTATATAGTTTTTGTAGTAACTTATTTATTTAAGTATTTGACTGACTTGCAGCTAATTTCACATGCGCAAAGATATTCGGGCTGTAGACGTCGAATTAGGCTCCCTCTTCAACGCACTCCGTAACGCTCGCTCTTGTTAGTCTAGCACAAACAAAACATGTAGTACACACATCCTCAAGTAATCACTGTAATAAAATCTAGTTTGTTAACCTTTACCGTTACTGAGTGAGCATGTAACGCGGCGACCCCAAAATTGTAACTGTTTTTTTTTCAATCGATAAATTTTGAAGGAATCAAAGTTCAAGTCAAAGTCAAACGTCAAATCGTGTACATTATGATTAGCATTAATCCACAAGTTTACCATATATTTATTACAATTTGAATGCTGCAGTATTGTTGACGTCAGAGTTTGCGTTGACGAGAGAACAGAGGATCATGGCTAAGCAATGTGATGTAGTAGATACAGTAAGTTCGTTCTGGCGAAAGATGACGTCAACAACCAGCTTTCCATCTGAATCCGGCCTATCACACAAATTGAACAATCTTGCCATGGCGCGAGCTGGTAGAATAGTAATGTCACGAGCGCACGACTAGTATGGTGAACGGTTACGGTAAAAGTACATTGGCATAAGGGCTCACGCACGATACATGCCAATTTAAGAAGACCTTTGCTCGTTTTCTTGCTATTTGTAAGCTATATTTACAGCTATAATAAAACGTTACCGCCTAACCACCATCATTACTAGAAAGAGGCAGTTGTCCTACGTTTACTCCGGCCGTATCTCTACTTCGATAATGTTGTAATTTTCTCGCTAATTTGACAATGCTCTGGTAGAAAGGGTTGGCTATTGCAAGGTAATGTTCATGTCCTCTACTCCAATATGTTCAACTATCTGTTCAACCAGTTGAACAAATTGGATGAGTTTTCTCCAATTTTTTCAACTTCAAAATGTAGTTGAACTCTTTGGACTAAAAATTACAATAAGTTCAATTTCTATGTTTTTATTAATAAAACTGGGTTCAATAAAAAACAATATTACAAATTTATTTATCTAATCTAGACTTGTTGAAAAAAGTCTTCTTAATTATATTGCACATTCTAACAGAAATTGGCCGACACTTATTTCGTTGCTAATAATTTTCATTTGTAGGCTCATTATTATTTTGTCGTTCATAATACTGACTTTATTGCGTTTGTTTTCTTTTGTTTATTTTTTATTAGCTTTTCTTTGGCAGCATTATATTCTGCATCGTCGGCCAAACCAAGCCGCAGCGGCCAGCGAGATCGAAGCGACGCATTTGCGGCCCCGTGTTCAGTCGCTGATCGCTGCGGCCACTGAGATCAATTTCATTGTAGTTAAATCACCAGTGTGCGCGCACTAGCCGCGGCGGCCGCACGTATTGTGGAACTACAGCGTGATTTGGATGACAGCTGTCAAAATTGAAACAGTCATATTTCGGAAACTACTCCTGCTAGAGTTTCGTTGTTTGGCTCAAATGAAAGGTGATGACAAAATCTACATTTTGGATGAAAGCTGTCAAAATTGAAACAGTCATATTTCGGAAACTACTCCTGCTAGAGTTTCGTTGTTTGGCTCAAATGAAAGGTGATGACAAAATCTACATTTTGGATGACAGCTGTCAAAATTGAAACAGTCATATTTCAGAAACTACTCCTGCTAGAGTTTCGTTGTTTGGCTCAAATGAAAGGTGATGACAAAATCTAAATTTTGGATGACAGCTGTCAAAATTGAAACAGACATATTTCGGAAACTACTCCTGCTAGAGTTTCGTTATTTGGCTCAAATGAAAGGTGATGACAAAATCTTGATTTTGGATGACAGCTGTCAAAATTCGTTTTGTGCTCATCTAAGGCGCTCAGAACTCGTTGCAATTTTGAGCTCTCAGTTGCGGCAACCGGCAATTTTCACGATATTTTCTTAAAATTTTGGGAAATTGCGCAGACGTAGCAACAGTTTTCAGTTGCTGCAATCGGTGACAAAAGAGCGATTTTACTCCCTCCACGTACCGTCAACACTAACTGTTGACCACATGGAACTGAAAAATTTAAAATAACAAATACTAAGAAACAATAAAATAAATATTTAAGGGGGCTCCCATACAACAACCGTGTTTTTTTGCCGTTTTTATAGATTATGTACGGAACCCGGAACTCGCACTTGGCCGGGTTTTAAATACGGTCTGTTTTTTCCTATCAATCAATGGTGCAAACATAACTAACTAGTAACTTCTGCACCATTAATGGTGCAAACGTAACTAACCAGTTACGTCTGCACCATTAATGGGGCAAATCAATGGTGCAAACGTAACCGCGGGTGCGCTGCCAGGTCGCTAGTGCTCTCACCTCGAGAGTTAAAGAACCGACGCAAGTAAATTATCATTCGGCTCTCGTTGAACACCTCCATATAGACGATCCATTTCATATTTCCTTATACGATAATATCGATACCCGCAGTGGACTAGCACTAGACCTCTGCCTTTTTGTAAAAAACACAAATCTTCATCGATCTCCATTGCAATTTATAAAAAAACAGGCAAGGAAAATCAAATGCTGTACTCTTGGAAAACTGACGTTATATATGTAGACAATGTCATTAAATATATCATTTTCTTTCATTTTCTGTCAGTGGCCAGTACTATCAGTGATAACCTCTTTGGAGCAATAGCTGTCGACCTCAAAAAGGTTACGAAGTGTAAAAGTTCAATAAGTACCAACCAGACTCTTCCCGCCATTTTCGAAAAGAGACGTTGTCTACTTTTATTTTATTTCTTTTCCTAGTGTTTTCTTGAGTTATTTTGTGTTATTTTGGAGGCATTTTAACTAATGTAGCTCGTTTAAAAAGCACAAGTGTAGTGAAATGAAATGGAAGTGAATTGCGTGACTTTTGAAATTGGTGGAAATTGTCTACCAAAGTTTTAGTAAAATAGGCCACCGTTTTACTAAAACATGACTCGACTGTGACTTTGACGACTTGGAAGGAGTGTAACGTTGCAAAATGTATTGAAAATACAATTAGTGAAAATACAGATACTTGAAAATGGCAAATGCACAAGCCGTGCGGCGCCAATTATAGAGAAAAAAAAATACCATCCAGAAATGCATAAACTATGAAGAAGTTTTCCCCTCTCGCAACCCGACATATGGCACATGACGCTGCGAATGAATTATTTTAAAATACATGGTGGGAATACTACTTTTTTATTGAACCCTGTTTTATTAATAAAAATATTGAAATTGAACTTATTGCAATTTTTAGTCCAAAGAGTTCAACTATATTTTGAAGTTGAAAAAATTGGAGAAAACTCATCCAATTTGTTCAACTGGTTGAACAGATAGTTGAACATATTGGAGTAGAGGTGTTCATGTAGGTAAATAGACGTCAAATCCATTTGAATGTAACCATAACTAACAGAAAATGTAGACAAAGTAAAAGTATCCGGTACGCGTGTAGTAATTTCGTAAAACGGCCGTGGCCCACATCGGCAACAATTGCCGCTTTAATATTATCATTATTTATTTATAGTCCTTCTGTTCCGGATATTTTGTGGTTTTTCTGGTTTTGAGATTTTAATGCCGACACGTTGTTCTGCACTATCTCAAATTTAGATAGTCCAGAACATATTTTAATGTTGTTTACATTACGTGTCAATGAACTGGTCGGTTATGATCATGTTTGTGTGTCTTTTCTCTGAGGTTTTCCGTTCAATTCACTAAACTTGTTCAGATGATTCGTAATAGTTTGGTTACTAATAGTTTTTCCTCGATGTAACATTATTATTTATTTAATACATATCTTATTGACGAACATAGCGAATGATACTAATTCTAAGGCTCTTAGTGGACAACTGAAACGCGCGTTGATTTGATGTAAGGATAACTA
Source organism: Operophtera brumata (assembly GCA_932527175.1). Classification (NCBI taxonomy): domain Eukaryota; kingdom Metazoa; phylum Arthropoda; class Insecta; order Lepidoptera; family Geometridae; genus Operophtera; species Operophtera brumata. The sequence continues at coordinate 34,767,869 of OW052226.1, forward strand.
AGATTTATAATTAATAGTTGAGAATAGAAAAGCTAAACTAAATAAGACCGAGGTTTTGTTATCTATTTCTGGCACAAAGCAGTAGTGCACGCATTGCTGTGTTCCGGTTTGAAGGGTATGGTTGCTTATGAGACTTTTTGTCTTAAGTCTAAGGGCCCTTATATAGACATAAGTCACCTTTATGTCTAAGGGTGGCGGGCGCAGTGCAATGTCGCATAGGGCGAGTCCTAGGACACATGACCTATGAGTTAATGCATTGTTATAGGCAGAGGTAACGCTTATCATCAGGTATGCCTTCAGACAAATCAAATTAAAATAAATAAAAAATGACGATCGCACACGCTATCACATGCAATAAGACAAGCCCAACCATACAGTAGGTAGAGTTACAAAGATAAATCTTACAGGTCATGATCTGGACAATAAAATAAATCATAATAGGCGACAGTCAGCACTCGTGTAGCAATCAGCAGCACAGATCGTGATATTGCCATACAATTATGGACAGTCGATAGAATGGAAGTTGCATTGTGTAGCTGGTCTGTGAGTCAGCTATTCGGTCCGGCCAGACCAGACTGCCGGCACCCGAGCTCCACGCAACGCTTTATTCTATAACTAGTTCTTATTACAACAGACTAGATATTTGTTTTGTTTGTATCGAAACTGTTTAACAGAGCTGTCAAGAAATGTAGAGCAGATGCTTTGCTTTAGTTTCTTTGGAATTTACGGACAAGAACAATCTATTATATATAATGTACAAGACAATATTGCCAGGAAGGTTTTTCAATTAACATTGATGCTGATTCAGTACTTGGATCCAGTCCAGCGCCAGAAATTTTCAGTTCTACCTTTATAATGCGAACTGCTTAAGGAGTCGAACACATCTACCGTCGTCTGTCTTTCCTGAAAACGATAATCTGGGTATCCTCAAGGCTAGAGTGAATAAGTGCCTTCTAGATCTTTGAGTGCTCCGTCTTCGGCCACATCGTCACTTACCAACAGGTGAGATCGTGGTCAAACAAAGGTCTATAAAAGTAAAAAAAAAAAAAACGGCATAGGACGACAGAGCTCGGAAGTAAGGATATCGGCAGAAACATTTAAATTGGACAAAGGAGTGATTTTAAACTTGTTTAAGGAGAATGCTCACGCTTGTGGCGCGAAATTCAAATTTGTTAGTGTTTTTTTGCTCATTAGTGCTCATGAACACTTCTTCAGTTAGCGAAAGTTGATTTCGCGAGAACTAGGAGACTTAACGCACATGTTTTAATTGATGGTATCTCATAAAATTATCATCAGTTTAGCTACGATACCCATAAACAAAAAAACACTGTAAAAATGTGTTTAGGGGGATCGTAGCTAAACTGACGATATTGAATATAAAAAGTAAAACTGAATGTAAAATTGTAGACCTTAATGAAATAAACTTTTTTTATGAGATTTTTATTAATTAAAACACATGTGTTAAGTCTCCTAGCCCTCGCGAAATTAATTTTCGCTATCTGAAGAAGTGTTTATGAGCTATGAGCAAATAACACCAAAAAAATTGAATCACCTTAAAATCAGTACATCAAATGGCGATCGAAATATTTCGATCCTGTATATATAGACTTCAGCGCTGGATTTACACGCGTCCAGTGTCGATCCTGCGCTGGACTGGATCCAAACGCTGGTTCTATAAAATCTGCCCTAACACGAAACAGCTAAAACTATGTAAGCCCCTCCACCACTATTGGAGACTTGTGCGTGATTTATTACTTCCTTAATGAGGTATATTTAAATTGGATGGTTAAAAATTGCAATGAATCTACTTTTAGGCCACGAAGGTCTCAAAAGTAGGTCACAATCTGATTGCAAACTGAAGACAAGATAACAGAGTAATTATGCTATCTATCTAGTGCATTCGTGGAACTACATCACTTCCAAATGTAATTTTTCCGTGCAATATTCAGTCAGCTATCTCTAGATTTACATTCCTATATGGACTTTTTAGTTAGACAATAGACAAGAGGAACCTCTTTTTTTTTAACATTGATATACCTTTGTTTGACCACGATCTCACCTGTTGGTAAGTGACGATGTGGCCGAAGATGGAGCACAAAGGTCTAGAAGGCACCTCTTCACTCTAGCCTTGAAGAGACCCAGATTATAGTTTTCAGGAAAGACAGACAACGGTAGTGTATTCCAATACTTAGCAGTTCGCAGTATAAAGGTAGAACTGAAACATTTTGTGCGAATATAAGGTATACTAATGAGGTAAGGAAGGATGGTACTGAGCCGTACGCCTGCTCGTCCTATGATGAAAAGGAGATGGTGGGATCAAATCGTGTAGTTCCAGGGAGCATTCCCCGAAATGTAACCTATAGAAGATCGAAAGGCATGCAACCTTACGACGGTGCTCGAGACTCTGGATCATAGTCTCCGCCATATATACGAGTATAACCTCTAGACAGATATCAACATTTCTAAACATAGGTCTCTACAAGGATTCTCTAGTCAGATTTTAATATTTAGACTCTAGTGAAAATGCTTTGTAAGTATGTAGCGAAATATCTCAAGACTCAAGCTGAAGGCATGTGTTATTCAAGACGGTCAAATTACTTCAGAACTATATACCCACAAAACCAAAAGATAATACTTTAGAAGAGATTTATTTCTAACTTCAAAGAAAACAGATAATAAGCTTCTAAATATAGCTTTACTGAATAACCGTTTTGATTTGTATGCGACGCGAGGACTGCTAACGCTTACAAATTAAGCATTATTCCATCAGGTAAACAATACATTTGCCAAACAAACTAAGCGTAAGACAAGTAATTACACGACATTCCAATGAACTGTACTCAGCTTTATTTCTGGCTTGAGAGTTGAGACTGATATTGCACAAGAGTGCATCACGTGTGTTAACTGTCCATGTGAATTAAAGGAAAAATGGTAACAAAAATTAACAAATACCAATACAAATTTTAAATTCTATAAAAACTGCCGTGGCTTGTCTCGAGTAATCTTCCATGGATGACGTATTTTTTTTTCATGAAACCAGTAGACTTGCTTACTGCCCACCTGATGTAAAGTGGACACCGTCGTCGCTTAGACATTTAATTGCTTAATTTATTAAAGTTTTTCTTGAAGCGGTACATGTCGTAGCCAAGCGGAAAAACCTCGGATGGAACTCATTCCATAGTTTGTAAGTATGGGGAAGAAATGATCTCGAGAAACGAGTCGTTCAAGAAACCTAGGGTTCTATGATGTGCGGATGAGCTTTGTCACGGTGCCGGGAAGAGCGATGGTAAAATCTCAATGCCGGGATGAGTCATAAAAGCCGACTAAAGAATTACACAATCGGCAAATACCCCATTGCATTTTATGTGAGGGGCCCAGCAGTGTACGAAAATAGGGTACTGATAAAACACCTATTAAACATAAAGTTATCGATTCAATGCTTATAGCTTCAAGCTATTTAACATAATAAAACCAAAAAGGACTGGGCGCCATATAATAAACATTAGGCTGATAGTCAATAGTAGTCAATAGCAAGTTTCCTAATACAGAACAGAAGCCATCACATAACTGTTACAACAGTTCCACATGTCATGCAAGTCGATAGGCAGCATTCAGATAGGAAGCAGGCTAGCGGCCCATTTCTCCACTAATATTGTGCGCGAGTTCGTACCAAATAAAAAATATAAATAAAATGTGCCTTGTCTATAATGTCTGAACTCAGTGGTTCACTTAATTGACTTAGCTACTCTCCCGCAGCTTGTGCTAAGCTAACGCACTGTCATTTTGCTTGCCTACCCACATTTCGTAGTATCGCCTTGGGCACTGACCCAAACTGATTTGTATGTTATGTTTTTTTAATTGTTATGTATTATTTTATAAGATCGTACTACCTACATTAGTTTTTACCCTATTTTTATTGTTTAATGTTTGCTCATATTTAAGTGAACTGTTAAAGTTCTTTGTGAGTTAAATAACGTTCTTCAAACCGAAGCGCCGGGAGATCAGCCCTGCCTGCCGCCTGACTTCTGCTTGAATATGGTCGTAGAGTCTGCTGGCTGACGTCAGAGATAACAATAAAAACGAAATGGAAATTGATTCCGTTGTAAGGCCCTCCGCGGTGAAACGCTAAAGCTATGAATATTTTAACATGCTTTGTCAGATTCTGATATTGTGTTCGAACGCGTATCATTTTGTGCTTACAGAGCCTGATATCAATTTTCACTTTATTTTCGCGAGACTATCAATCATGAATTGAGTCATGAATATATCATCGCAAAATATACCAAGGACGAAATTTAATATTTATTATTAAGAGTCTCTACATCAATATCAAATGATTAAATCGTGGCGTGACTGACTGACGGACTGACTCACTGACTGACTAGCCTTCTTAACCGTTAGTCCTAGAGAACTAAAATTTGGAGTGTACATTCCTTTTGTGGTTTAGGGGTGCACTAAGAAATACATTTTCGAAATTCACCCCCTATAAGTGGTGCAGCGGGGTGTAGAAGTTTGTATGGAGGAAATCCATACAGACGAAGTCGCGGCCGTGCCACTAGTCTACAATATCGGAAGTCTATCCAAACATGACGATATCAACTCGTTTAAAACGTAAGTAATACATTACATGTCAAATTAATAAAACAAAAAGCAGGCCACTTCATACAAGTAGCGTTTAAAATCAATTGCTGACATAAAAGCACGTAGCTTGAGGCCGAGAAGCTAAGCGCTATGAGGAATGACATCAGTAGACGGAACCACTCGTCGCCCACGCTCCACCTACGGGCACGAGCCTTGCAAAATCCTGAGCCAAAGGCGCTTGGCGCGAGAGGCGTTTGCGAAACATTGACTGAGAAATAAATGGGCTTTTTGAAACAGTTCCCACTTGGCATTAATTTTGTCGTGTTGCTGATTTTGTCTGGGTCCTTGGATCCTTGTAGGACATGTGGCTTCAAAGAGCCTTTAGAATGTGTCCAGAAAAACGTAGACCTTGACGTGACATTGGCTCAAAATAACTAGTGAAGAGAAAGGGTTCAGGATGCGCTCCGAAGCGAGGATCCTATTATGCAACCATTCACGATCTACCGTGCCCTATTTAGATTGGTGGATGTCGTAGGTGGTTGTCGTTGGTCTAGGACATGTTATTTTCTTCTCCAAGAACACTCACACTCCTGAAGAATCACCGGACTCTTTCAGATTCTACTCGTAATGAGCCTATAAAATGTTCGTATAGAGGCACAGAAGATAAGATCTGGGGGATAATCTCGCATTTAAACGAAATCGAACTAGATGACGATGATGACTTTTATTGGATCACGAATAATGGATAACTATGAAAGATGCGATAATTGGTCTGGTAAACTCCAGCCAATTGAAGATAACGACTTGTGTCGATGAACTTAAAAGTGAGACGTCTCGCTATGCTTTAGTGAATCGTGATGAAAGAAGAAATTGTTTTTTTTTGTCCATTGTCAAAAGGGTTGAACAAAGCTGTCAGTTCCACATCTAGTTTTCATAAAAAAACAGGATTAACAAATAAATATGCAAGTACGTCCAAAAATACGAAAAAGTAGAGTCTCTCACCAAACTGTGTAGCAGCAAAAACCTTCGGAAAACCCGAATAATCCATTTTGTAAGACCACCAAAACAATTTAACATGTTCTTGAGCTGTTGTTGAAGATGGACTGCAGTTTACATTAATTGACAAGGTCAGGCTGATGGCTGCTGTTTAGTTTCTTCTGTGGGCGTTGAAGGTTCTCCGTGGTTCTCAAAAACAATTAAGATGTAAGATAAAACAAATTGTCTTGTCCACTCTGACTCGTTGGTTTTCAAACACGTCCCAAATATCACTAATGTTTCTTAACGAGGTTTCGCCAAAGGCCCAGCAGTGGGAACACTGTAGGCTAGTAGTTGATGATACTACAAACATACATTTAAGAGAAATAACAATTCAGTTTGACTTCCTCTATCCTTGCAATATCATTTTTCTTAGCAATTTGTACAATTATATATTTTTAACCCCCGACGAAAAACGAAGGGGTGTTATAAGTTTAACGTGTCTGTGTGTGTGTGTGTGTGTGTCTGTCCCATCGTTGCTCTCGAACGGATGAACCGATTTAGTTTTTATTTTGTTTGTTTGAAAGGTGTATTTGTCGGGAGTGTTCTTAGCTTTGTTTGATCAAAGTCGGTTCAGCCGTTCAGTGTTGGGGTTTTTTATTTATATTTTACAAAATGAATTTATTTTATTGTACAATCCTTGCCATTTGCTTCGTGTACAGACATAGACACACACCTCTTCCCCCCAAGAAGGCAGAGCATCAGAGGACCTCTTTGCATAATGGGTCGCACAATCGCAGGAATATAGACGTGACCAGCGGTGAGCTCATCGCCGCCATTGTTATCGCACGACCAACTCTGCTAACACTTTCTTCCAGTAATAACACACTCTCTAAATATAATCCAGCAACCACAATATATATTATAGGTACTAACAAAAATTACCCAACACATCCGGGTTTTGTTCACACCTTACCTATAGTATTAGACTGCCAAAATATCGATATGATTGTAGATAAGACTGTTTGACTTGTCAATGACTGTTAATTCGCAAATAAAATATTCCCAGTAATTCTTTGACAGAATTATTATTATGGCCATCAGTCCACAGCTGGACATAGGCCTCTCCCAATGCGCGCCATTTAGACCGATTTCCAGCTCTTCCCATCCACTTTCTACCAGCCGCCTTACGTATATCGTCGCTCCACCTAGCCAGGGGGCGCCCCACACTACGTTTACCAAGACTTGGTCTCCACTCTAGAACACGTTTACCCCAGCGGTTGTCAGTTATTCGGCATATATATGCCCAGCCCATTGCCATTTCAGCTTGCTAATTGCCTGAGCTATATATCTGTGACCTTAGTTCTCTGTCGGATAACTTCGTCGCGGATTTTATCCCTCAGAGAAACTCCGAGCATAGCTTGTTCCATAGCACGCTGAGCGACCTTGAACTGATGGACAAGCCAATGATGGTCAGCTTATGGTCATAATAAATCTTTATTTCTTGTGATTTTGTTTATCATGGATATCTATAGTAGATAGTAGTAGAACCTAGTAGAGCTTTTTTGTGAAAGAGTTCGTACGGGGAAGTACTACCATCATACCTATTTCTGCCGCAAAGCAGTAGTGCTCGCATTGCTGTGTTCCGGTTACAAGGGTAAGGGTGCCGGTGAAATTACAGGCACATGAGACTTTTCATCTTTATGTCTCAGGGTGGCGGTTGCAGTGCAATGCCACATAGGGCGCGTCCTAGGTGGACGTGACCTATGAGGTAATGCACTGTTCATAGGCAGAGGTTACCGCTTAACATCAGGTGGGCCACCTGCTTGTTCCGTCATTCAAGTAATAAAAATAAAAAAAAGACTATAATCAACAAAAGCACAAGTAAGTAAATGTTATGGTGTCGTTACCGTCTCGCGCGAGCCCTTAAAAAGTTTTATGTACTAAAGATTTTACTGAAAGATTGAAAAGTTATTTCAGTCTGACTGAAAGCTTTTATTCAACTTTACTAAGCTCAAATAAAACATGGATCGAACAACTTAAATAATAAACCCATCCTTTTTTTCTCAAATGCAACACTGCTGGAGTGTTTCTAGATCAATGTATATAAAATTGTTACGTGACTGACTGACTGACTATCAACGCACAGCCTAAACCGTAAGTCCTAGAGACCTGAAATTTAGAAGGTCCATTTATTAAATGCTGTACGGGGTGCACTAAAAAAGGAATTTCCAAAATTCACCCCCTAAGGGTGTGCAGCGGGGTGTTGAAGTTTGTATGGAAAAAAACTCAACGCGGACCAAGTCGCGATCATCCCACTAGTAATCTAATATGAACAAAATATAATAAAAAGTAATGTAATAAAGTACCTATTTTTAAAACTTTCGCGGTCGGAACACATGTTTTATTAATTTTATATCGTGTTATATTATATTATTCGTGCGATATCCCACTATCCCACTAATATCATAAATTACAATGTTTGGATGTTTGTTACTTAATCACGCCAAAACGGCTGAACCGATTTCGATTAAATTTAATAAATAGTTTTTTTTTAATATACAATCTTGGTATGGCGGTTCAATCAGATGGTCCATCTGATGTTAAGCGGTACCCTCTGCCTATGAACAGTGCATTATCACATAGGTCACATCCACCTAGAACGCGCCCTATGTGGCATTGCACTGCGCCCGCCACCCTGCAGATGACCTGGATTGAGAGCTATAGCCTACTTTTTAACCCAGTATAACGCAAGCAAAGTCACTTTTAAGTGAAAAGTCAACATTTCATGAGCAGCAAAGGAAAACGGAACACGTATCGGATACGACCTAGTCCAATCGTTGTTCGTTTTACTGTCCATATTTGTAGTTCGGTGACTATGTCACCTACTAACCTGAAGGGTTCTGTCCGTATTTCCAATCCATTAATATCCTTCTATCGATAACGAAACCCTGCTATACCTAGTCACTTCCTGACTACAAATATACTGAAACCATCAACAAAAGTGACAACAATTACTGATTGCGCCAGTGCCACATTTGCGTGACCAAATTCTGAGTCAACTATGTTAGTGACACAATGATAATGATAATAATAAAATAATAAAGAATGCTGGACAGCTCACACAACATTATCTAGCCCCAAGCTAAGCAGAGCTTGCGTTATGGGTACTAGACAACTGATATACTTAATACAATACATTACATAGATAGGAAGATATTTTTTATATACATAGAAAATACCCAGAACACCCTGAACATATATCTGCAGATCGCACAAATATTTGTTACGAGGCGGGAATCGAACCCGCAACCGCGGGCGTCGCAGGCGAACCCTCGCCCACCACGCCACAGAGGTCGTCAGTAATAAAAGTATATCGTTAATAAAAAAACATTGACACCGGTATTAATTGGTATTTAAAATACATACCTTAACAGAGCGAGCCCACACGCGAGTGATGACTTCATACGTAAAATCGAAAGCTGTGCCTTGACTATTTTTGTGGGGTCGCTAATATTGCAGTGCAACGTGTTACGTAAGGGCGCATTATTATAACCCGAGACCATGATTCCAACAATATTATTTCGTAATAGGGATCCAAACAAAATCTTGGTAATTTTGTATTTAATGATGGTTTTACCATTTGGCGAACATAATAACGATTATTACTACTTTATTACACACAAAGTTTGACCGTCTGAATCCTAAAAAACAAAGAAGCAGGCTTTTTTGCTAAATTAAAAAAACTGTAGATACAAGGTAATCAATTTTTTTAAAATTAAAAAATCCCTCAACGCAATGAGACGGCTGAACCGATTTTGATCAAACAGTGAAGAACACGCCCGATTCAACTTTCAAACAAACAACAAAAATAAAAAAAACTGTTTTATCCGTTCAGGAGCTACGATGCCACAGACACACACACATAGCCACACACACAGACACGTCAAACATATAACGCCCCGTCGATTTTGCGTCGGGGTTAAAAATAAAGGAATTGAAAAGGACGTCACAATCCACTGATCACCTAAGCTGCCTGACACAAAGAATCCAATTCATGAATTGGTGTTTATTGTTTGTAATGCAGATGACCCACCTGATGTTAATTGGTAACACTCTGCCTAAACCAACGCATTACATCACAGGTCACGTCCATCTAGGACGCGCCCTACATGGCATTGTACTGTGCCCGCCACCCTGATACATCAAACCGGAAGACAGCAAAGCGAGCACTACTGCTTTGCGGCAGAAATCGTTTTTTTTTTTTTACTGCGTTAATGGCGGAAAATCTGATGGCCCCACCTGATGTTAAGCGGTAAACCTCGGCCTTTAACAATGTTTTACCTTATAGGTCACGTCCAGCTAGGACGCACCCTATGTGGCATTGCAATGATCCATCAAATAAAAAAAAACTAATTAAAATAATAATTTTAAACGGATCCCTTGGAGACAGGATCGATTAGGAACAAAATTATAGGTATTAAGGGATCGATCAGGACAAGGAATCCATCAGGAACTACTCCTCCCGTCACCACAGAAAATATAACAGTACAAGTACCGTCACCCTGAGACAAAGATGAAAGTATCATGTGCCTGTAATTTCACCGGCACCCATACCCTTCAAACCCAGCAATGCGAGCACTAATGCTTTACAGCAGAAATATGTATGGAGGTATTACTGCCTTGGACGAACTCTATCACAAAAAAGCTCTACTGCTAACTACTGATATCTTCCTATTCAGCTAGCTATTAGAACTGGCCTGAGGACATTAGCCCACGTGGCGCTGACGCAATATAAGGTCACCAGACCTGTTATAGCCTTGTCTACTTGGATACAACATGAATAACTTAGTCTTGGCTTAGGACTAATCTATAGGAAACAACTTGACTTGAAGGCTTTATCGACAGAGGTTTTAGAGCTCATTGTTTTCAAACCGTATCTACACTATAAGACGGTAATTTGTTTATTGGTGGTGAAATTAAAATTAATTATAACTGAGAAGTCTTCGGGTAAGGCCTACGATAGGCAAATGATAGGCAGGTAGGAACATTCGAGAATAAGTTGTTGTTGCCTCTAATCTAAGAGGTGGGCGTAAATTTAGATCTGTTTTTTTAAATACATAGTTTGACAACTTAAATAAAATTCAACAAAATTGTATGAGTAAGAAAGGTAATTCAAATGGTTTGTTGATGAGGTCTCATAATAACTGGTATAGGTCGCGCAACGAGTAATGAGCGCTCGGCGAAAGTAGTGGGGTTGATTGCGCATGTTTACATACGCGCATTCGCTATACAGACCCAAAAAATTACTACTGCGCATTGAAGGTCAGCGCTCATTACTCGTGGCGCGACCTTATACGTAAATCGACTGGACTGGATAAAGAAGCAAACGCGTCTGTAAAGTAAATTGACTTTTGAAAAGTTACTAGCGAGTATTTTGTTGATAGTAATTTTCAAAACACGCTTTTATAAAATCAGTCATCTAGCTGATGAAGATGATTAAATTAGTTATCAGAAGTGTGAGTTGTTTAAAATGAGCCCTAACATAATCAGTCTATTATTATCCATCGAGGAGTTCCATTGTTCACCTTCCATCTACATCATCAGATAAGCTCGCTGTCACCATAATATTAAATTGTCATATACGAGGATAAAAGAATTTAAAAAAATTGTATATGAGTAGATGTGTACAAATTTCAGCTCAGTCGGACATGGGGGTTCCAAAATCAGCTTGTATGATTTAAATTAACTAGGTACCTATACGGTTTGAATTTGAAACAAACGTACGAAATGAAGTAAATGATAATGTACTATCGAAGCAATAACAAATTGCCACACAGTATACAAACTACTTTAAAAACCGTAAAAAATAAAAAATACAGATTTAAATCTCGATTCAACTTATTTTAGATTTCTGGATCCAATCAAAGGTCAATCAAATGCCGTTCGAATCATTACTGATTAATACTTCGGTCATACAATATGAGTGAGAAAGCCCAGTTTGTGTTGGGACTTTGGGTCGTCAAACATGCCATATTATTCTTTCTAAGGACATGATGTTTTGATGTGAGTAGTAAGTACTATACAGGCCTAGCGCTTAACTGAGTCAGTTCCTGAGGTATGAGAGCGGTAAGAGAGGGGTGTTTTCGTCTCTCAAATTATCAGATGACATGAAACCACGCTTCATTTTGACGTAACGAAATCACCCCTCCCGTACCGCTCCCATACCTCAGGGACTGACTCAGTTAAGCGCTAGACCTGTAGTAATGTATGTTCTTCACAAAAGATCAGGCATGTGGCATAATGCGCGGGTAAAAACTCGAAGTATTAATCCGTTACAGCCAAACCAGTGTTTCGTATGTCGGTCGACGTCCGCGCGTCACTGCGCGAGGGAAGCCGCTCTCTATGAGTCACCACTTGATTCTCGCTTGCCACGCGTTCAAGTCCGCCTTGACTTGTTTGCCAGCAGCTTCGTGCAGGAAAGCCAATTGGTGTTTACATTTTGTGAGTTCCACTTTTGGATCATTTCGTTAAATGATTGGAGGTTACAGTACCGCACTAAATCAGGCAAACTCTAGAACCTATAGATAGTTTTTAACTAGGTACCCAAGAAAGGGTACTCGACCCACTTCTGATGAAGAACCAACAGCCCAGAGGTACATCCATATTTCGGCAGTGTATAAAATTCGGACAGTTTGTACGCTCCAGATCTTCTTTAAACTATATTTACTAATATAAACAGGTCAAGTTTGTTTGTCATTTTATATTTAGGAGAATCTCCGGAACTACAGCCGATTCTTTCCACATAATTTCATACAAATCAAAACAGAAAAATGTTTAACTAACAGGAAGATACCCTATCACCGAGTCCGTTATGTGTAGTTCCACTCAAATATACGCAATGGTTGAGCAGATTTTGATAAAATTCGGTGTGTGGATGGATGCGGGCTCCATCCATAGCAGGGGAAGGGGGGCAAGACGCAGGGGGGCTGCTTTATATCCCGATACCACGCGTGCGACGCCGCGAGAATAAGTAGTTTTATATAATTCATGGAATTATGTAGGAACGGAATTCTTGGCAGAATACAGTTATTCACTACTACTTCGACGAAATGGTTCTAATTGGTTACGTCAATGCCACGGTCACACCGACAAAAACAAAGCGGATGGATGTCGGCTACCAATTCATAGGCTTTGTCAGTTTGACGGTATCAAGACATTCCCGTATCAAAATTGCCCATCAATTCACCATAGTAGCACCGAAAACTATAGCGATTGTACTGTTGATTGGATACGGTGACCAATACTATGGCGAATAGCATGTCCATAAAGGCAGAGGCCCTCGGATCGATGGCGCAACCTTGGCTTGTAAGCTTTGTGGGTGGCACGCCATGTGCCGAGCGCACCAGGAAGTGATCTCGTAACACCACATTCACGATGTTATATACACAGTTTTTGCCGTTTTGTCATACAAAAGCTGACTAGGACAGTTTCCCGCAGCTTTATGTGGTAGGTACCAAGAGGTGGTTCAACGTGGCTTCATTTGACTGAGGAGAATCAAAGTTTAGAATTGCTTTCTCTACAGCAAATGCAATACATATATTTACGACTCGTTATGGCCTGAGATTTAGTGAATACGAAAATTGGGAAGACAATATTTCGAATACTATATGAAAACTTGTTAAGGCAGTAAGTAACTAGGTACTTACTAAATAATTTGCATCAAGGCATGAGGAAAACATGTGTGTTTCAGACATAAGCCAACTGTTGCCCACTCAATACATAGAATGGGTGTTAGTATTAATCGGACGAACATTCATTACCTACGAGAAGCGATATCGTCCACTGAATTTAATAAATGCAGTCTTGCAATTTTTTTTACGATATGGCTAAGTAAGAAAGAAGAAAGAAAGAAAATATTTTATTTATAACTAAATCAAAATATAATAAAATAAAAGACAAAGCTAACAAATTTTTGCATTGAGTCACAAAATGGTCTCTGTCTCAGCATGAGCCAGTTGTAAACACGTTACAACCAACGCTGGTCTTCCGACGGAGCCATTTGACGTCACGGAAAATAACACTGGACACAAAACAATCAAATATATAAAAAAAACAGAAAAAATAAATTTTAAAAAAACATCTACGACAACGGTTGACAAACACGTGATAACGATCCAGGAATTAAGTACTGAACCTCTTCTTGCATTCGTCACCTCAACATCATCTTAATCACCATCGTTCTTATCTCTTAACTTAAAGTATCGAACGTGATTTCTGAGATGAGATGCATTTTTATTTACGTAATTAAATTTGTATTAAATTAGTTTTTTTTTTGCAGTTAATCACGTTACTCTTACTCGAATTAATTAGAATAAAATATTAATTCATATAGCATGAATGTGAGTATAAATGCAAGTGTAACTGTTTTTTAGGTATATTTATTAGAAGTTTGTTTAAAATACCTAATTGGTCAAATATTTCTGTTTCTTAAGATTAATATCTACCTATATATTTTGATTTCCACCAGCTATTTCAAATAGCTATCAAGAGCCAGCTATTTCAAATAGCTGGTTTTTAAATGACTACTCATTTATTGAAGCACTCTCATAGCAAGTTTGAGGCAGAGCAAGGCATCCTGCACCGTATAAGGTAGCACTCGGCACAAGGTCTCCACAGACCACGCTAGCAGCGCGCTCTAAGCCGCAACAATAACTTTATGTATAAGTTTGTTGTGTTTATTTCTAGACAAGCTTATATAAAATTAGTCTTTCTGCCGACCATTAAATAAATAGGTAAAGCTGCATGCCCATTAAAATGAGCACAAACCCCTCTATAGTTTTATCAGATCAGCTTGACAATGGTCATGATATTATGCTATAACAAAAACTACCTACAGACCGTTCACCGTAAGATGTCATGAAGTTTTTTTTTTTTTCTGTGATTGGCATTACAGTGCAATTTCACTAATCCGGCACTATTAAAAACCGGAGGGTGCCGGATTATTGGAATGTTCGGATTACTGGATTATAGTGAAAAAGTCATAGGTAATTATTAAAATAAAAAGTCATTTCATAGAGGGAATAAATGTATGTATGTAATATACAATTTATATGAGAAGAAAGAGACAAACAAGGTACCGCTATTGTGCGCATTTTCTGTTAGGAAGTCGGCATGGACTGGCACAGGTATAGAGGGGTGAGGGAGGCGTGGGCGGAGGGTGCCGGATTATTGGACGTGCCGATCTATCGAAGTGCCGGATAAGTGAGATTATACTGTATTTCCAAGGCAGACACAGACTAAAAGTATAACGTTGGGAACATCTTACGGTGATCGGTCTTCAGGTATGCAAGCTTAACTGACCATCAGTAAATGTGTCAAAATCAACTACCTAGCAAGAATTGATTGATGAGGATCAAATTTTTTTTTTTTTTTTTTCAAGTTATATTGTGTTATTTTAGTTGCAGTTAAAATTAACTGGTGTAAAATTTTGATAAAGACCATATTTGTGGTGTAGTTAAATATAAGAAGTGTATTTATTGCGTGTCTTTTCAAATTGTTGGTTTTCTCTTCCAAAAACTCGGTTTTTCTGCCATAATTTTTAACTCACTTGACAACAATTCTTGACAACTCGACTTAATTTAATCACATATAATTTTATTACAATAACATTACTAGTCATTGACAAAATTGCTAGGAGTATTCCTCAGAAGCCATTAAAAGATAAGGAAGAAGAAATAACTAAAGTATGTAATAAAGAAACCTTAAAAAGTAAGGACTAGAAAAGCTTGCTAGCTGGAATGTTACAACAATGAAATAGGTAGGTAGTTTTGTGATCAATCAAACGGACTATTCAGTCATAATAATTATCAAGTGCCTATATTATAGGTTGGGTAAGGCAATAAGGCCACTGTTCATACACCAATACAATAAGTACAAATTAACAGTCAGTGCTGATCTTTTAGACAAATAAGTCTTCATAAACAGTATTTCATTTGTTTTAAATGTTAACTTCTATTTTTAAATATTGTTCAATGATTTTAACTTCTATTTTTAACTTTGATTACCGTGGTGTGTCCGGCCAAAGAATAGACCCCTCCATCTCCTCCCACGGATGTCGTAAAAGCCGACTAAGGGATTACCCGGACTTGTTAGTAAGATTTGTTGGTATAAGATTTGTCCTGGCTGCTAGCTTATTAAGGAATGTGTTATTACTGGAAGAAAGCGTTAGTTGAGTCAGTCGTGGGAAGCAATGGCGGCGATGAGCTCACCACTTGTCACGTCTATATTCCACGATGGTGCGACCCACTGTGAAAAGCGGCCTATTGAGGCTCTGTCTACCCCTTCGGGGAAAAAGGCGTGTGTCTATGTATGTATGTATTTGTACACCTTATGGCAGGAACTAGAGGACTTTAAGCATGACATTTGAACACTATTTTATACCTAGTTTCACAATCAATAAATATTTCATAAATTAATAATCAACTTTAAGATGGCTTCAGTAATAGCCCTGTTTGTGAACTTGAATTGCAACAAAATTGTAACTGTTTGGGGGTGCTATGTGACCGACACAGTCGTAGGATGAGATAAATACCCAGAGAATTAATATGATCTGAATTTTTATGGCAAAGTTTATAATTTATATATTATAAGATGTTATTGTGTAACCTGTGTGTATTGCCTAATTGTGTAACTAATTCTAAAGATCCTATGTTGGTTGAATAAATAAAGGGTATTGTTTAGAATCGTGCCGCACGAATTAAGGGGGGAGGGTGGGGGGGGGAGGGAGGAGGGTCTTAGGGGACGCCCCCCCCTAGAGTGGGGATGTGCGGAAACTTCTAGTTTTGGAGAAAAAAAATAAAGAAGTTTTGAGGTTAAGTATGTTTTTGGGTATTGTTTAGAATCGTGCCGCACGAATTAAGGGGGGAGGGTGGGGGGGAGGGGGGAGAGTCTTAGGGGACGCCCCCCCCTAGAGTGGGGATGTGCGGAAACTTATAGTTTTGGATAAAAAAAATAAAGAAGTTTTGAGGTTAATTTTTTTTTTTGTGAGGTTATGTATGAAGTTATATAATTGGAAGTGTCGGACTCCGGTATGGGCTCTCGCCAGTACTCTCGCGAGGTTGCCCCTGAGTGTCGCTTCACCCATTCGACCTTCGCTACACTACGGAGGTCGCCGGCTCGCTTCGCTCGCCACCTCCCCCCTTCGCTCCGCTCGGCCTCACGGGCTTGCTCCGCTCAGGACCTCCCACGCGAGCTACTGGCTCCGCGTTTTTATATACACTCTAGGGGCGTGACGCACAAGACCACGTGGAGTCGGGGTGCTCCGTGTCGGTTCTGTCACTTATTTTGAACCTAACCTACTCATGTCGGAAAGCCCTGAGTCGATTCTGAGTCTCATACCGGAGTCCGACACTTCCGATTATAAAACTTCATACTTAACCTCACAAAAAATTCATACTTAACCTCAAAACTTCTTTATTTTTTTTCTCCAAAACTATAAGTTTCCGCACATCCCCACTCTAGGGGGGGGCGTCCCCTACCACACTCCACCCCTCCCTCCCACTCTCCCCCCTTAATTCGTGCGGCACGATTCTAAACCCAACCCTAAATAAAAATTGAATTTGAATTTAAGACTAATGGGGCCAGTGTACGTACATACTGCCCTAACTAGCTGGCCCTGCATCTATAAGGGTGCTTAATTTAGTTTTAGCATTGGCAGCTAATGATGGTTGGTGCACTAGCATGTTGGTTTAACATCCACACATCAAAGGATCTTCTCACACAGTTTGCAGGCATGCATTAAAGGTTTGTGTCAGGCCAGCATATGGCCTACCCACTGGCTCAATAGTAGGGCCAATGCATAAACAGTACCACCAAGTGGCTCAGTTATTACATAGCGAGGCCCACAACAACCAGGCACTTATCCTTTTACCAAAATCATCAAGCGTTAAGTTGCCTGAACTTAGCTAATACACTGCAGTGTGTCACATTCAGATAAATACATGGCATGCTGAATTCATAATTTATACATACATGCCACCGTCTATGGTCTATCAGTACAATACTACAAATTAAATCAGTGGGAAAGTTTGTTTACTCCACCACTCCATATTGGCTGAGCCAATTTACATGAAACTTGTGAGACAGATTGTTAATTATATTCCGTTTAAAGATTTAATCTTTAAAAGTTTTAGTCTATCTGAAACTCTTGTATTGATAAAAACTATTGCTACCTACTATTGGAAGAACTTCGTAAGATCTCTCTTGATAAAAGTTCTCGGTTTATAGAGCAAGTTACCGAGTGCGAGTCACGACTAGGGCGAAGGCGAATAGGCACAATCGAGGTGAATCAGGAATCCGCGTGTCATCGACCAGCGCACAAAGCAACAGCTACAAATCTACACAGAGCAGAGTGTGATAATAAAATCAAAAAGCGGAAAATTCATGTGTAGTTGCCGTACTCACCATCTGTTCTTTTTATGTTGATGTTGACTCCAGACTGAATCTTCACAGTACCTGTACCGTCATCCATTTTTGCACTAATTTAGACACCACATGCACTATAGAACATTATATATCTTGTTAAGAACCCTGGTTTGTTCGAAAATCAAAAAATAGTCAAACACATTAAGAAATTACACATGAGAACCGGTGAAAATTACAAAATAAATTTCTGCACCCAGACAGATTGACAGTTATATCGAGCTAGCTACACACTTCAGACTGGAACATTTGAAATTTGTTTCACTACAAGAGTCAAATCAATCACTTTCAATTATTAGAAATTGTTAAAAATGAGACTGGTTTAATATTTGTAAAAGTCTATACAAAATAAAAAAATTAAGAAACGAAACTGCTCAAATTATTTCCGTTGAAAATACGAAAATAAAAAAATACGGTATCGTTTCCCAATGCATTAGTTATTTTCACGGTTGACGGACGGACGGGAAGGGACGAGACGACGACGGTTCTTCTCATCATTCGGATAAGCTTGGATAAAAGCCATTTGGCCATTTCGGTAATTGCCACAGATAAACAACATAATCATGTAGCATATTGTAGCGGTACGTTGGGGCTGTTAGAATTTTAAAATTGAGAATTTTGCAATGAATGTGAAAGCTTTTACATACAATCACTTCACATACCAAGTACACCCTTTTTTTCTAGTGTTTCTCATAAAATGAGTAAAAATGTTTAATCGATCGATTACAATCCTAGCGAAGGGCAGCACTAAGAACCATAAACACAAAATGAACAGCTGTCCAATCAATCAAATCAAACAATCACCCACCCAAACAAACTTTTCATTCACCTTTCCAGCCTTTCTCTCACTCTTCATCTCATACCATAACCCATGGACTTGCCTTGCCATAACCATAGTCCATACCGTTCGTTCACTTCGTTCGTTTCGTTGTCTGTAATTTTATGGTAATTTTTCTTTCAGTGTTGTGAATTAAGTGTTTTTTAGATTTTTGCATAAATTTTGTTTTTTTCCTGTTGTAAGCTAAGAATAACTGCATAAATATTCATCAGAATAGAATGGATAGTGAGCCCAAACTGTCTCACAAAACCAAGAAACGTATTAAAGAAGTTAAAAGGAAGGCTCGTCCCGGTGAGTAACCCATTGATGGGAGCTCTATGTAGGCTATGTATTAGCTTATTATTTTGTTACTGAAGGATATTCGTTTAACCCGGTTAATTTTGCGCCTGTATTACATATATTGTAGTTACTGGCGCTTCCCGACTCGTAATTACAATTATAATACATTCTGGAATCATAGTAGCATGGTGGCATATTCTCATCACTCCCATTCAAAGAAAAAAGTATACACTGTACAGTATGTTCTCTACTGTACTGTATGCACTTTATTCCATTCACACAGTATAGCATCAGTTGACAAAATAATAGTTTTAATAATTATTCAGTTCAAAAAAGTAGGACACAGACATAACCTTGCCCCAAATATACAGAGTAAAAGTATGCATCAGTCAGAGTAGCTATGTCCTTTGGTATGCTTGGATCAATATTATCTATAGCTAGCATGAACTATGGGCATCCATCTTCAAATATGTGGTTATGCCATAAAGATAGAATAGCATATATTTGTAGAGTACTGATCAAGGAGGTTGCTATTCCCAAAATCCGGAATAATCTGTATTTTGTATATTTAAAAAGTCTGAATGTTTAAAAGTACATAGGCCGATCACTTGTAAAAGTAAAATCCTAATAATGTTGGTTCTGAAGTTGATGAATCTTATTATTCAAAAAATAAGTTTAGCCAGGAGGTACTTAACACATACTTACAGTTTTACATTATTGTTTTAAGTTTAGACTTAAACAACAGTATATTAAACCTAACCTAAGCAAACCTATTAATAAAATCATAATCGGAGTGAAGTTACCCAATGAAAAAATAACTTTAGACAGGAGGTACTTATCATATACTTACTTACATAAGTTTTGCATTATTGTTTTAAGTTTAGACTTAAACAACAGTTTACTAACCCTAACCTAAGCAAACCTATAGGTTTGCTTAGGTTAGGGTTAGTATACTGTTGTTAGCCTTGTTGTTTAGCCATCATTAATAAAATCATAATCGGAGTGAAGTTACCCAATGAATCATAATTGGAGTGAAGGGTAAAATTGATAGTTCGTTACACCCTTTATTATTTGTTATATTTGATGAGATGATCCCTCATTTCAGATGTTCAGGCAATATTTGATGAGATGATCCCTCATTTCAGATGATCAGGCAGTATTTTAGGTCAGCAGCACAAAATGATGAACCCCTGCTTGTTTTGGGTACACTAGTTAAGAAATTTTATACAAAAATGCTTCTTCAAGTACCTAATTTGAAGGTGCCCTAAAAATTTAAAACAAAACCTAGGGTGGAAATATGTATGTATTTTTATTCTCAAAACCATATCTGGACTAGCCGCAAACTAGACTTAGCATGGGTAAACATTAACTTGCAGGGTTAATTTAATACTACATTTACATGCTTCATTTAATAGTATATTTTTCAAAGAGAATAAAGCAAGAAGGTACCTACCTAGTTATTATTTAGAGCACTAAACACTATGATAGTCATTTTAGATGTGGTGTATAGTCGTAATTTTTCTAAATTGTAATTTCTATTCTACTCATATCCATAACGTAAAGCCAGGTTTTTCTCTTCTCGCAGCAGAGCGGGGCTGTCTTCTATGGGTACACTCCGGTTGTTAGTTGTCGCCAGAGTGCATGGTTATTCTGCTCAAAGGCTCGGTCAGAGTGTTCAGTTAGCATCACATGATCCTAACTGAACAACCACCTCAAACAATGGTTGTAAAATACTGACGATACTGTCGATTCTGACGTCTGTCAAAGTCAAATTATGTATATCACTAAAATTATATTTATTTATTTATACTTGTTACACATAATAATGTTACAAATTCAGCATTATAAACATTAAATTAACACAAGCACTGGCCGATATTTTCATACGCATTTTATCGAAATTTTTCATTCTAAACCACCATCTTCGCAAATAGCGTCAACACTTCCAGTATTTTTAACAGACTTCAAAAATGGAGGTTCTGAACTGTATGTTTTTGAATGTTTGTTACCATATATCTCCAACATGAACCGATTTAGAAAATTCTTTTTTATTTGAAAGGATTATTTAAGGTTTATTTATGAAGGAGGATTTTATTATTTATTTGTTTCTTATACTTCTAAATTGGTCCCATTTTCACCAAAGCACCAAAGCTGCGAAGTCGGTCCTTTTTTCGCAAAGAATTTTATGTATGTCATAAGCCCGGCGCGGCGGTGCTCTGAATGGAACAACCAAGTCTAACGATCTAAAACTGGAGTGTACGTGTACCCATTGAACACACACCCAGACTTTTTTTTTTTTCAAAAGCTTATTTATCAAATGACGTAGCCTTAAATGACAATTAGATTAAAGCCGCTATGTCAGTTCCATTATGCCTTGTTTACAATTAATAATTTGAAAACTATGAGACTATAATTATTTTGCTGATATACATGTATGATGTTGTCGACACAAAATCAATATATTTTTAGCGTTGATCTTTTGGGGTTAGTTTGAAATCAAATAAGCAGCAGAGCAATTCGTGCAGCTGACTATACATTGATGCATTTTTAAGATTTTATAATATGTATGGAACTTTTCTCCCTTAGCAAACCATTTAGGCGTCTGTGACCACTTCTACCATGCCTATTGCCCTATACAGCCGTGTGTTTGTTCGCTGGGCCAACTAAACCCATAATAAGCTGAAATAACTGCCACCATACCTATTCCTGCCGCAAAGCGCAGTAGTGCTCAAATTGCTGTGTTCAGGTTTGAAGGGTTTGGGTGCCGGTAAAATTACAGGCACATGAGACTTTTCATCTTTATGTCTCAGGGTGGTGGGCGCAATGCAATGCCACATAGGGCGCGTCCTAGGTGGACGTGACCTATGTGAGAATGCACTGTACATAGGCAGAGGTTACCGCTTAACATCAGGTGGGCCATCTGCTTGTTCCCTCATTAAAGTAGTAAAAAAAATAAGCTTGACACTTACAGTCAGCCCGTAGAGTCCCAATGTTGGGAACATAGACAAATTGACAGATGTTTTATTACTAGGCTCAATACCGATAAAAGTGTCTTATAATTCACTGGCTTACTCTCGGCCATACATTATAATTAACTCTAAATAAAAGTTATCAATATTTTGTTTAATTACAGAGTTAGCTGACAAGTACCAATGGACTGCCTTGAAATATGCTGGCAACTTTGACGAATTTCTCAAATGTGATGACAACGTTGACAGAATCAACGAGAATGAAGTGTCACCTCAGGAGTTTATTGACAAGTACGAGAAGATTTATAAACCGGTCGTTATTACCAGCGTCCAGACAAACTGGAAGGCGAATTACAAATGGACTTCCGATAGACTTGCCAAAAAATATCGTAATCAAAAATTTAAGTGTGGCGAAGACAATGAGGGGTATAGCGTTAAGATGAAAATGAAGTATTACGTAGAGTACAGCAGTACAACGACTGATGATAGTCCACTTTATATTTTTGATAGTAGTTTTGGTGAACATTTGAGAAGGAAGAAACTTTTAGAAGACTATGAGGCACCTCTATACTTCAGGGATGACTTGTTCAAGTATTGTGGTGAGGAGAGGAGGCCCCCTTATCGCTGGTTCGTGATGGGTCCACAGCGTTCTGGAACAGGGATCCATATTGATCCTCTGGGAACCAGTGCTTGGAATGCTTTAGTATTTGGTCACAAAAGATGGTGCTTATTCCCCACTCAGACTCCCAGAGAAATGATCAAGGTGACGGGAGCTGTGGGCGGCAAGCAGAGAGATGAGGCTATCACCTGGTTTAAACTTATCTATCCAAAGACTCAGCTGGATTCGTGGCCCAAAGAGTATAAACCGGTAGGTTTTTGTAATTTGTAGCTGAAATGACTGTATGTGACTTGACTGTCATTCACTCAAGGTGGACCAACGCTCTTGCTTGTGGTGCGAAATTCATCACTTCTTCAGATAGCGAAAGATGATTTCGCGCAAACTAGGAGACACATCACACATTTTTTTATCGGTAGTATACAAATATACTTATAAATACAATCAGTTTAGCTATGAATACCCTAAACAAAACAAAAAAGCGGCCAAGTGCGAGTCGGACTCGCCCATGAAGGGTTCCGTAACATAATATAAAAGTTCTTGTAGTTTGTTGTAACTTTGATCGATGTTTTAATAATAGTGTATTAAAAAAAAACTACTTACTAGATCTCGTTCAAACCAATTTTCAGTGGAAGTTTACATGGTAATGTACATCATATATTTTTTATAGTTTTATCATTCTCTTATTTTAGAAGTTACGGGGGGGGACACACTTTTTACCACTTTGAAAGTGTCTCGCGCAAACTATTCAGTTTAGAAAAAAAGCGGCCAAGGCGAGTCGGACTCGCCCATGAAGGGTTCCGTAGCAGCAAGTAACATAATATAAAAGTTCTTGGATGGATTACGATTTATGATGTATTAAAAAAAACTACTTACTAGATCTCGTTCAAACCAATATTCGTTGGAAGTTTACATGGTAATGTACATCATATTTTGTTTTTAGTTTTATCATTCTCTTATTTTAGAAGTTATGGGGGGGGGGACACTTTTTACTACTTTGGAAGTGTCTCTCGCGCAAACTATTCAGTTAAAATATTAGAAACCTCAATATCATTTTTGAAGACCTATTCATAGATACCCCACACGTATGGGTTTGAAGTTTTTTTTTTTTTTTAGTTTCAGTTCTAAGTATGGGGAACCCCAAATATAAAAAACTACTTACTAGATCTCGTTCAAACCAATATTCGTTGGAAGTTTAAATGGTAATGTACGTCATATTTTTTTTTAGTTTTATCATTCTCTTATTTTAGAAGTTATGGGGGGGGGGACACTTTTTACCACTTTGGAAGTGTCTCTCGCGCAAACTATTCAGTTTAGAAAAAAATGATATTAGAAACCTCAATATCATTTTTGAAGACCTATCCATAGATACCCCACACGTATGGGTTTGATGTTATTTTTTTTTTAGTTTCAGTTCTAAGTATGAACCCCAAAAATTTACTGTTTTTTTCTATTTTTTTTTTAAATTCTAATGCGGTGCACATAATACATCTACTTACCATGTTTCAACAGTTTCTTATAGTTTCGGAAAAAAGTGGCTGTGACATACACAGACAGACAGACATGACGAATCTATAAGGGTTCCGTAATTTTTGGTTACGGAACCCTAAAAACACTTATATCATTTAAGGATATTCTTAGCTAAACTATTGATATTTGGGTCATTCTCAGTTAAGAGGTAATAGCTTACTGATAAAACTTGGCCTGACAAAAATTTTTGAAATTTGATTTAATTTTTTTACAGATTTATCAAAACAACTTGTTTTTTAATATGTGCTGGGTGACCAG
Organism: Operophtera brumata; assembly: GCA_932527175.1. Lineage (NCBI taxonomy): Eukaryota > Metazoa > Arthropoda > Insecta > Lepidoptera > Geometridae > Operophtera > Operophtera brumata. Next base: position 34,792,398 of record OW052226.1, read on the forward strand.
TCAATTTTTCATTTTTTTATCATTTTACAGAAAGCCAGGGGAGAGACTTTTATGTTTTTTTTTTTTATAAAATATAAATAAATGCATATATTAAATGTTTGTCAAATTTTTATAAATCTATTAGATGATGTATATGCATTTTCTAATGTTTTTTTTTTATTATTCTTTTTTACCTCAGAAAATAGTGATTGTTGAGCACAGTCTAGTCCTTCCCCTGGCCTCTTGAAAAACAAGAAAAAAATAAAAAAATTACGGATTATTTTGCAGATCTGAATAATTGAAAGTGTAATTCAGTGCAATAGTCCATTTAAATCAATATTTATACGTCTGCTGAACATTTTTGCAAATGATGTACCAGGGGAGAGAAAGCCAGGGGAGAGACTTTTCAGTAAGAAAATCGATAATATCTCAAAAGTATTTAATATTAGTTAATAAAATGAAGTATGTTTGTAATCTATAAGTAAATTAAAGTCAATATAAATATATAATTAAGTATTTAGAAAAGTTAATCCAGAAATAAAGCTGACCAGGGGAGAGACTATTTCACCAGAAACCAACAAAATTGATGAACAAAAGGATCGATATGAGTGACAAAATGTGGAAAAAAGATCATTATTAAAACGTTGGTTTATATTTGTGGATCAAATGAATTATGATTAGCATTAATACTACAATAATTAAGATCGCAAATACAATATTTTTTAGATTATAAGAATGCCAGGGGACGAGACGCAATTTCTGGCGACAAAATGTATCGTGAATATAATCCATTAAAAAAAAAAAAAATGTTACTTCGGTTATATCATTACAATCATTCTTTATATTAATTTCTAATACAGACTAACTTAAAATGTTTTCATGGCTTTAAGATCACGTAAACTTACTGATTTACTGTAAATACTAGCTGGCGACAGGCCAGGGGAGAGAAGTTTTGCATGTTTGAGGTGAAATTGTGACAAAACTAAGTTAATTAATTATTTGAAATTGATTGTCCATAAAGTTGAGCACTTATATTAAGAGATTATGATATAATATTTTGTCAATTTTCGAAAGAAGTATGATTATTTACCCGGGACATCGTTTTTACCTCTTAACTGAGAATGACCCATTTATGAGAGACTATCAATTACATGTGTGTTAAGTCTCCTAGTTTTCGCTAAATCAACTTTCGCTATCTGAAGAAGTGTATCAAGATGTTATGAGCAAAAAACACCAAAAAATTTGAATTTCGCGCCACAAGTGAATGCACCACCTTAAATTTAGAAATACTCATCCATAATCATTACATTTGCAGGTTGAAATACTCCAAAAGCCAGGTGAAACAGTGTTTGTCCCAGGAGGATGGTGGCATGTTGTCTTGAACCTTGATGACACAGTGGCTGTTACCCAGAACTTTTGCAGCCGTACCAATTTTCCGGTGGTCTGGCACAAGACGGTGCGTGGCCGCCCGAAGCTGTCCAAAAAGTGGCTGAAAGCTCTAGAAGCTAACGAGCCTGACTTGTATAAAGTGGCCAGCGGTATGGACTTGAGTCAGGGAACTGGTGTGGCTTCTGACAGCTCGTCAAACAGCAGCTCTTCCAGCAGTGACAGTGGCAGCTCTTCTGACAGCTCCGGAGAAGATAGTGGCCAAGAAAGCATCACGGCGCATAAAAAGAAGCGCAGAAAGAAATTATGAGAGGACCAGGAGGATCTATTCTAGCCTTATCTACAACAAAGAATATAATTTACACAAATATTGTATTTTAGTAGGTAATGTGTGAGTGTAAACTCGTTTTGTATTGATAGGTAATATTAGCTTGTTATCAGTAAACAATATTATAAATCTTGTTTGTTCTTCTGCTATCAGACCACATTCAGAAATGAATAAAGTATTAACACAACTGCTAACTAGGGTTTTAAGTTGGTCGGCTTTTGTATGTAGTAATTAAAAAAAAACTAGCCCCAATTTCGTTGATAAAAATAGGTACCTTAGAATATAGGTGATTGTGGTCTTTTTTTTATTACTCCTTACTAAACACGATCAACCTATAGGCCCTATTGGTTTAATTCCTCTCCAAAACAGCTTCGTTTTTAACCCTGCATTGCATACCACTGCCCACTGGCCATACGTCTTGGTAGTAAAATTGTGCTATTATTTATTCCGTGGGAGTAGGGTGGGTAGTGAGTATTTTTAACAGACTACAACAAAAAGGAAGAGGTTCTAAGTTCGTGTTTTTTTTTGTTTGTAACATCATATCTCCGTCATTTTGAAAAAAAAACGATTATGGTCTATACTTCCACTTCCTTATTGTACAGAATGTATAATAGTATAAGTCCCATTTTCATCAAAATCTGGTTCTGATGATGGGATCCATGAGGAACTGAGGGAACTCCTCAAATATTATAGGCACACATAGGTATAGCGATTTCGGAAGGTGGACAACGGAACGCCTTGATGGATAATAGTAGACTGGCCGTGTTTCTGTGCGAGGATGCGTAGAGAGGCTGTGGAACTATGTGAATGCTCCACCAGAGATGTGCTAGGTAGCTGAGTGGTTCAAAGATGTGTAGCGGGCTCTTTTCATATGCGAGCGAAAACTTCAAACGCGAAATCTCGCGTCCATCCTTTGCACACAGCGATGCGCGACAATGAATAAAAGTTAACGACTTACAAGTTCATTCAACTAGTGCGACTGCTTTAGTCTGAGGACTGAAGTCGGTGGGTAACACCGAATTAATTCATTCATCTGTTAGCACTGTCAAACCTAACCGACTCGGGGTTTTCCGCCGCGAATTGGGTGCCTCCACCTGTTTTTCCCATAGATTTAGTATATGTACTAGATCTACAATCAGAGATCGAAGATGGAACCAAAAAAAATATGTGCACGTGTTGGTGAAAGTCTATGTCCGAGTTAAAAATAGTGTTGTCCTCGACCAACACTTTTACATTGTCGATAGAATTCATCATCCGTCCGTGATGTGTATGGTAGATAAATACATCTTAATGCAGATTAAGTCTTTCATGAATAACACAGTTTGGCAGATTTGACGTCACAAAGAGAATTTTGAATACAGTTAATAAATAAACCTTTATTATTTATTGACCCCTAAATATTACAGTTTTATTTATAGGTGGGATCTTAGAGTTTCCCTTTTAAATTTAAACTTAAAATGTTTGCTGCAAATACCTAGTGGAGTTCTTATTTGAGTCCATCCCACTCTTCTTATAACCGATAACCATTTTTCTCATAGCAAAGGATTACTTGGAAATCTGAAAGCACAAAAACATTTTATATCAGCCGTGCTACGCCCATATAATTTTTCACTCTGTTACTTTATCTATAGACAATTTGTTACCCCAAAGTTTATTATTTTTCAAGTGTAAACCACGCTTTATGGATAACATTAAATTTAAATGTAACCCAAAAATTCCGTTCCAGTGGGACTCGAACCCGCACCCTCGCCTGTCATCGGCGATGCCTTAAACAATTTAGCCATAGATCGAGCTATGACGCTGGAGACGAAATTTGTGGGCACTATCAACTCGGCTGTAGCGCCAAGTTGATAGTGCTGTATCTACAGGTGTTTCATTGGAAACCTTCTGTTCAAAGTTCGAAAGTAAAGGCATCGCTGATCACAGGCGAGGGTGCAGGTTCGAGTCCCGCTGGAACGGAATTTCTGGGGTATATTTAAATTTAATTTGTTACCTATTATTTTATTAAGCAGAAATAAACAATATTTATTTATAAAAAATAAAAAATAAATATACCCTTTCGGGAAAAAGGCGTGTGTACAACAACGTAAATATTTACTCCAAAATATCTACTACACAAACTGCAATAAAACACCCGTGGTGCTTTAAAGTTACCTTTTCAATAGTCAATACAAAAACACACACCTCAATGTCCACCTGGTTATTATAGATTTTTTTTAAAACGGTAAAATGTTAACAGAGCAAACATATTTACTCCAAACAAAGTAAACCTCCATTCTAGGATGGACAAAAATTTAATTTATAGTTAGGTATAGTGCGCTTCATGTAAAAAGTAGTAAACTAGGTAGGCACTCATTGAATGCATAGGTATACATCTCTTAAATAAGTAGAAAAGTAAGTAATCTCTTAAAACGAACGCTGGAACGCCTGAAGAAGCTTGACCGCCAGCGTTCTTTTTACATGATGCGCATTATACTACGATATAGACTGCAACAGGACTATCGATATTTCTGACGTCATCACTTGGTCAAGCCCTATCGTAATCAAACATTTTTATATTTTACATAAAATATTGTTTATTTCTAGGTGCAGCAACGAAATATTTTTAAAAAATATAAGGGAAAGTCCTAATCTACGAATGAAACTGGTTTTTAGGCCATTTACTAAAGCAGAATTGATAAAATAAGCAATACAATCGAACTACCAATAATCTCTTATTTACCTGTGAAACGTGTATTTTCCCGGATAATTACGTCTTGTATATTCACAGTCACAAACTGAACATGACACCATTGTCATACAAAGTTATATTTGTTATTTAATAGTAAGATTACTAAAAAAATTACGAAATTAGTTAAACTGCACAAGAGACCGTCCGGTATGGGCATGAACTCAAGAAAAACATGTCAAATTCAATACATTGTTGCTGTCACTTTTCTTCTTGCACGGGGTACATTTAAAAATGACTTCTCTCTCCCACGCTTCGTTTGTCTATTTAGCGTAGCGAAAAAATTCTACGTCTATGGTTTTTTCACTATTTCATTCCTTACATAAATGACTCGGGGTTTTTCGTCGCGAATCGGGTGCCTTCGCCTGCTCAGTACTGAATAAAAATAGTATTCGTTTATCAAACCATTTATCTCCATTCATTCGGTGTTTGCCGCTGCGGATCACTCCAAGTATTACTGAAAATAGAATTCGTTTATTCTTTCGTTAATAACTTTTCTAGTATAGCCCTATTTTGTAAGTCGTCTTCGAAATTCAATAGTGGCAAGTTATTCGATTGTTAAACTTAACTTGATATAACTACAGTCGCGCATCGTTGTCGCACACATCCCTCGGTTCACAGACAAACAGTGTTCTACCCTCGCTTGTTTTCACCAGAGCTGCGCTGAGTGAGGCTAGGTAAATGAAGTGATTCTATTTGTTCTTAAACCCTTGAATGCCCTTGAAAATAGATGGCGCCCGCTCTTCTTCTTCTTATTTTTTTTTTGGCATGGCGCCCGCTTGGGATAAGTGTGGCGCCCGCTCTGTACTGAGGGGCAAGTCCGAGTTTACACACACCATCGTAACGATGATCGTAACGGCGAGTGTACGTGTATTGCGTAGTAACTAGCCATTAATCTGTGACGTTTTTGGCACAGATTAATAGCTAGTTATTATGTTATACACGTACGATCGTGTTACGTTCACCGTTACGATGGTGTTTGCAAAAGGGAGACGTGATTTCACAACCATGGAATGCACAACCCTGGAATGTACAGCCATGGAATTGATGTACATCGATGGTCGCCAATTCCATGGCTGTGTTTTCCCGGGTTGTGCTTTCCAGGCCGTGCAAAGTAATGTACAGCCTTGGAATACACAACCATGGAATAGGCGTCCAATTGGCTTCCAATTCCCAGGCTGTACAGTCCTTGGCTGTGTTTTCCATGGTTGGGCAATCCCAACACGTGCTAGGAATGCACAGCCATGGAATGTACAACCTGGGAATTGGATGCCACGGATACGTCATAACCTATGCTTCGTTTACACTCACTTGAATTGAACTTCAGTCGAGCTGGTACCAGTTGTCAAAACGGAGTGCGTAGAATGAAAATGTCACTGTCAATGTATGTTTATGTCTCTTAGTATTGGTCTGTAGATTATAGACATGCGCAAAATGGATCACTGAAAAGAAAAGAGAGATGTAATATATCGATTGATCGACAGGATACGTATCTATCTTTTGTATTTCTAGTTAATTTCGTTCACTACTATCCGAATACAACGAAAAGATATGGAATCAATCCTTTGGAATTTTCTCAGACCTAGGTAGGAATTTTGTTTTCGTTCAGTTTCTGACTGAATCTGGTTTGGGAGGATTATGAAATGAAATATGTATTGCTCATCGTTTGATGTGCGTTCACTAATTTTAATTATCTTTGTTTTAGTAATTACTACGAGGCTCGATTAGTCGAAAAATGTACCTATTATATATGAAATCTAAAAAAATAGATAAAATTCATACATAATTTTAACGGCATGTCTATTAGTTTATTTAATGAGTCACGGCTAGAGATAGGTAACTCAGTCAAATTTCATAGAGCCTGAGCTGAAGTGCAGCTCAAACAACTCAAAACGGCTCAAACTTTCCAGTGTAGCTCCAACGGTTCCAATGAACTGCGGGAGCTGCGTAACCATCACAGCTCATGACATAGAATATTTAGATATCAAATAGATATAGATACTAATGCGTGTGCTTCGGAGGGCACGTTAAGCTGTCGGTCCCGGCTGTTATTGATTAATAGCAGTCGATAAGCCATGTCAGAGGCCCTCGGGCGGCTTGACAAACTCTGACACCAGAGGCCAGCACTACCTCATACGAACCGATGACTGATACACTTTAGGTGCAGGTGAACGACTGATTGAAAGATGCATAGCAAGAGATAAAGTTCACTGAATTAGTTCGTTCGCGAATTACTCTGAACTGGTACATGACTAGTGTATAGGAGTATTATTGTTCTGTGCTAGTGTACCTCTGCAATAATCCTCAAACAAACGTAAAAGTTATTATTTTGGTTGGTTTGGGATTTCCTGCCTGCTGAGTCATGATGATGTTCTATGTTTGAGACACACGAAGATTAGAAGAAACGAAAAAAAGCGTCGCAAGACGCTCTGTGCATACCTACATTTGAGATTCTGTACATGTACAGAGACAAATTCTCTTTCCCTGTAGACCGATAATAAAGCAGCTAGGATGCACGGGTAAGGGAGTTATGAGCGGATATTCTGCTAGAAAATTTCGGATGGTCTGTCTACCGTCCACACACAATGTACAATGTACCTACAGGTGCATTGTGCTTGCTTGTTGGTGTGTTGTAACTCTTCATATTGGGGGACTGGGTCACCAGGATACCCTAGCCTGATGCCTCCCTCGGTCAAATTGTTGGAAAACTTACCATGTCTGATGTGTGTGCAGACTCCTGAGTTGTTCACTGATTTTGCAGTGAAAAACTCAGGAGTCTCCACTAGTATGGAACATGGATACCTACCTACCAAAATACCTAAATGTTATTGAAGTTACAACTTTGAATACTCACCCACCAGGGAGGCTGGATCAAGCCGCATCACAATGCAAAAATCTTCCGGCTGATGCATTGAGCTAGGTACTATCATTAATACAGTATACCTCAATAGCTGCAGGTAGAGTTTGTATGTAAAATGTTGTGGCTCTCATTGCGCAGGCCCATGTACAGGCCCACCCCTCCACTGGTGATCGCAGTTTCATCTGCCTATTATACACCAGCATCAGCCTCCAGAAGTCCACTGCTGGACATAGGTCGCCCCCATAGAATCACATGACGAACCGCATTGTGCAGCCTGCATCCTCTGCCTTACTGCAACCTCTATTATATCTTTGGTCCATCAAAAGGGGGCATTCCGATTTTGCGGCGTATGGTTTACTCGCCAAACATGATTTTTTAAAAGTGAGATAGATATTACTAAGGCTTTATTAAGTAATTCAATAACAAAATAATTCCATACAATTACTTTATATTTTAACTTTTTTAATTATTAAACTACAAACAATTCCAAAGGATAATAGTAAAGACAATATTGAATAAAATAGACTAACAAACACTGCCCATTTATTTTGTTTCAGATTTGCACGTAAAGTAGCTTGAAATTCAGCTAAAAATTCCACGCGACTACAACACGGAGACGGGGCGCGTCCGCTGGTTCATGTGCTGGCCCTGGCTCCACGGCTCGCGTCGAGCTCATCTCGGTACCACTTGACTTGGATCCGGAATCTGAAAAAGCAATGTATATGCTAGATTTCACAATGCTATGCTAGATATGCTAGATTTCACAACGTGCGGTCGCGGGGGCGTGGGAGAGGGTGAAGCTAGAATATATTTAACACCGATGTCCAAATCTGTCTCAACCAAATGGGGACAATAAATTCAACAAGTTTAAAAACAAAACAAATAAAACCGCCATGCGTAGCATAATACCAAGCATAATAATGTAGGGCCCCGAAGTTGACATTCTCCTCTTTGCATGGGGAGGGAGGTTTTTTATAAATTTTTCTTGTTCGGTTTGACGGGTTTGTTTATAATTTTGTTGTCCGTGCTCTACCAACACATAATCTGTAAAAAGAACACGTCCCTACCTCTTATGTACAGAATCAAGAGACATAATCCAGACAGACGGACAGACAGACAGACGGACGGACGTATGTTGTAGGCTTAGAAATAAGGTCCCGCTGGGGCGGGGCTCTAAAACATGTATGCCTACCTGATCTAGATCAAGACTTTGATCTAGACTTTGGATAGCGCCGCAGTGCAGCGTGAAAGCTCTCTGCTATGTTGGATGTCTGGTGTGCACTCCCGTGGACACTGAAGACTTCGGGGGTGACCTAATTAACAAGAAATCATATTACTAATGCGTGTGCGTGTGAGAGCGAGTAATAACCGACTGGGAACAAACAGGCCCAGTGGTGCGATCAGCTAAATATGTTGCAAAGGATTTCTATCGTCCGCTTGATGCTAACAAAATAATATTTCTATCGATGGTTTCCGATCAGCTATCTTTTCTTGCTCCGATTTCTATGGACTTTTTTTTTTTTATAATTGGCGCCGCACGGCTTGTGCATTTGCTATTTTCAAGTATCTGTATTTTCACTATATTGTATTTTCAATATATTTTGCAACGTTATACTCCTTCCAAGTCGTTAAAGTCACAGTCAAGTCATATTTTAGTAAAACGGTGGCCAATTTTACTAAAACTTTGGTAGACAATTTCCACCAATTTCAAAAGTCACGCAATTCACTTCCATTTCATTTCACTACACTTGTGCTTTTTAAACGAGCTACATTAGTTAAAATGCCACCAAAATAACACAAAATAACTCAAGAAAACACTAGGAAAAGAAATAAAATAAAAGTAGACAACGTCTCTTTTCGAAAATGGTGGGAAGAGTCCTTCTATGGACTTGTATCGACGATGTATGTACGAATTATGGATAACCCGACCACTTTACAAAGTACGATTACGCTATGAACCGTGTATCAACGTACTAATCATTTTTAATTAACCGTATACTACGACTCTTTTATGCTTTGTCTATGATAGAAATATATTTTTACTCTGTGCTTTTAAACTTGTGCGACGCGTCCTATTAGTCATCCTTGTGAGAAAATGTTTTGTTTACATTTTAACAAATATACGAATTATCAAATACCTAGGGTTTGGAATAGTTTGGAAGGAAAGTAAGTAACCACATTGAAGTGAAATGTTATTACCTATAGACCCAAGTTGTGTTGATTCGTTGTTATGACTCCAATTTAAAAAAAAACACAACCATGGCACACGGCAAGTCAATTATAAAATCGTTGAATTTGCCGAACAAACACCGGTAAATAGTAGTAAAAGTGGACCCCTTGGCAATCTGCAGGTCAAAAAAGCCTGGACAGAGTTGGCCAACAGGCTCAATTCCTTTGGGAAAGGAAACACTAAAACTCCGGATAAATGCAAGCAAGTAGGTAAGTACTCTATTCTACGTTTTTCCTCAGTCAGTGCCCCCTTATTAACACTCTCACCCTAAAAACAATACAATTACAAATTATTTACAATTAAATAACCTCCTCGCGCCCTCAGCTGTTAATCCTAATGATATAATCATCATCATCATCATCATCAGCCTATTATCAATAGAGTAGACGTCCACTGCTAGCAAAGGCCTCCCCCGTAGAATGCCACTATGAATGGTCTCCATCTAGACGTCCTGCAACTTTTATAATATCTTTTTTTCGTGGAGCGGGGCTAGATAGTTAGACTAATAATATTGAATGAGTGTCATTTTATTTACATAGCTTATTTTACTTTTGTTTTTTAGAATATGAAGTAACCGAGCCGGCCTGGGTGTACGCGTTGGAGAAGAGGCGCATCGCAGGCATGTCTCCCGAATAAACACCTCTACAACATTGGACCCTCAAGCAGCCTGTGGAAGGTGTCTGACCGAAGAAGAATCGGCTACGCAACAAATAAATAATTTAGAGTGCAGTTCGACCTAGCAAATTTTATGAAGTTATCATCGGTCAAACATAATAGTACATACCGACTTCAATAGAGACCTTGCTTCGCTAGGTCAGTAAAATAACAATTTACAATAAAAACGTTTAGTAAATATTGATTCATATAATTCATTAATGTAATTAGAAATAATAAAACATTGTTGAATTGTAATTCATAGTATTTTTGTTTGCCAACTTACAACTAATTATTGAGGGAATGGTAGCCTTTTCGATTATAATATGCTTCCTCATGGTTCACTGGACGAATTATTAAAATGCGAGTCCCATATTTGCAGCCGATTACCCTGGACATTTTTTTTTCTTTATACCTTTGGCGTCGCTCGGCTTGTGCATTTGCCATTTTCAGTATAATTTATTATTGTGTTTTCAATATAATTTGCAACGTTACAATCCTTCCAATCGTTACAGTCACAGTCCAGTCATGTTTTAGTAAAACGGTGACCGTTTTACAAAAACTTTGGTAAAAGTTTATTTCCACCAATTTTAAAGACACGCAATACACTTCCATTTCATTTCACTACACTTGTGCTCTTGGCACGAGCTACATTGGTTAAAATTCCACCAAAAGGTACATACTTATACATATAAATTGTTTTTGTTTTGTTTTGTACCTAATTACCTACTGAATGTTTTTATTTGATTTGGAATGTAATTAAAACCATGTCATTAAAAATCCACTTTTATGACTTATCTTTTAGATTTCTATCGGTTGAAACAACCATTTACTTGTTTCTATTGCAAATAGGTTGTGTTGCGATCAAATGCTGTCATTATTCATTGAAACAGCGGTACATGATCGCAAATTCATACTATCGATAGAAACACTACATGTCAAAAGGCTTTTTGTTGCAATCAAGCTTTTTTAGCAACAGGGTGAGTTGCATGGTCGTTAAAACGTTTATGTCGATTTTAGCTTTACTTACCGGTTTGGAATCCAGGGTGTGTTGTCGTGCTCATGAGCACCATTGATAGGTCCAACCACCCTATTCCTAACTAGGAAGTGGGCTGGGCATCTGTCGCTGTGGCATCGCAACGTGGTCGTGGCATCCCTCGTATGTGAGGCCACATAAAAGTGACCACTGCGAGAGAACCATTTGCTTCCCTCTTTATATGGGTCGATTTCTGCTACCTCCATCATTCCGCAACGCACTGAAAAATACTCTAAGTATACCTACTTCAAGTAGGTACCAACCTAGAAAACTACGCGTACGTGTTCCCTCAGCTCGTCACTAGCGGCGGGCGGGTGATGAATGACAAATTTAAACTAGGCAATTAGGCATAGCTTCTTAGGTTCGGAATAATGCTTTGTTCTATTTTAAAAAACTGGCCAATTGCGAGTCGGAATCGCGCACGAAGGGTTCCGTACCATTATCTATAAAATTGGCAAAAAAAACACGTTAGTTGTATGGGAGCCCCCTTTAAATATTTATTAAATTCTGTTTTTTAGTATTTGTTGTTATAGACTTCGACCAAACCGGTTCGACAAAATTAGCAGCAATCCGTTTTACAGGTCCATTTAAACGTATATGTTATGTCCTGTAAATGCTGTGTGAATATTACCTCCAGTAGCGACGGATTAGTTAAAAAAAGTGGCCAAGTGCGTGTCGGACTCGCCCATGACGGGTTCCGTAGCAGCAAGTAACATAATATAAAAGTTCTTGGATGGATTACGATTAATGACGTATTAAAAAAAAACTATTTACTAGATCTCGTTCAAACCAATTTTGAGTGAAAGTTTACATGGTAATGTACATTATATTTTTTTTTTAGTTTTATCATTCTCTTATTTTAGAAGTTATGGGGGGGGGGACACACTTTTTACCACTTTGGAAGTGTCTCTCGCGCAAACTATTCAGTTTTGAAAAAAATGATATTAGAAACCTCAACATCATTTTTGAAGACCTATTCATAGACACCCCACACGTATAGGTTTGATGAATATTTTTTTTGTGTTTCATTTCTAAGTATGGGGAACCCCAAAAATAATTGGTTTTTTTTCAATTTTTGTGAAAAAATCTTAATGCGGTTCACAGAATGCATCTACGTACCAAGTTTCAACAGCATAGCTCTTATAGTTTCGGAAAAAAGTGGCTGTGACATACTCGGACAGACAGACAGACATGACGAATCCATAAGGGTTCCGTATTTTTTTTTACGGAACCCTGAAAAGCGGTCAAGTGCGAGTCGGACTCGCCCAAGAAGGGTTCCGTAGCAGCAAGTAACATAATATAAAAGTTCTTGGATGGATTACGATTAATGACGTATTAAAAAAAAACTACTTACTAGATCTCGTTCAAACCAATTTTGAGTGGAAGTTTACATGGTAATGTACATCATATATTTTTTTTAGTTTTATCATTCTCTTATTTTAGAAGTTATGGGGGGGGGGGGGGGACACACTTTTTATCACTTTGGAAGTGTCTCTCGTGCAAACTATTCAGTTTAGAAAAAAAATACATAAGAAACCTGAAAATCATTTTTGAAGACCTATCCATAAATACCCCACAGGTATGGGAATGATGAAAAAAAAAAATTGAGTTTCAATTCTAAGTACTAATACTAGTAGTAATACTTAGAACTGAAACTCAAAAATAAAAAACTACTAACTAGATCTCGTTCAAACCAATTTTGAGTGAAAGTTTACATGGTAATGTACATCATAATTTTTTTTTTGTTTTATCATTCTCTTATTTTAGAAGTTACGGGGGTGAGGGGGGGACACTTTTTACCACTTTGAAAGTGTCTCTCGCGCAAACTATTAAGTTTAGAAAAAAATTATAATAGAAACCTCAACATCATTTTTGGAACCCTGAAAAGGATCATGTAAAATCAGACGTTCTATGTGTAAGTGCCATTACTATCACGGTTCATGAGATACAGCCTAGTGACAGACAGACGGACGGACAGCGTAGTCTTAGTAATTGGGTCCCTAAAAATGGTAACAAAGATTTATTTTTTCTACTCCTATGCTGGAATTTTGAAACTGCCAGTAGGTAGTATTGTTTTATATGTAAACAAATCTAATTGGAGCTGCAAAGCCCAGCATCCCGGTAGAACAAAGAGAGTTTTGTTACCATTTATTTGTATATTCTTAGAAGCATTATTCGGTTAACTTGAGCCGAACCTTGACTACAGAATAAATAATAGTACAAGCCTGTACCTAAGATAAGAAGAAGTTTAATTACAAACCAAACAACCAAAATATATAGGTGTTTAATTTATTAAAGTAGGAGTTGGAGTGACTTATATAACTATAACTAACTTAGAATAACTAAATAAAAGTGCATGAAACACATAATAGTAGATTAGTAGCCAAGGGCTGTAAGGCATCAATTGCAGCCCGAGATATTTAGGCGCACGAGCGCAGCGAGGGCGCCTATAGTGCCATTGATGCTTACACCCGAGCTAACTACTCTGCTTTTTACATCTCGATTGTGAGGTAAGTAGGTCCTTATTACCCCCAAATGGGGCTTGTAGGTGACCAATTAGCGCTCTAGGGTAATAATGTAGCTAGAAAAGCCCTAGGGCGGTAAGTAATTAAAAAAAAAAGTTCGCGTACATCTAACCATCATACTGGAAATATACATCATGCATTCAGTTTTTTAATTACTTACCGCTCTAGGGCTTTTCTAGCTACATTATTACCCTAGAGCGCTAATTGGTCACCTACAAGCCCCACTTGGGGGTAATAAGGACCTACTTACCGAATATGAGAGATGTAAAACTTATTTTCTAACACTGGAAGAATACTCGTGAATAACCTAAATTAAGGTGGATGCTCTCGCTTGTGACGCCAAATTCAATGTTTTTGGTGTTTTTTGCTCATCACAGCTCATGAACACTTCTTCAGATAACAAACAAGGAAACTTAAAACATAAGTTTTAATTGATCTCATAAATTAAACAGTACGATAATTTAACGGTTAATTAAAGGTATGTGAAAATTTCCCGTTTTTATAAAAATACCCAGAACACCGTTAGCAAATATCTGAAGATCGTACAAATATTTGTTCCGAGGGCATCGAACCCGCAACCTCCTGCGTTGCAGGCGAACCTTCGCCCACCGAGCCACATAGGTCGCCAAGGAGGAGGTCTTAACGGTCCTTTTGAAAATTAGATTGAAGAAAATAAATTTACCTTGTGGGAGGGGCCCAGGCTCAGGGGGGGGAAGGGGAGGGGGGGATCTAAAGGTGGTCTCGGCCTATAAAACTCCTCCACCTCCTCCCGTGGATGTCGTATAAGGCGACTAATGGATTCGGGGGGGATGGGCAGCAGCATCCATCTGAGTACTTAACACCCATTACAGACAGCAATTACCATTCCACAGTGGACGTCAACTGGCTGATGATGATGATGATGATGATGATGATAGTGAAATAACATATATATTGCATAAACCTGGACATATGACGACCTCTGTGGAGCGGCGGGCGAAGCTTGGCCTGTGACGCAGGAGGTTGCGGGTTCGATTCCCGCCTCGGAACAAATATTTGTGCGATCGCAGATATTTGTTCAGGGTGTTCTGGGTTTTTTCTATGTATAATAAAAAATATCTAAAATATAATATAAATATATAAATTAAAATATATAATATAATAAAATTATATCAAAAACAAAAGTTCGACAAACTAAAATAATTGCTAGCTTGCGAATTCATATTGAAGGGGTAATTAGGGGATTAAGAGAATTCCATATGCTAAAGCAACATTCAGTGATAAATACTAACATACTTACGTCAAGTAGGTAGGTATTTGACCATGCCAGCCATTATTAATGCATGTGCTCTAATAAATTTGCAGGATTCTGTTATTATATGATGTAAAATCATAAACAATAAATCGAGCCTTTCGGGGTTGAGACTGGGTGTGAGGGGTACAGGGACCCTTGGCGTTTTCAAAATTATTTTTGGGTTGACGTCTGGTCAAAGCGACGCGTGGCCCGATAGCTGGCTCTTATTTGGCACAACGCATTAAAATTGCCATTCAGCGTGGCAATGCAGCCAGCATCTTAGGGACGCTTCCGTCTGGTAGTGATATGGATCAGTTGAGCTACCTTTAGATTAGCAGTAATCTTCAGGAGGCACAACTGTTTCTTTTTGTATTTTTTAAATGTTGTATAAACCAACTTGTATTATTCTTTCTGTAAATAAATGTATTTTGAATCTAAAATCAATAAAACAATTAACAAAAAATGGTTTTTTATTTAATCATTATTACAGACTGGTGTTACAATACAAATTTGTTTTTTACAACACATTTGTTACAATAACAATACATTTGTTTTTCCAGAAAATAGCTAACTTTTGTAATAAGTTATTAACATAATCACTATCATGTCACTTAAATAATGTCTACATTCTTTGTTTCTTCAAAGTTGCTATCAGCAACACAGAAATAGCACTTTTTTACACCAGTTGCATACATGTGCCTTACATTTCTCTGTGATAACACAGTTTTTCAAATAACTGTCCTTAGGTTTTGCCTTAGTAGGGCATTTTATTTCAATAACTGTATCTTTCATTAGTGACGGGTGAGAGTGGACATAAGGGGGCGCTGAGGGAAAAAAAGACTGAATTTTTTCCACATTTTTTTTTTTTCCTATCGTTTAGCATTACTTTCAGCCGTCAATTAATGTTCAATGCATTTTTTCCATACGACTTACCGTTTTTGAGATATGAACTCTGAAAAGTTTTCAAGTTTCCGTACGGAAAAAAGTCATAAGATACATAATTACGACGAAAAGCAACTCGATATGATGCGCATATAAAAACAAGTTTTTTTATTTTTTTGCAAAATTTGTCAAGAGTCCTTCGCACCCTCATGTAAAATATCACGGCGAAGAAAGACTTAGAAGATTTGTCGAAAAAATGTTTATTTTTTTTTATTGCCTATCGTTTAGCATTTCTTTCAGTCGTCAATTAATGTTCAATGCATTTTTTCTATACGACTTACCGTTTTTGAGATATGAACTCTGAAAAGTTTTCAAGTTGCCGTACGGAAAAAAGTCATAAGATACATAATTACGACGAAAAGCAACTCGATATGATGCGCATATAAAAACTTTTTTTTTTTTTTTTTGCAAAATTTGTTAAAGAGTCCTTCGCACCCTCATGTAAAATAGCACGGCGAAGAAAGACTTAGAAGATTTGTCGAAAAAATGTTTTTTTTTTTTATTGCCTATCGTTTAGCATTTCTTTCAGTCGTCAATTAATGTTCAATGCATTTTTTCTAAACGACTTACCTTTTTTGAGATATGGACTCTGAAAAGTTTTCAAGTTGCCGTACGTAAAAAAGTCATAAGTGACATAATTACGACGAAAAGCAACTCTACACTATGCGCATATAAAAACAAGTTTTTTTTTGCGCCCCTTCATGTAAAATAGCACGGTGAAGAAAGACTTAGAAGATTTGTAAAAAAAAAAAAAAAGTTTTTTTTTTTGCCTATCGTTTAGCATTTCTTTCAGTCGTCAATTAATGTTCAATGCATTTTTTCTATACGACTTACCGTTGGTGTAGATAAGGGGGCGGTAGTCGGAACGGGAATTTTTTCCAAGTCATTTTTCGATGAAATTTTTCTAAGTCTTTTTTCCTCAGCGCCCCCTTATGTACACTCCAACCCCCAAGTTGTGATATTTAACTAATATTTATAACGCTACGCTAGTTAAAAGAATTATCAGAAAAACTGTTTCAGAATTATCTCAAAGATCAAATGATCATTATAACAACCAAAAACATGGAACGTGAACTAAAATCAGTCGGTCGAGTCGAGGCAGCTACTAATTTACTTAATTTTACTTGCGTGTGACGTGACGTCACCAGAGTTGCAACCACAGACAGGATACGTTGCAATTGCAACCATAGACATAGAATTTTCGCTACGCTGAATCGCCGAATAGACGAATGAAGCGTGGGAGAGAGAATTCATTTTTAAATGTACCCCGTGCAAGAAGAAAAGTGACAGCAACAATCGTATTGAACGTGACATGTTTTTGCGCGAGTAAGAGGCCATAGCGTCCCGGTATCTTGTGCGTCGAAACCATTTTTTTTTTTTTTAGTAATCATACTATTAAGTAACAGATATTTCTTTGTATAACAATGGTGTCGTGTTCAGTTTGTGACTGTGAAGATACAAGACGCAATAATCCGGGAAAATACGCGTTTTACAGGTAAATAAGATATTATTGGTAGTTCGGTTATATTGTTTATTTTATCAATTCTGCTTTAGTGAATGGCCTAAAAACCAGTTTCATTCTTAGATTAGGACTTTCCCATATATTTTTTAATAATATTTCGTTGCTGCACCTACAAATAAACAATATTATAAGTAAAATATAAAAATGTTTGATTACGATAGTCCTTGACCAAGTGATGACGTCAGAAATATCGATAGTCCTGTCTGTTGCAGTCTATATCGTAGTACCTACCTATGAATTACATTTTCGTCCATCCTAGAATGTAGGTTTAATTTTGTTTGGAGTAAATATGTGTGCTCTGTTAACATTTTACCGTTTTTTTTAAATCTAAAATAACCAGGCGGACATCATTGAGGTGTGTGTTTTTGTATTGACTATTGAAAAGGTAACTTTAAAGCACCACGGGTGTTTTTATTGCAGTTTGTGTAGTAGATATTTTGGAGTAAATATTGACAATGTGGACACACACCTTTTTCCCCGAACGGGTATACATTTTTTTAAATGTTAATATTGTTTATTTCTGCTTAATAAAGTAATAGGTAACAAATTAACTTTAAGTATACACCAAAAATTCCGTTTCAGCGGGACTCGAACCCGCACCTTCGGCGATGCCTTTACTTTCGGACTTCGAACAGAAGGTTTCCAATGAAATACCTGTAGATGCGGTACTATCAACTTGGCGCTATAGCCGATCCCACCTAACTAAAACCATAATATTTAGGAGTCCATAAATAATAAAGTTTTATTTATTAACTGTTTTATTTCTCCAAACGATCCCTTAAAAATAAGAATATAAATTAGTTTATTCAAAATTGGAATAAGTACCTTATTCTCTTTATGATGTCAAATCTGCCAAACTGTGTTATTCATGAAAGACTTAACCTGCATTAAGATGTATTTATCTACCTACCCTACTCTACACATCACGGACGGATGATGAATTCTATCGATAATGTAAAAGTGTTGATCGAGGACAACACTATTTTTAACTTACACATAGACTATCATCAACACGTGCACATATTTTTTTTGGTTTCATCTTCGATCTCTCATTATGTATCTTGTACATTCTAGATCTATGGTTGCAACAATTCACGAGGCGTCCCGTCACAGATTAAATTTCAAAAATAATTGTATTTTTATTCGTGTCATTTGCAAAAAACATATTTATTTTAGTTTAAAATAAACTGAAATATGTTTTATTACGCTATTATCTGATAGGATGACCACAATTTCTAGTATATTTTCAATGTTGTCAAATAGCCTGTGTAATAAAATCCAGCATTTAAGGATGAAACAAGTTTAGTGCTTTCGAACCAGTGTAGTGTGTTTCTGGGTTTAATTATTTCATCTATAATCTGTGGTATCTATAATCATGAAACGGGATAGTACAATTTTTACTCTGTAGTTCCATCTAAACGAAGCATAGGATTTCGACCAATCAGAATCAATGTACACCAATTCCATGGTTGTGCTTTCCACGGCTGTACATTCCTGACACGTGCTGGGAATGCGCAACCATGGAATTGGTGTACATTGATTTCAGTACTGTTTGGCCACCAATTCCCAGGTTGTGCATTCCAAGGCTGTGTAATCCCAGGCTGCGCAATCTCAGCACGTGTTGGGAATGCACAGCCATGGATTACGTGTCCATTTGTACATGAATTCCCGGGCTGTGCAATCCTGGCTGTGCTTTCCATGGTCGTGAATTCCCAGGTCTTGCATTCCATGGTTGTACAATAACCGGACCCTTTGCAAAACTTACGCCCGAATACTGAAACGCTACTTAAATAATTGAGATCGTCTCAACTGTTTGAGACGCCGTTATCCTAAAAATTGGTATACTGAAACGTCAATTTGATCATCACTTAAAAATTAAACATGACAGATCGCCACTTATGTTCAAAACGGTATTCTCAAAGGATGATTAGCAATTGACAGCTGCGTAAGTACGCCTCAAATTCTATAAGTAGCCATCAAATATAAGAGTACTCACGACCTCTCCTAAAATCCTAACCTAACAACGTAGGTGCATCTTTATTTTGCACTAAAAATGTCGGTATCTTCGATAACCTCATTGTCTGACGAAGAAGTGGTTTCCACCGGGCGGCGAAACGAAGATAAGCTAGATACCTTTGCAAAATATGACGACCTGCGGTTTAAAATAAGGATCCGCCTCGATAAACAAACTGTGCTGAATTTGTGTTCTCTGTTTGGGGAACATATTCAGCCCCTCAATGTTACCACTTAGTAGATACATTTTATTAAAAATTATCATGTTCACTGCGTAAAACGAAACTCTCAGTCCAAAATAACAAGAAATGTAATAGGGAACAAACTTTTTGAAATAATATTGCCATATAATGAAAATTTAACGGGCTCTCAGCGAATCATGATCTCAATGCTACTAAACAGCAGTTGAGTATGCCACTTATATTTAAGTGTACGTCATAATTAAATAGCCTTTAGCTAATTTGATCAGATGAGTAGCGTTTCAGTATTCGGGCGTTAGACTCACCCCTCTTATCACACAAAATAAAGTGAGATGTCAAAGTCATCAACGTAGTGATATATTTTCGTGTTTAATGAATGTAGTACATAGTACATCTTCCTAGTATGTATCACACAAAAGCACAGACAATGCATCTGTTAATTTTGGCAACCACATTTGAGTCAGCGCCATCTATCGAGCCAAATCGAACTACTTTTATTTTATTTTATTCGAACATGAAAAACCCTCATTATAAATAAGATCTTAGAACTTTTGGTGCGGTGGGTAGTAACGAAAACCACCCCTTTTCACCCTCTGTACCTCTTGCACCACTCTCCCTGCCTCTCATCTGTCGACGCCACTCACGATCATATAATGGCGTGATCGTAAGTGGCGTAATTTTTAAGCACGAATTTTGGATGTATCCGTGTTTTAAGCCTATTATTTATCAAAAAGACAATCGATCGACTGACGTCAGTGCTTGTTTCGCTACACATCACTAGTGTTTTTGACCGATCTGTCCAATATAAATTTGTCTATGGTCAGTCTGTCTCGGTATGACAACTATGACATATGACAAGCCCTCTATTCCCATGCAAGCCTTAGCTCAGTGCTGCCAAATAAGCTCTTTTACAGTTAAATCTAGCACTAGGAAATAGTGTATGACTTTTTTTTTTCTCAGCAGTTTTTTTGAGAAGTGAAGTCTAGTGTTTTTGGAAATGCCCTCATTATAGGTAACCACAGAATGCATAAAATTAAGAACTGTGATTACTACTGGGCAAAAACAAATACACAGGTACAAATGTATGAAAAATAATACTTTATGACTTCAATTAAAATTAACTAGCAGGTACAAAGAAACAAGTAATTTCATGTCTTCTCCATATTTTAAAGATATTAACGTTACGCTAGACTACATATGGCAACACTGGGTTTGGCTAGCTTGGCACTTGGTAGCCATTTGTTATCTTCTTTGTCAAAGGTTTTCTGAAATTCTTCAAAATGTTAAAATCAGCTTCTGGTACCCTTTTTACAGTGCTTAAAAAATCAGTGGTGCCTGCGTCAAGGATCACCGCTATCTCAGTGCGCAGAGCCCATGGCGGCCCCGTCGAGTCTGATGAAGAATTTGACTGCAGGTGAGCCTTCCTTGTTGGGAAGTTGACGTTATGTAACTTATTTAAATTGCTAAACCCATCCCGCCGGTCATTTATAACTATCAATATCGATTAATAAAATCTAGTAACTCCTGAGAGTCCTATATTATCTACTACACTTATCATCTAGAGCTGGAAGGAATTGACAAACATGGAAGGTCTTTGAAAACATAACCTTTTGGTTTTTAGCTCCCTGTTTTATGAATAGTATTGTATCCCCAGAAAATTGATCTGACTGAGCTGTGAGGGTACATAGAAGATCTAATAAGAATTTATGCGTGGCAGGTAGTAACAAAGGCTATATTGATCTTTTAGACTAAAATTACGGTTGGAGTGTACATAAGGGGGCGCTGAGGAAAAAAGACTTAGAAAAAACATTGAACATTAATTGACGGCTGAAAGAAATACTAAACGATAGGCAAAAAAAAAAAAAATTTTTTTTCCCTCAGCGCCCCCTTATGTCCACTCTGACCGGTGTAGTTGGAGGAATAACTGATCTCTCTGATATTATTCACTTCCTGTTTGAAGTTTTCATGGTCAAAAACAAATATAAAAGACTACTTCATTTCCAGGTATGAGGCGTTCTTCAACAGAAAAGACATTGATGGCTGGGAGATCCGCAAGGGAATGAGCGATCTATGTGGTATGGATCTGGTTCCTGACCCAAAGATCATCAAAGCCGCTATGCATGCATGCCGTAGGGTAAACGACTACGCCCTCGCTGTCAGGTTCATTGAAGCCTGCAAAGACAAGTGTGGTCCTAAAGTGAACGAAATCTACCCGTACATCATCCAAGAAATCAAACCTACACTGGTGGAGCTTGGTATTGATACTCCCGAGGAACTTGGCTACGACAAACCAGAGTTAGCTTTAGAGAATGTGTATGATGTTTAAGGCTGGAAGTTATTACCACACTAAGCTGTAGTTTTTTTTTTAATAAATAGTTTTGTTGTCAACTTCTTGATTTAAAATTGTGAGGCACTGCTTCAAGTAGTTGTTCATGGTCCACCATATAAAATCGACAAGCTGTTGTCAAATGTATAAATAAAATAAATACATACCAATTACTGGTTTTATTACTTCTATTGATTTCCCATAATTAATTCTGCGATGAGAAATCAATCCGCAGTTGCGTGAGGGATGTGCCATCTATTGGTGAGTAGCTGAAGAGTAGACAACAATTGAGGTAGATGGCACTGCTTGCACAATGATTGATTTCACAGAGTAAGTTAGGTTTTTTTTTACACTATGTTATAGCATGCAAAGAACTTGAAGAAAGCAGAGTAGTACCAGTAGTGAGTAGTTTTGTTAGTAGTAGAGATTTTTTGTGAAAGAGTTTGTCTGGGGAAGTACTACCAACCACCAAAACTACTAAAGCATTAGTGCTCACATTGATGTGTTCCGGTTTGAAGGGTATGGGTGCCGGTGAAATTACAGGCACATGAGACTTTTCATCTTTATGTCTCAGGGTGGCGGGCGCAGTGCAATGCCACATAGGGCGTGTCCTATGTGGACGTGACTTATGAGGTAATGCACTGTATGAGCTGTCATAGGCAGAGGGTACCGCTTAACATCAGGTGGGCCAAAGCCTAGACCCACCATCAAAAGTAAAAAAAAAAAAAGCTTCCAAATTAGGTACCTAGGAAATTGAAGAACATATCTGGGGGTGACTCAGGCAACCTCTACAGAAACACAGAATCAGTAGTACCTTTACCTAATTAATAGGTAGGTATAGTACGCGTCATGTAAAAAGAACGCTGGAACGTATGAAGAAGTATGACCGCCAGCGTTCTTTTTACATGACGCGCATTTTACTTGGTACGTAACGTAAATCACCTTGTGGTAAATGGGGTTTTAAGTATGAACAATTAAAGTTAGCGAGACGAAAGCAAATGCCGAATTCTTAAGATTTCTAGTTGCCATAGTTTTATTGACTATTGTCTCGCTAACGTTAATTATTCGTACTTACCCCACTGATTCAAGCGAGTAGGGGTAGGTATTACCCACTCGAGATGAAAATAAACCCTTTTTACGTAAATACTTTAATGATTTGAATACACACAGTCATACCATTTATTTACACCAATGTACTTAGCAAACGTAATTGTGCTTTAATCATTATGTATTTACTCACATCAAACACTCTTTGGTAGGTATATAAATAAAAACAGAAATAAAATATGAACAAATGTTAAACAAAAATAAACTCGGTAAGTACACAGCTCCCGAAAACAAAAAGGTGTTTAATTTATTTACAGTTTTGTACTATTCTATGTTATGTATAAATACATTATTTGCTAGTAGTCATGATTTTCGAATTATGGCCGATTTACAATGGACTGGCCAGCATCAATGCAGGACTAGCCAGATTATTTATTCACTATTTTAAATATCTATCACAGTATTGTACACGCTATTATAATTATGTACCTACTATGTATGTTAGGGCAGATTCACATTGAGTCAGTCGGTGACTGGCGTTAGCCCATCGGCAAGTCAGCAGCTGGAAGTCAGGCGGTGACTGGCGTTATCGGCAAGTCAGCGGCTGGGGCTTTAGGGAAACTGTTTTCAAGTTATTTCAGTAACACGTAGTTTGTGACATGGTCCAATTAAATTTAATGTTTATTACGAAGTAGAATTGGAAGATTTGGAAGGATAGAGTTACCTACTAAATAAAATGAGTACATATTATTGCAAATTTTTTAAGCTATTTAACTCAAACATTCTGCAATTAGTAGTTATTGACAATCATTTGATTGGTCTCATTTTATAAGTTAATATATGAACCGAGCCTCTGTGTTTCTACAATCGGGCACCCTCAGGCCAAGACAGAAGTATCTAATTAGAGTAGATACTTTTTTTTATATATTATATTAATATAGTGGAACGCTCTCGACTTAATCCGCGTGCAGCGTTTTTCATATACACACTACAACACCAATTAGGGCTGCATTTCGGTAATTTCTTTCTTAGTACAAACCTACACCATAAAATTAACGTACCCTTCAAATTTTAAGTCTCTTGAACTTACGGTATGGGCTGTGCGTTGATAGTCAGTCAGTAAGCCAATCACAAAAAGGTTTGATATATATTGATTGATGGTAGTGCGAGTAGCTAGCTGTAGCACTGAGACTGACTGACGCCAGTCATGACTGAATGTAAGCCCGCCTTTATCGTTAGATCGATCGCAGTATGCTGCATGCAAAGTTACACATTCTACATAATTATTACTAAAATTGAAACATCTATGTACTATTCGACTTCGAGCTTTTACCATAGACATTAAAGTTACGTACTGTGTATGCGATATTGAACCCTGGCGTTAGAATTAAAATATCTTCATCATTTAACGAATTTACAACTATTATGGACTATGTAAATTTATTACAATTTGAATAATTAGCTATATAAGTTTATTTTTACAAAACTTATAGAAATATAAAATTACTTGATACCTAACTTTCTAACGTTAATATTACAAATATTATCTAAATATAAGTTACATTAACTATAAGTAAGACTAGAATTTATTTGTTTATGACTCGAGAAGACTAGAATAAAAAATAAATAGGCAAGTGTACAACAAACAGTCAATTGTAAATAAATAAATTATTAAACAATAAATTAAATAAATCAACAATTCAACTAAACAAACTCTCTTTAAATAAAATAAACTTAGAGGAATGTTTAATCTTAATAATAGAAGTGGTTATTTCCTCGCACGCTTCAGGCGACTTCACGTAACGGGATCTTTGAACGGTTTCATGCTCCAAGGGTATCCCGAACCCTAGTTAACATTGGCATTGCGACAGAATATTGCACAAAATCTGTTCCCGCCTCTTAACCTAACATATAGATGAAGTCTTATCATTTCAAATTTTAATAAATTAACCATTAACTTACAAACATTTTATACCCATTTTATGGCATTATCCTATTCCACAGATATTAGCCTACTCTTGAATACGAATATAAACAACTCGCATTTTACCGTGCACCGCTGACTTCGTTCACCATGAGATGATGATGATGATGGCTGGCCTCCTGGTGAACCACTTCACAACCTTCCTTCAGATCCGAAATGGCGTCTTAAAACTCTCGGTAGTTTTTCGGTCGGGACACAAAATAAGTTATTCTTCGTTATGTATCTTTTCATCTCCCGTGCAGCAGAAAGCGGAGTGATCCTGAGTAGGGCTGCTTTGACGTCAGACGTGCTGTGGAACCCGTATCGTCGGACAACTCTCGCTCGTCTGACCGCACAGCTAACTTAGACACAAACACATGACTCTCCGGGCTAAAGTTTTGTGTTTTATAACTCCTGGCTTGTTATGTTGTGTCTAAGGGTTGTCGTATCTAATTATGTTTTGTGTCCGTGTTCTGAGGGCTATATCAGTTATGTGCTGTCCATGGTTTCTCGTGGCTTCTTCGGTTCCAAGTCCGTGGGTTGCTTGTTACGTTCCGTTTATGGACTTTATCGTAACTAATTTGGTTGTGTCCGTGGGTTTTATTGCTTATTTAGTTGTGTGGTGTTCTTTGGTTTCTTGTGGCTTTTTCGGTTTCAAGTCCATGGGTTCTCCTGGCTTGTTATGTGCTGTGTCTGTGGGTTATCGTAACTAATTCGGTTCGGTATTTTTGGTTTACCGTTGCTTTTTCGATTTTAAGTGGGTGCTCACGCTTAGTTTGGTTCAGTGTCTGTGGTTTATTTTGGCTTTTTTGGTTCTAAATCCGTGGGTGCTCACGGCTAGTTTGGTTCAGTGTCCGTGGTTTCTTGGTTCTAAGTCCGTGGGTTGTCACGGCAAGTTTGGTTCAGTGTCCGTGGGTTCTCGTGGTTAGTTAGGTTTTGTGTCTGTGGATTCTCGTGGTTACATCAGCTCTGCGTCCGTGCTCGCGGGAGAGTGGCGCCGACAAGCTCGCCAGCTAGGAGTCCGTCACAACAGTTTCGCGCTCAGATTTCACGTTCTGAAGCTCATAATTTACATTATGATGGGTGCGCTAGAATATTACAAATTAGTTTCCATTATCAGTGCAAGTACGACGATATTAGGTAAATAAATTAAAAAATAAAACGCTGGACAGTTCACACAACATTATCTAGCCCCAAGCTAAGCAGAGTTTGTGTTATGGGTACTAGATAACTAATATACTTAATACAATACATTACATAGATAGCTATATTTCATTATGCATAGAAAATACCCAGAACACCCTGAACAAATATATGCAGATCGTACAAATATTTGTTCCGTGGCGGGAATCGTACCCGCAAACTCCTGCGTCGCAGGCGAACCGTCGCCCGCCGCGCCACAGAGGTCGTCAAAGACAATAATAATAATAATTGTGTTGGAGGCATAGTTTTTTTTGTATATACGCTACTATTATATAGGTATGTCTAAGGCTGGTGACTACGTTTTATATTTTAGCCCTATAATCTGAAGGGTGAGTTTTACAGAAGAACGCATTGACCGAAACCAATACTTGCAGATCATGTACATGTGCCTGGGGGACGATTCTCGGCAAATCTCGAATATTTCATGGCCGATCACATAAATTGTGACGTTGGGAATATGGGAATCGTAACTTTATGTTCCGGCCAGCTACTCCGCACAATCTATTTCAGCAAGGCTATTTTGAAACGTCTGAAAAGTCTTCCGATCGGATTCGTTAGTTTTTGTCGGAAGAGTTACCGATACATTATAGTATTATTTTATCTGTGCCGATACCAAATACCTGTCGGAATGTTTTTAGCGAAAGTTTAGAATATTTTAGATATTTTAGAATAGCGTCTAACGGAACTTCTGTCGGTAACTTTCGAATCAGCTGTCGGAATGCTTTTCGAACGTTTTAAAAAAGCCCTGCTGGACAAAGGACTTTCCTATAGAATACCAAGCCGGACGGCCTAGAGCAGCCTCCATCCACCAACTTTCTGCGACCTACATACCGTGGCGTATTAGCTTGTGGAGAGTACTGACCATAGCTTTAGTGAGGACAGTGGCGTCCTTGAGACTGAGGACTTGCAGGACCTGCGTGTCAGAACTCATCATCATCTGCGCGACCCCTCCCCCCATCGAGATCGTCTCTATTGTGTCTCCATTCTGGTCCACCTGGGATGAATGCGAGAATAAATAAAATAAATAATACTGCTGGACAAGTTCACACAACATTATCTAGCCCCAAGCTAAGCCAGAGCTTGTGTTATGGGTACTAGATAACTGATATACTTAATATAATACATTACATAGATAGATATTTTTTATTATACATAGAGAATACCCAGAACACCCTGAACAAATATCTGCAGAACGCACAAATATTTGTTCCGAGGCGGGAATCGAAACCGCAACCTCCTGCGTTGCAGGCGAACCATCGCCAGCCGCGCCACAGAGGTCGTCAAAGACAATAAAGATATTTTAAAAAAAACTTAAAGAACACGGGCAACTCCCCATAAATTGTTTGACCCAACTTTTTTAACTAATTTAACGTACAGTTGAGATACTTCTGGTTATTGATAATATACGTTAAGATAATGAAAAAGCTAATTTAATTTCTATTGTAGAAGTTGTGGAAAAGTAATGAAGCTTGTTGCGTTTTGTTTCACGCAAATGCAATGAGTTGATTTATCTAATTATTTAGAAATACAACTTTTGCTTCCCGACTTCAAAAAATATACAAGTACTGTAGAAAAAATTGTCAAAAAACAACATGTAGAACCATACTAATTACTTCCATGAAGAGGACCTGGTTAAGCGGTTGCCCACCTCCTTGATAAAATTTGTAATCGGTACCGTGAGCTGGTCAAAATGAGCCCAAACACGGCCAGGCTACTAATCATCGAGGAGTTCCGTTGCGCACCTTCCATCTCCATCATCAGATCAGCTCGCTGTTACCATAATATTGTATTGTCATCGGAGCATGACAGGTATGCCAAATTTCAGTTCAATCAGATATCAGGAAGCGGTCGAAAATTCCAAGATTTGATTTGATTGGATTACATTGTTACATGTGAAGCTAATAAAAGCGTGTTAAAAATTAGTTGATAGCAAAGTAAAAAGATACAAGAGAGAACAACAATTTTGAACTGTAGGTGCCAATGGAATCCATTAGAATGGAACAAAATGGGAGTAGAATACCAACTAGGAATCGCATTAATCAAAGTGTGAACGGTCTTAAGCGGTTTTTTTTATACTACTTGAATGTCGGAAAAAGCAGATGGCCCACCTATAATAACCTCTGCCTATGGACAGTGCATTACCTCATAGGTCACGTCCACCTAGGACGCGCCCTATGTGTCATTGCACTGCGCCCGCCACCCTGAGACATAAAGATGAAAAGTCACATGTGCCTGTGATTTCACCGGCACCCTTACCCTTCAAATTGTAACACAGCAATGCTAGCACTACTGCTTTGCGGGTATGGAGGTAGTACTTCCCGGGACGAACTCTTTCACAAAAAAAGCTCTACTACTACTACTACTACTACGGTGTTGTAGTTCTTTGTAGCGGGCCACCACCAACTACTAGGATGATAAAACCGATGTGAATGTAGTCTATTCAATGTAGGTAGGTACTCCACAAAATGAATAAGGACTTTCAAATGTACCCACACCATTGAAAAGACTATGCATTCTCAACAACTCACCATCCAAGGCGTGGTTTCACCGCTAAATACAACTACACCAAACTTGCTTCAGTACAAAGTTCTCGGCTCCGTTAATATTCGCACACAGCGACGACACAAGAATAGCAAATAAGTGCCTAATAACTAGCAAATAATAAAATAATACACACCTGGCAAGCAGAACACAAGTCTAAGTGCAATCTGAAATTCATGCGAACACATCCACAAATAAAACAAAACGTACACATTCACATTTTATTTCTAGCAATAATAAACACTCACTCGATACATCGGACTAGCAGTTAGTATTGAAGCTACAGGTCTAGCGCTTAACTGAGTCAGTCCCTGACGTATGGGAGCGGTACGGGAGGGGTGTTTCTGTTACGTCAAAATGAAGCGTGGCTTCATGTCATCTGATAATTTGAGAGACGAAAACACCCTTCCCGTACAGCTCCCATACCTCAGGGACTGACTCAGTTAAGCGGTAGACCTGTAGTTTCCTTCTTGTACTTCACTAGCCTTTTGCCCGCGGCTTCGCCCGCGTCGTGTCGGGGTAAAAAGCAGGCCTTCCGCATTCATCTACTCATCAATATCCGTTCAACCGTTACAGATTTGAGTGGAACTACACATAACAAGAGCGAAGCCGCGGGCGAAAGCTAATAAATTAGCCTATAGCACTCAGGGATAATGTAGCTTACTGTTAGTGAAATAATTTTCGGATTCGGATCAGTAGTTCCGGAGATAACCCCCTACATACAAACTTCCCCCCTTTATACAATCATAGACCCACGCCTAGGTGCGGCAAGACTTGTATAGTTTTTCTTAGACAATTCGTGGATATTGTTATTACACGACAGATATGGATTTTCATACTAACATTGGCGGTTTAGGCCCGCAAGGACGATTAATATCGAAGAAGGTTCTAAGGTCAAAAAATGAGAATATGGAGAAATAGTCTTTTGTTTTAAATTATGTAACGAAGTTAACTTCAATAAAGCACAAAATAATTATGTGAACATATTATGTACTTACATTTTAACAATTAACGAACATAACATAAAACATAGGTAAGTAAAGTAAAACTTAAAAGAACATTGGCAACTCCCCATACATTGTTTGACCCAACTTTTTTGACTAATTTACATTAGATTGACCTTTATGGTACAACAGTATCTCTGATATCTATACTTAAAAAAAGTTTATATTTAAGTATAAACTTTATACTTTATCTATAAGTTCTATGTGGAAATTAATCGTAAATTCGTAATGAAGTTTGTTACGTTTTGTTTCACGCAAATGCAATGAGTTGATATATCTAATTATTAAGAAATACAACTTTTACTTCCCAACTTCTAAAAATATGAAAGTTCTTTAGAAAAATTTATCAAAAAATAACATTTAGAACTATACTAGTAATTAGTATAGTTCTAAGTGTTATTTATACTAGTAATTAGTATAGTTCTAAATGTTATTTTTTGATAAATTTTTCTAAAGAACTTTCATATTTTTAGAAGTTGGGAAGTAAAAGTTGTATTTCTTAATAATTAGATATATCAACTAAATAATAAACCTTCATGAAGGGTTCATGGTTCATTTATTTTTGACCTGGGTCAGTGGTTGCCCGCCTCCTTTGCAGGAACCTGTGTTGAGTGACATTGCCTCACGCAAACAGCAAACAGATACAACCCTCAAGATACTCAAACGTAAATTGAAGATGGGTTCTCTAACAACTATATAACAAAAAGCACTGAATACTGTGATGTAGTTTCGAATTCAAAAATTAAAACATTACAACACAAATTAGCGGGTAGTTATAGGCAGAGACAGCGCACGTCAAAGCGGCCTATCCACTAACGCTCACGCTTTCCGATTTGTCAACGTACAATATACACGGTTTCAGGGCAATCCCCTTTCACTTCTGCACATATTGGAAGTCGAAATACCTAACGAGGTCCAATGTGGGAGTCACTTAGAAGTAAATGCAGCACTTAGTTCTTAATAACGTGGGAGTGCTTAAGACGCTATGTTAACATTTTGGTGTCGT
Source organism: Operophtera brumata (assembly GCA_932527175.1). Lineage (NCBI taxonomy): Eukaryota > Metazoa > Arthropoda > Insecta > Lepidoptera > Geometridae > Operophtera > Operophtera brumata. The sequence goes on from OW052226.1 coordinate 34,823,164, forward strand.
TGCGTTACATGCTCACTCAGTAACAGTAAATGTTACAAACTTAATGTTAATACTGTAATTACTTGAGGATTTAATATAAATAAATCATAGACTAGAAATACGATTGGTGAAACTTTTATCAATAGTTTTATTTTTTGAAATTGGCCCTCCTTAAGCCCGTTTTAGGTCCCTCCTTCGACTAGAGAAAATATTAAGCATATATTTTTATACTATTCAGTAGGAAATCACATTAATTAGATTAATTATAGATAATTTATTTTTATATTTGCTACTTTAGAAGCAAAACGAAGTTGTCGCTTACGCCAGTTACTTCCGAGTGGCAGAAATCTATACCTCACCTCTTCCGGGATTCAAGTGAGCAATAGCGCTGTCACTGTCTTGCAGCTATTGTTTTCTTGCTAGAGTCCGCCCATTCGGTATTTTGACATATCGCATTAACCGTGCAAAACAGTGTTTCATACTCAGCGGTACTCAGCGCTTTCTCTACAAAGCACATAAGTACAGAGACGAACCGAGTCGTCAATAACCCCAAGCTCACCAGTTCACTCGGGCCACTGAGCCTGCGCCGAGACATCGGCTCGTTCTGTGTGTTCTATCGACTCTATCTATATATTTGAATCTTTGAATCTATAATGGGGAGTGCTCTGACGAACTGTTTGATCCCATACCCGAATCCAGGGTTCTACCATCGCACCTCTCAACCTCATCCACACATCATCCATCATCAATATGTGGGTGTCCCGTAAAGCAAGCTTTACGAGATCTTTTCTCCCCATACGTGCAAGTTGTGCAATGAGGTCCCTATAGAGGGTTTTCCACAAAAATAGAATATTCATTATTGTTGATTAGTTATCGAACATAATAACACGTCGTCCCAGTAATCGCAGTAATAGCAGTAATCGCAGTAGTTACTTTTAGCTGTGTCCACATGTGTGAACTTTTTAGAGTTAAGTTCGTCGTTCGTATCATTTGTTATATTTTATTTGTAATTATTTCCGTGAACGATTAATGATTTTATATGTTTATGTTGCAATCAAGATCAAAACTGTAATCTTTAAGTTCTTAATTTTATTTCTTTTGTGGTTATAACGTGTTTTGTGCGTATAAATAAATAACAAATGCAGTATGCAAAAAAAAAAGAGATTTCCTCAGTGCTGGCGACGTATTGGCAATGCCCCCACACCGCTTAACAACAGGTGGGCCATCTGCTTGTTCCGTCATCACAAGTTGTATAAAAAAGCAATACTGTAATTCAATTTGCTCCTTCACATCCACCTAGCGATAAGTTTCCGGCAGGAATAAGTTAGTGGATAGGCCGCCATTAGACATTGCAATACCGAAATGACTTGCGCTAATTTTCACTGCGTTGCTTCAGTATTTGTCTCGCGTTCTAATAATCGTAGCTGTCAAAGCGAAAACCAAAATAGTTAAATGAAAGCAATAATACAACACTCAAATATACGACTATAACAACAAATAACAAATATTTGTACACATCATGCATAACAGAAACATAACATTATAAATAAAGTTTTATATATTAAGTTTTAAATAAAATACTTTCAAGGAGTCTCTCAATTACACATTAAACTAGACATTTTCTAACACTATAAATTGTTCTGGGCCTCTTCCACTACTATCAGTCAAATAAAACGTCGCTTTGCGAATTTAATAGTTTTTTTATACATTCTGTCATGGCTTGTGGCATAGCCATGACTATGCGACAAGCCTTGACAAGCATAGACCAGTTACTTATTTGCCGACAACGGTGGAGGAGGCCCTAAACAAAACACAATGACACTTAACACATGCATGGCAGTAACTAGCAAATAAATTAGGATTTAGCACAATTAAATTAAAATAATTGGTTAATATGTACACGTGCCATGCAAAAAAGTACTCTTTGGAGCCATGGCATAAAATTGACTTACACTTTATTAAAATAATTGTTTAAATATCATTCAAGCATTATTATGACTACATAGGGGCTGTTCTAGGCTGTTTAGCCTAACAGATTCTTTTTGACAAATGTATTTATACATTATCGTCACCAAGGCCGTTGGAGACCTTAACCACCCGTTTGTGTTAGTAAACTTGTACCTTAATTGTTTTATTTTGGCATATTTTAAAGCTATATTAATTGCATACAAGTAAAACAAAGAATACTTATAATTTTTAAGCACAACGAGATCTTTTTAAATTAAATAAAAATATCACAAAAAAATTCACTGGCACTATTTTTGACTAATGGCAGTCTAGTAAAACTCTGAATAAATAAATTAAAATTGTACCATTTTCTTTGGAACTTATTATACTATAAAATAAACTTTGCTGTCAAAGACAATCTCCTGGATCGTACAAGAAATTTAAAATTATTTAAATTATATTTCTAAGCATGCTTACATAGGCATGATTTAAAATGAACGAAGTCATTGCTCTAAATATTATCGTCGAACGGGAGCTGTACATAAAATCTTCGGCAATTATAGATATGGCATGTACAATGAATTGACGGAGCAACAAAAAGGACTGTAAAGTCTGTTCCATCCAACCAGCCTACCCCTACAGCCATTGAAGCACACCTAATGTAAAATGAGCGTAATAATGTTATCTAAGATGTATATGTTGCAAAGCTAACTATTATAGAGTCAAATTATTAGGGATCGAGTCGTGGGCGATACGATAGGCGTGACGCACACGACTCTATGGTGGGAGTCAGTCTAGTAGTAGTCGTGCTCGGTCTCCCGTTTGATGGTGCGGAGCGGGCGCACCTGCACGATGGGCGTGACGCACACGACTCTATGGGAGTCAGTCTAGTAGTAGTCGTGCTCGGTCTCCCGTTTGATGGTGCGGAGCGGGCGCACCTGCACGATGGGCGTGACGCACACGACTCTATGGGAGTCAGTCTAGTAGTAGTCGTGCTCGGTCTCCCGTTTGATGGTGCGGAGCGGGCGCACCTGCGCAATGGGCATGGCGCACACGACTCTATGGGAGTCAGACTAGTACAGTGCATGCTGTTCGAGCTAGTATGGATGGTGGGAGTCAGTCTAGTAGTAGTCGTGCTCGGTCTCCCGTTTGATGGTGCGGAGCGGGCGCACCTGCGCGATGGGCTGACTCTATGGGAGTCAGATTAGTACAGTGCATGCTGTTCGAGCAAGTATGGATGGTGGGAGTCAGTCTAGTAGTAGTCGTGCTCGGTCTCCCGTTTGATGGTGCGGAGCGGGCGCACCTGCACGATGGGCGTGACGCACACGACTCTATGGGAGTCAGCCTAGTAGTAGTCGTGCTCGGTCTCCCGTTTGATGGTGCGGAGCGGGCGCACCTGCGCGATGGGCATGGCGCACACGACTCTATGGGAGTCAGACTAGTACAGTGCATGCTGTTCGAGCTAGTATGGATGGTGGGAGTCAGTCTAGTAGTAGTCGTGCTCGGTCTCCCGTTTGATGGTGCGGAGCGGGCGCACCTGCACGATGGGCATGGCGCACACGACTCTATGGGAGTCAGACTAGTACAGTGCATGCTGTTCGAGCTAGTATGGATGGTGGGAGTCAGTCTAGTAGTAGTCGTGCTCGGTCTCCCGTTTGATGGTGCGGAGCGGGCGCACCTGCACGATGGGCATGGTGCACACGACTCTATGGGAGTCAGACTAGGACAGTGCATGCTGTTCGAGCTAGTATGGGTGGTGGGAGTCAGTCTAGTAGTAGTCGTGCTCGGTCTCCCGTTTGATGGTGCGGAGCGGGCGCACCTGCGCGATGGGCATGGCGCACACGACTCTATGGGAGTCAGACTAGTACAGTGCATGCTGTTCGAGCAAGTATGGATGGTGGGAATCAGTCTAGTAGTAGTCGTGCTCGGTCTCCCGTTTGAAGGTGCGGAGCGGGCGTACCTGCACGATGGGCGTGACGCACACGACTCTATGGCAGGGGTCAGTCTAGTACAGTGCATGCTGTTCGAGCTAGTATGGATGGTGGGAGTCAGTCTAGTAGTATTCGTGCTCGGTCTCCCGTTTGAAGGTGCGGAGCGGGCGTACCTGCACGATGGGCGTGACGCACACGACTTTATGGCAGGGGTCAGTCTAGTACAGTGCATGCTGTTCGAGCTAGTATGGATGGTGGGAGTCAGTCTAGTAGTATTCGTGCTCGGTCTCCCGTTTGAAGGTGCGGAGCGGGCGCACTTGCATGATGGGCGTAACGCACACGACTCTATGGCAGGGGTCAGTCTAGTACAGTGCATGCTGTTCGAGCTAGTATGGATGGTGGGAGTCAGTCTAGTAGTAGTCGTGCTCGGTCTCCCGTTTGATGGTGCGGAGCGGGCGTACCTGCACGATGGGCGTGACGCACACGACTCTATGGGAGTCAGTCTAGTAGTAGTCGTGCTCGGTCTCCCGTTTGATGGTGCGGAGCGGGCGCACCTGCGCGATGGGCATGGCGCACACGACTCTATGGGAGTCAGACTAGTACAGTGCATGCTGTTCGAGCTAGTATGGATGGTGGGAGTCAGTCTAGTAGTATTCGTGCTCGGTCTCCCGTTTGAAGGTGCGGAGCGGGCGTACCTGCACGATGGGCGTGACGCACACGACTCTATGGCAGGGGTCAGTCTAGTACAGTGCATGCTGTTCGAGCTAGTATGGATGGTGGGAGTCAGTCTAGTAGTATTCGTGCTCGGTCTCCCGTTTGAAGGTGCGGAGCGGGCGCACCTGCACGATGGGCGTGACCACACGACTCTATGGCAGGGGTCAGTCTAGTACAGTGCATGCTGTTCGAGCTAGTATGGATGGTGGGAGTCAGTCTAGTAGTAGTCGTGCTCGGTCTCCCGTTTGATGGTGCGGAGCGGGCGCACCTGCACGATGGGCGTGACGCACACGCCTTCACCGTTCGTCATCTGCGCGACCATCTGCTGATACATGGGCAGGGTCACCACCTGCGACAGCGGCCGGCCTGCAACACAATGCGTAACTGATTCACATTCAATTCTACACCAGGTTATAAAAGGGATGGCAAACTGCCCAACCTGATCACAAACACCTTTGTCTTCAGAGTAAAAATTCGTTTACGAATAAACCGCTCCGGGTAGGACCGGAATTATGTGGGACTCGCCGCCCTGAAAAGGGCAGAATACCCACTAAAAATACTCCGGTGGTCCTCTCGCGCCATCTTTGCCAGACCACGGGAACGAAATCCTTCCGCGATCCGACTGGCGATATTAGTAATCCCTCTCATTCTGGGCGACCTGAGCCGCCATCTCAATCAATCATTCATCATCTTCCCATGGAAGGGCTACAGGCTGCACAGGCACGGCTTGGTGACCACGGATGCGCAGTGATCACAAACACCTACCTTCTTTGCAAACGATCTGAATATAAAATGTGGAAACTAATTGGTTTTCTGAACAGCATGTATTTAATAGCTTAAAACAGACTATATAAATGAAATAAGTGGAGCTTCTGTTATTTGATCAGTAATTAATTAGGTCCCTGCATCCTCTACAAATAGTTCTTCGTAATCTGTTGTCTCCTGTTTCGCCTGATTTTGTCAATTTTCGATTTGTGACATTCTAGGCCGCCTTGATAAACATGTGCTGAATCACTGACCCTTATGTATTTATAATCAGGAAGCTCTATCAGAATAAGAGATTAAACTTTCCCCGACACCAAAATTTTACTTAATTTAGATAAACCCAAACAGTGAAGGAAAACATCTCGAAAAATGACAAATCCTAGATAAAAATCGAAGACCTTTGAAATGTACCCCAGCACCTTGTGGATAAGGGCCATTCACTCTCGTAGACAGTAGGATAATAATGATAACCTTATGAGCTGATTGATCATTGATTCAATAAGGTGATCCCAATTCCCCAGTGAGCGAGTGAGTGATATAACTTTTGAAACTATCATGGTTATGTACATAACCATGATAGTTTCAAATGTAAATACTTTTCACATTTGGGATTTTTGAGTATTCGTCGATATAACTGCCAATAACATCTACTCGCAAAGACTTTAGTTAGTTAGTTCTCCCGTGATCATGGCGCATGCAACCGTGCCGAAATATCGGGAACACTCACAACTTAAACATCATTGTAAATATCCCGTTTCTAGTGTAAAGTAGTGACAGTGATGACTCACACTCCCCGTCCTCGCCCGTGATGATGATCTGGTTGTCGCCGAGCGCCTCCACCGAGTTGATGTCGAGCGAGACCGCGTTGCCGTCCGCGTCCAGGGTCTGCACCACGCTGCCGGCGCCCACGTCGCCCGTGTGGATCTGCAACGTTACACGCACGCGACCATTACTTTACTACCTTTTAATACCCCCGAGGTCACTCCGCCAAGCCTGCGAAGACCCCAGGAAACTTCTGTGCTTCTGGACGGAGTTAGGCTAACTACCTAGTCAGACAACTATCACGCATAATGGACAACCCATAGAGTTCAAATGCGGAAAAGGGAGTTCTTTAACTCTAACATGAACATGCCTTTAATACCGTGTACTTTACCAATAGAACGTCTTCAATTTTTTATACGTCTCTCTTTCGTCAAACTTTTTTGTAATATGTTAAAAGTCACGGTGAGTCCGGCCTAAGAGACCCCACAGTCTCCAGCCGTTGATGTCGTAAAAGCCAACCAGGGTATGGGCAGCAGTATCCACCTGAGTAATTACTACCCATGCCGTGGTGTGTCCGGCCCCCTACGTCACCTCCCGTGGATATCTTAAAGCCGACTAAGGGATTAACCCGGACTTGTTAGTAAGATTCGTTTGTATAAGTTTTGTTCTGGCTGCTAGCTTATTTAAGGAGTGTATTATTAGTAGAAGAAAGTGTTAGCTGAGTCAGTCGTGGGCGGCACTGATCGCACCACTAGTCACGTCTTTATTCCCACGATGGTCTCACAGTGAAAAAAAGGCCCATTGAGGCTTTGCCTACGCTTTTGGGGAAAAAGGCGTGTGTCTATTGTATGTATGTACTAATTTACATAGACAGGCTAGAGGTAAGGTATTGACACGACGTAGTAGTAGAGCTTTTTTGTGAAACAGTTCGTCCGGGGAAGTACTACCACCATATCTATTTCTGCCGCAAAGCAAAAAGGGTAAGGGTGCCGGTGAAATTACAGGCACATGAGACTTTTCATCTTTATGTCTCAGAGTGGCGGGCGCAGTGCAATGCCACATAGGGCGCGTCCTAGCTGGACGTGACCTATGAGGTAATGCACTGTTCATAGGCAGAGGTTACCGCTTAACATCAGGTGGGCCATTTGCTTGTAGCGTCATTCTAGTAGTATAAAAAAAAACGGACAACGCTTCGCTTTAACACGTGCTGGGTAGCCGTAGTCGTATATACAAAAGTACTTACCTCTCATCTGCGCCGTGGTGCCGTCCGGCAACGCGATAATGGGATTGTTGGGGTCCAGGTTCAGTATCGACACGCTGCCGTCAGGTTCGTGACTGAGTGTCCTTCATGCTCTGACTGGGTAGCCGTCGGCTGAGTTAGTAAACACAAAGGTACTAACGCTCACCACCTGCGCCGTGGTGCCGTCCGGCAACGTGATAATGGGGTTGTTGGGGTCCAGATTCAGGATCGACACGCTGCCGTCAGGGTTCGTGATGGAGTGGAGAACCGCTGGCGCGTACTGCATATTCTGATTATACATATACATGGTTAAAATACACATAATTAAAGCTACACAATGACCTGTATACCGTTAGCCAAGCATGGGAGCTTACAGACGATTTCAGCAGCTTTCATTTGCCAACTTAAAGTGTGTAATAAGTTTTTTTTTTGATAAGTGTTTTTCCTAAAATAAGATTGGATTAACGTTTTGATGCTTCTGTGGTAAACCCGGATAGGAAATATTTTACAGTTAACTAAGGTACAAAAATCCCCCATACGTGCAAGTTGTGGAATGGGCTGCCTCCTGAGGTGTTTCCGCTTAACTACAACATGAGTCGCTTCAAACAAAATGTAAAAAGAGTCCTTCAGGGCAGGCAACGCATTGGCAACACCCCTGGTGTTGCAGATGTCAATAGGCGACGGTAACCGCTTACCATCGGGTGGGCCGTATGCCAGTTTGTCGAGTCATTACATTAAAAAAAAAAAACTTTTTTTTTAACGTTGATAGACCTTTGTTTGGCCGCGATCTCACCTGTTGGTAAGTGACGATGTGGCTGAAGATGGAGCACAAAGGTCTAGAAGGCACCTATTCACTCTAGCCTTGAAGAGACCCAGATTATAGTTTTCAGGAAAGACAGACGACGGTAGTTTGTTCCTAAGGCGTGCTTAGCTAGCAGTTTTAGCTATGCTTCTACGTGTGGTGTTGCTATTTAAAGACAGACGACGGTAGTTTGTTCCTAAGGCGTGCTTAGCTAGCAGTTTTAGCTATGCTTCTACGTGTGGTGTTGCTATTTAAAGACAGACGACGGTAGTTTGTTCCTAAGGCGTGCTTAGCTAGCAGTTTTAGCTATGCTTCTACGTGTGGTGTTGCTATTTAAAGACAGACGACGGTAGTTTGTTCCTAAGGCGTGCTTAGCTAGCAGTTTTAGCTATGCTTCTACGTGTGGTGTTGCTATTTAAAGACAGACGACGGTAGTTTGTTCCTAAGGCGTGCTTAGCTAGCAGTTTTAGCTATGCTTCTACGTGTGGTGTTGCTATTTAAAGACAGACGACGGTAGTTTGTTCCTAAGGCGTGCTTAGCTAGCAGTTTTAGCTATGCTTCTACGTGTGGTGTTGCTATTTAAAGACAGACGACGGTAGTTTGTTCCTAAGGCGTGCTTAGCTAGCAGTTTTAGCTATGCTTCTACGTGTGGTGTTGCTATTTAAAGACAGACGACGGTAGTTTGTTCCTAAGGCGTGCTTAGCTAGCAGTTTTAGCTATGCTTCTACGTGTGGTGTTGCTATTTAAAGACAGACGACGGTAGTTTGTTCCTAAGGCGTGCTTAGCTAGCAGTTTTAGCTATGCTTCTACGTGTGGTGTTGCTATTTAAAGACAGACGACGGTAGTTTGTTCCTAAGGCGTGCTTAGCTAGCAGTTTTAGCTATGCTTCTACGTGTGGTGTTGCTATTTAAAGACAGACGACGGTAGTTTGTTCCTAAGGCGTGCTTAGCTAGCAGTTTTAGCTATGCTTCTACGTGTGGTGTTGCTATTTAATTACATGATAAAAACATTGGAAAGTTTTAAGATATTAATGTTAACATATGAAGAGGCAAGTAGTACTTCAACATCAGAGAGCGTCATCTGATCGATGCAGACTTGCTGCGTGGTGAGCACGGCCTGCTGCTGCTGGTCGTGTTCGTGCGACTCGTGCTCGTGCTCGTGCTCAAGTTCGTGCTCGTGCTCGTGCGGAGGCGTGCCGGCGCCCTCCATGCACGCCGCCAGCTGGGTACCGCGCGCGAAGATGCACGGAGACAGCACGTGTACGCGCGACGTTATACCACGCACGAATGTGCACGGAGAATGTTAACCACGGACGAATGTGGATGAAGTACGTTAACCGCGCACGAATGTGCAGAAAGAACATCAAAACAACGAAAGTGCATAAATTTTCACGAAGGATGTTAAGCACGTACGAATGTGGTTCGTGTGATATTTTTTAAGGTGAGGTGTGGTAATATATGGTATAGAATACGCGAGTGTTTGTTGTGTGGTTCGTAGAGTTACGTTACCGAATCCAGGTAGCATTCCAAATGTGACAGCAAAGGTAGATGGAGAAATAGGATTAGTCAAGAAAAGTATGGTTTTGTTAGTAATGGGGCGTGTTTCGCCCTACCCCCACTAGGCTGAACCCCACTAGACTGAACCCCAGTAGATCAAAATCGACATAACTGCAGACATCTCTAAGTTAATCTTGAAAAATATGATCATAAGTTTACCACAGGACTTGCACTTAACTGAGCCAGAGGTATGGGAGCAGTACGGGAAGGGGTTTTTTTTTTTAATTTGTACTAAAATTGACGGCACAAGCAGATGGCCCACCTGGTGATAAGCGGTAACCTCTGCCTATGAACAATGCATTACCACATAGGTCACGTCAAACCTAGGACGCGCCCTATGTGGCATTGCACTGCGCCCGCCACCCTGAGACAAAGATGAAAAGTCTCATGTGCCTGTAATTTCACCGGCAACCATACCCTTCCAACCGGAACACAGCAATGCGAGCACTACTGCTTCGGTGGTGTTTTGGTGTTTTCGTCTCTCAAATTATCAGTTAACATGTAGCCACACTTCATGTTGACGTAACAAAAACACCCTTCCCGTACCGCTCCCATACCTCAGGGACTGACTCAGTTAAGCGCTAGACATGCAACAAACTTTTTTTTTAAGGAAACCTAATACTTGGTTAATGTTGTATGAGTATGTACGTTGTGTTGTGTTGAGGACTTACGGAGGCGGTGGGCGGTTTGTCCTCGTCCTCATTGAAGGCCGGCAGCAGGTCCTCGCGCCCGTGGAACTTGTAGCAGTTCACCACGATCTGACGCAGCGCGTGCGTCCAAGACATCTGTCGGATTTTGATCATCTATTATTTGTCTAATTATACATGCACTGTACCTAATCTCGAAATCACGAAATCGTCCATCTTATCTGGATCGAAAATAACGTTAACCCAAAAAAAAATAGGAGCTTACGATCCACGTCATTAATAGCCTTTTCTATTGGCAAAGGGACACAGATTTTAGTTTATCTTCTGGTGCACCAGTAGTTAGTTCAGATTGGAAAGGGGAGATAAGGGGACGGGGAGATGGATTCAAGTTTATCTTCTGGTGCACCAGTAGTTAGTTCAGATTGGATAGGGGAGATAAGGGGACGGGGAGATGGATTCAAGTTTATCTTCTGGTGCACCAGTAGTTAGTTCAGATTGGAAAGGGGAGATAAGGGGACGGGGAGATGGATTCAAGTTTATCTTCTGGTGCACCAGTAGTTAGTTCAGATTGGATAGGGGAGATAAGGGGACGGGGAGATGGATTCAAGTTTATCTTCTGGTGCACCAGTAGTTAGTTCAGATTGGAAAGGGGAGATAAGGGGATGGGGAGATGGATTCAAGTTTATCTTCTGGTGCACCAGTAGTTAGTTCAGATTGGAAAGGGGAGATAAGGGGACGGGGAGATGGATTCAAGTTTATCTTCTGGTGCACCAGTAGTTAGTTCAGATTGGAAAGGGGAGATAAGGGGACGGGGAGATGGATTCAAGTTTATCTTCTGGTGCACCAGTAGTTAGTTCAGATTGGATAGGGGAGATAAGGGGACGGGGAGATGGATTCAAGTTTATCTTCTGGTGCACCAGTAGTTAGTTCAGATTGGAAAGGGGAGATAAGGGGACGGGGAGATGGATTCAAGTTTTCCTTCTGGTGCACCAGTAGTTAGTTCAGATTGGAAAGGGGAGATAAGGGGACGGGGAGATGGATTCAAGTTTACCTTCTGGTGGACCGCTAGTTAGTTTTGATTAAGGGGAATGTTCAAGTTTCCTTGCCCATACAAAATACTTTAGGCCGTTACTCAAACCACAGATTGTCATTTTATAAATTGACTTATTTTGTAGACTTCCTAATGATAATAGTTATCGCGAATGGTCGTTCCAAACAAAAATATACAATAGGGAATTTTTAAAACAGGTTTGAAATACGACAATTTTTACAAATGTGTGAGTTTATTTTGCACGGACATCTATTATCGTAGCGAGATACTTTTACGCAGCAGAGCACCCAGTTTAATTAAAGATGACAGTGATGGCGCTAAATTGACCTTCAAACACAAGAGTTTTGTGTAAGATAGTAAGTAAACATGATAGAGATGGCGCTAAATAATAAAAGTGATGTTTTAGTCGGCAGGTCGTAAAAAGTGGGGTAAAGTAGTGGAAAAAGGTCAAAAGTTAATGAAACTTCAGGATGTTGTTCAGGGATGGTTAAATAAAAAAAACAAGTTTTGGACCTCGAGGACCCTGTGCGAAAAGAGGAGGGGGCGGGAAACTGCACCTTCCGCCGGTTTTTTCTCAATAACTTTTTTCCCTTACATCCTACGGCAAAAGTACTAATTATTTTTTGTAGAACGTTAAATTTACTATAATTTTGATTATTCAAACTTGATTGTATGTTGATAAGTTAACGAGATATGGCGCTTCGAAAAAATTTTTTTTTAGAATTTGCTAAAATGTGCCGAAAAATGCTAAATTCCACCTTATTTCTTCTGTTATACCATGGTTATACCCAAATAATGATGGAATGTTATTATAATTATGGTTCCTGGTTACAATCACCTACTTTGGAAACCCCTCCACCCAAACCAGATCTCAAAAGCTGATTTTCTTCTCTGATGAAAACCAAACATTCACATCATCATGTTGGTATTCATATTATAGTGCAGTCAAGTTAAACATGAAAAAGGGGTCGTGCTTACAAAAGTTCCGGTCACGCTGATTTTTTATATGTTGTTAATACCTTAACCACTATTAAAAAACCATATTTTCCAAGTGCTGAGCGAGCGGCTCAAAAAATCATGAAATTTTATATTTTTTTTCAGTTTTTGCTCAATATCTTAGTCAAGGTAGGGTCTGACCGGTATAGTCAACAGGCATATTTTTAAAGTAGACTAAATTTTCTACAATTTGACACTAAGGCGAGATCTATACAGCCATTGGTTCCTCGAAAAGGAAGGAAGTTCTTCGAAAATAGGCAATTTTTTAAGAAATTTTTACTTATTTTGTGAAATATATTCTAAAATATGCATCCCACGTCAAAAATTATTTTAATGAAGTTGTAGTAAATTATTGTAGCTTTCATTTGAAACCAAACTGGTACCTTAAGGCCCGGCGGTTCTCTCAAAAACGACAGATAATCAAAACCAGTCATAAAGAAGATGCCACAGGCCACCATGCAGCAAGATAAATAAATAAATAAATAATGCTGGACAGTTCACACAACATTATCTAGCCCCAAGCTAAGCAGAGCTTGTGTTATGGATACTAGATAACTGATATACTTAATACAATATATTACATAGATAGATATTTTTTATTATGCATAGAAAATACCCAGAACACCCTGAACAAATATCTGCGATCGCACAAATATTTGTTCCGATGAACAAAATGAACAAATGTTCCGGGAATCGCACCCGTAACCTCCTGCGTCGCAGGCCAACCTTCGCCCGCCGCGCCACAGGGGTCGTCAATATGCTACCTCCAAGCAATTGCTGAACTGGCGGGAAGTCAACTTGTATCCCACTAATTGGGGGTGGAAGCAGTCTTCTGCAGGGACTCAGTCTTCTCTTCTCAACCCCATCCCCACCACCATGATCACGGCGTCCTCAAATGCCTGCTTCACTTCGATGCTAGCATCCACCATTTGTGTCATCAACATCGAAATGAATGCTCTCATATTGTGATCTTTTGCCAGAACTTTTCTTGTGCTATTGTCACCATAGTAGATGAGGAGAACACGACTTTGGTTGGTGCTTGTAATGCAGACTGGCGAGCTCGTTCTGCTGCTTTGGTGCTTTGATAGCCGGATTTAGTGGGGTATCCATCAAAGACAAAAATCACATTGCTACCAAAGTGTCTCTGCACGTAGTTGATGTACTTAGAAAAAAACACACATCGCCATATCTCGATAATCTATTGACATAGAAACATGTTTTATTAGTCCAAATTATAGTAAATTTAACGTTCTACAAAAAAGTAGCTGGTACTTTTGCCGTGGGATGTAAGAGAAAAAAGTTATTGAGAAAAAACCGGAGGAAGATGCAGTTCCCCCCCCCCCCCCCCCCCCCCCCCCCCCCTCCACTTTTCGCACATGGTCCTCGAGGTCCAAAACTTGGGAAAATGTTAATTAACTATCCCTGAACAACCTCCCAAAGTTTCATTAGCTTTTGACCTTTTTCCATCTGAAACCACCTGCCGACTGGACTGTAATAATTATGTGTTATTTATGAGTATATCAAGCGTAGAGTGTGCTGCCTTATGAACTTTTGCTGATTTTCTCTATCATCTTACTTTTGACTGCCTACCTAAGGAAGGCTTTTAAGTTGATTTTCCTTTTTTTCTTTGAATCAGCTTCCACTTGTTCTCGAGGCTCTACACAGGGGCTCCCCACCTAATAGTAAGCAGGATCATCAAAAGAAAAACAGACCGTGTTTGTTGCCTGATTCTTCTAGGTCTGGTTGCGTTGGAACAGGAGTAAATGTAAATTTATTTTTTAAGACGATTCAAAATGATCCTTGTGATATCAATGAATAAAATACTTTTTGACTTTTACTTTGATATGTTGCCGCTCCGTCAGCAAAAGTTTAAAAGCGACGTTGCCAAACCGTTACTAGTGTGAACACACAATACTTTTTATAAGTTGGCCGTAATTTCTACTATAGCGAGCTAGTTCTGATAGGGTTGCCAACTGACTTATAATAATGTATTCTAATTTATTTTACAACTACGTTCTTTAAACTTTGCAATAGCATTATAGTGCTAGAAAATACTTTATTTCAATTTAGGTAGCCTACCCAAGTTTTAAGTTACTATGTGAGGTGTCAAAAATAAAACAACGAAAGAATACGTGAAAACTTGGCCAGAATCAATGATAGTATGATGCACGATTCTACGAATTTTGAATAGTCTTATATTTCAAAATGAGTGAAAGTACAACATGGATTTAAAACACTAGAGAACAGTGATCACCACGAAAGCTGCGAGCGAGCCGAAGGCGAGAGTGGCTCAGTAGTCAGCAGGGCCCGCAGCGAACCAGAACCAACACCTGAACGCCAATACCCTAGATGATGATGATGATGATGATGATGATGATGATGATGGTGGTGGTGATGATGATGATGATGATGGTGGTGGTGATGAACATTAACAACATCATCGTCATCATCATCATCATCATCATCTAGGGTATTGGCGTTCAGGTGATGATGATGATGGTGATGGTGGTGATGTTGATGGTCACCACCATCATCACCATCTTCATGATGTTGTTAATATTCATCACCACCTCCATCATCATCACCACCACCATCATCATCATCATCATCATCATCATCATCATCTAGGATATTAGCGTGCAGGTGATTATGATGATGATGATGGGGTGATGGTCACCACCATCATCATCACCACCACAACCATCATCATCATCATCATCATAATCATCATCATCATCACATGCACGACAATACCTTAGACGATGATGATGATGATGGTGGTGGTGATGATGATGATGATGGCGGTGGTGATGAACATTAACAACGTCGTCGTCATTATCATCATCATCTAAGGTACTGGTGTGCAGGTATATAGATCATCTAAGAGTACGCTCGGAAATTTGGAGGTTGGAGTTGCTCGCGTCCATAGGAAAATACCCTCGCGTCCCTACACGTGATCTCTGGGTGGTGTCAAACGGGTAACAACATTTCTGGTGGTAGGCTTCGGCCGTGGCTTATCACCACCCCATGGACATAGCCAGTCCGTGAAGCGACATTGTCGTGTTTCGGACTGATGTCCAGTGTAGCCATCGTGGAAATGACGGGTTTGAGCAGCTATGGTATTCGGGGTACCGCACAGTGGGGCGATTTAGAAAAAAGGTGGACGTAGGAACAAATTTCGTAATATCGGTCTGAAAAAATTGCAACTGATAGGAAATTGTATGGTGATTAAAATATATTCTATTCAATTTACAAAAAAAGGCACTTCTTCATGGGTTAAAAAAATAGTTTAGAAAAATATGTATGGAAAGATTTATATTATATTGTTTTTCTCAAAAATAAGAAGTTTGTTAAAAAAAAAAACAACAATAGCTTAAAGTAGCTGCCGTCTTCTACAAATGGGTCATATAGGGTTCTGTTAACCCTGCAGCATTGGCAGTTAAGGGGGTTAAACTCTTGAAAAAAAAATTTTATTTTGATACGAGCATCTGGTAGGAAATGTAGTGAATGTTAAAAGTTATTCAATACAATTTTCCATAACAATGAGTCTGTGATATTATAAAAACATATTTCTGAAAAATGCGATGAAATATAAATCAACATATTTTTTCTCGGAATTTTAAAAGGTTTTCATAACAAACTTACACTACTTAAGTTCTTTACAAAAAATAAATAATCGTTTTTGGCTTAACGCTGTTGCAGCGGTATTTAAATGGGATCAAACTTTAAAAATATATGATTTAATGTTAAATGTTAATGGAAAATGGTTCAATTTCTGTCATTCGCTCAGTCTTATCTAAGTAAAATGAATAAATCATAATAAAATCTAGTGTAAAAAACTTCTGAGTCTAACTACTGGCTTAGTAATTATCTCCAAATAACTTGCCAATTTTTCCGATACTCGACATTTCTGACCTTGTAGGTAGGTACCAGATATTTTTCATTGCTACAGTACTTTCACTGAGTATTACGTTCATAATAGTAATAAATCAAAATAAAATCTAGTGTCAAAAAGTACAAAGATCGCTATAGTCTTAATAATTATCTCCAAATAACTTGCCAATTTTTCCGATACCTGAGCCTAATGACTGACCTTGTAGGTTAAGTACCAGATACCTTTCATTGTTACAGTACTTCCACTGAGTATTACTTTCATAAAAGTAAATCACCATATCATCTAGACTCTAGAGTCACTAGAGAC
Source organism: Operophtera brumata (assembly GCA_932527175.1). Classification (NCBI taxonomy): domain Eukaryota; kingdom Metazoa; phylum Arthropoda; class Insecta; order Lepidoptera; family Geometridae; genus Operophtera; species Operophtera brumata. The sequence continues at coordinate 34,839,755 of OW052226.1, forward strand.
AAAAACTACAAAGTTAGCGATTGTCGTATGGGGCCATTCAAGTATTACGTAAGCAGATTTTTTACAACTATTTATAATGCGCGTCATGTAAAAAGAACGCTGGCGGTCAAGCTTCTTCAGGCGTTCCAGCGTTCTTTTTAAGAGATTACTTACTTTTCTACTTATTTAAGAGATGTATACCTATACATTGAATGAGTGCCTGCCTAGTTTACTACAAATAATGTACCATTATAGTACGCGTCATGTAAAAAGAACGCTGGAACGCCTGTAGAAGCTTGACCGCCAGCGTTCTTTTTACATGACGCGCACTATGCCCACCCCTTCTGTGTAAGCTGTGTAAGCAAAAGTAAGCAAACCTCTTCCCCCCCTCCCATGCTTACTTAATCATTGGTACCTATATGCATTTTTCTTTTAATGTATTCTGTTTTTTTATTGATTCGTGAGCAGTAGTTAGCAAATAGGCTTAACTAACTTCTGTACATTTTGTACTTTTGTATTTGTATGAGATTTTTTAAAACTTTCGAATAATTTTTGATATTACTTGGATTTGTTTATTTGAAACGACATGTTAAACAGTTAAGCTTGGGCGAAAAAGGATCACCGGTTAAAACAAAAATTAACTTGCTTTGATTTGCTTACAATACGTCAAATCGTCATTCGAATCGAAACGAAACAATAGATTGACGGAAGAAATTTAGACGTGACAAGTGCGCGCGGTAATCCCCACTCGCTTCTAGGCGAGTACCTATAACGTATTCTTTATTTGTGGGAATCCCCGACATGTGAGTTTTATTTTCAAGCATAGACAATTTGTGGGTTGCCATTTGTGTAAAATAAGTAAATAATAACTGCTGACGTAATCACGATATCGACCATGTCATCAAAAATAAGCAAAACTAAGACCCCCCCGCCCCCCTCAAGCGCTTACATAATACTTGAACGCCCCCTATTACTTATCTTGAAATAATTTGCCACGTATTATTAATAATGGTCCCGATACTTGAGCCTAATGACTGACCTTGTAGGAAGGTACTAGATTCCTTTCATTGTTAGAGACCCACCAACTTATCTGTAGAATTTAATGTATGTAGATGATAGAAAAATGTAGGTAAATGGTTCTACTGATCATTTGGTGGATCTTTCCAGTAAGTGATTACTAGTTTTACGAAGGTTGCTTCTAGTTTTAAGGGGATTTTTGTCATTATTAACTTTATTTGGGAAATATTTTAGTTACATCGATACTAAAATATCTATCATATGATGTATGAAAAATGGCTGCTGGGAATTCCGGACTATTTGAAAATGGTAAGAGGGTAAATCATATTAACAGATCTGTAAAGTTTTGTTGTGATGCTCTGATTTTATTCATTGGATGCGATGATTTCTCTGATGAAGATAGTGCTCTTGCTCTTTCAACTTCGCTGAATCTAACGAAATAAAAATACTTATCCCTGAGGACAATGTTATCAGATTCCAGCATATCTGTATTGCCCTTCTACAACAAGATATTAGAAGCCAAAAAAAGATACTACCCTACAGAAGGTGTTGAAATAACGGAGGCAAAGATTAAGTTACAAGTCCTTTTGGATATAACAACACAATTGGCAAGTTATTTAAGTTATTTGGAGATAATTATTAAGACAATCTCTTAATCTCTTAGATCTTTGTACTTTTTGACACTAGATTTTATATTGATTTATTACTTTTATGAATGTTATGCTCAGTGGAAGAACTGTAGCAATGAAAAGTATCTGGTACCTACCTATAAGGTCAGAAATGTCGAGTATCGGAAAAATTGGCAAATTATTTGGAGATAATTACTAAGCCAATAGTTAGACTTAGAAGTTTTTTACACTAGATTTTATTATTTGATTTTATATAAGTGAAAAACTTTTAACAAGCACTACATTTCCTATCAGATGCTCGTATCAAAATAAACAATATTTTTTAAGAGTTTAATTTCCCCTTAACTGCCAATGCTGCAGGGTTAAACCGTCCAGAACCCTATATGCCCATTTGTAGAAGACAGTAGCTACTTTAAGCTATTATAGGTTTTTTCTTGAACAAACTTCTTATTTCTGAGAAAAACAATATAATATAAATCTTTCCATACATTTTTTCTGAACTATTATTTTAACCTATAAAGGAGTGTCTTTTTTTTAAAATTTAATAGAATATCTTTTAATCACCATACAATTTCCTATCAGTTGCAATTTTTTTTAGACAGAAATTACGAAACTTGTTCCTACGTCCACCTTTTTTCAAAATCGTTCCACTGTGTACCGTGATTTGAGCCAATTCACTTCCTATTTGTGTCATCTAATTCACGCGTTGCGCGATACGCGTTACACGCCGAACTTTACTGAGTGCAGATTTCTTACTGCGCAAATCGTGAATATTCACGTGAGGCTTCATGCGGCCCCGAATACCACGGCAGTTCGTGCACTGGATTCAGCATGTGCGTTTTAGAGACCGCAGCAGTGCAAGTGTGCCGGTTGGCTAGGCTTGGAAGGTAGCGGGATCCGAAGCACGGTTCTCCGCTGGCTGACTGCAGGTTGTAGGGGGCCCAACTAGTAAGCTAGCCCGCCGCCTTGCGAAAAATCCCAGAATGCTCCATCGTGCCGGTTGGCGACCGGATTAGAGGACCCGATGGCCATTCCTGGAGGGAGGTCTCAGTCTCCAGTCTAGTCTCCCACTGGCGCAGGAGCCTGCTGTTTGTCTCTAGGCTTTCACTGACCAGTGCCTCACTCAATAGCCGTTTTTCCCACAAACCTAATCACTCCAAAAACCAAACCATGAAAAAGTCAACATATAATAAGTTGCGCTCACAGCGGAAGCACTTCCTACACAACCTATCATCTTACCAACGGTTATAACAGTTTTATTTATTTTTGTTTTCAATTCTCTAAGATCTTGTAGTACCTATACCTATACTTAGTAGATTTTTGTTTTTGTCTTCTTGTTTTATGTGAGTGTTGTGCGTGTGGTAAAATAAATAAATTTTCTTTCTTTCTTTCTTTCTTTCTTTCCTCTCGCTTCAAGCGCACCTCTGAAACATTAGAGGACTGCACTCCAATCTCGATCCGGTCCACCACCACCTAGAGACAGCTAAGCCACACTTATTATTTAATCCTCACGGAGACGCAGATTCAATGAACCCGATTTCTCAGTTTTATGTACTTTGGTGGACACCAGCATAGTTAATTTTGTCTTGACATTCTATGGGGAGGTCCATGTCCAGCAGTGGACTTCTGTAGGCTGATGATAATGAAAAAACGTCATGGGTTCACGGGGCAAACTATGATAATTATGGGTACCTACCTACCTACTGCAATGATGAAGGTCAGTTACTTACATTCGTGTACATTTTGGACATTAGAAAAATAAGTTTTATTCTTGTAAACAATAATTTTCCGAGTTTTTCCCTGAAATACCTTTTATCATTCTAACAATTTTATTCAACGCGATCTATAAACAGATACCAAGCTATTTATTTAACGCCATCTATCTAACGTCCATGCCAATGCTCTTGGACAATAACAACGCCATCTAATGAAAACCAAAACAGTGAATATGTATGTGTGCGTGCGTGTAATTACATCAGAAAAGTGAACGATCTTATTTCTAGGTAATTTGAACTTTCAAATGACTGTTTAAAGGAAATTCATACTGAATTAAATTCTTACAACTACAACTTAGCCGCGAACGATAAAATAAAACACGAAAGACGCCCGAATTTAGCACAAAAAATAAAAAAGTAATACAATAAGTTTCCACGCCATCTACCGTGAACCGAGCTTTTAGTAATCAAGACGATTATCCTTAACAAGTCATTAATTTTGTAACAATTAAAAAAACCCTCAACATAGCTAAGAACACTCCCGACTAAATCACCTTTCAAACAAAAAAAAAGAAATCAAAATCGGTTCATCCGTTCAGGAGCTACGATGCCACAGGCAGACACACACACACTCACACACACCACACACACACACACACACACACAGACACGTCAAACTTATAACACCCCGTCGTTTTTGCGTCGGGGGTTAAAAAGGAGGGATTGATTATGGTATATCTTGGCACCGCTAGTTAGTTTTGATTGGAAAGGGAGATAGATTATAGTTCACCTTCTGGCGCACTGGTAGGTAGTACATACATACATACACACGACATTTTTCCCGAAGGGGTAAGCAGTGCCTCAATGGGCCTCTTTTCACTGTGGGTTGCACCATCGTGGAATATAGACGTGACAAGTGGTGAGCTCATCGCCGCCATTGCTTCCCACGACTGACTCGACTAACACTTTCTTCCAGTTGTAACACAATCCATAATAATCTAGTAGCCAGGAGAAATCTTATCAACAAGTCCGGGTAATACCTTAGTCGGCTTTTACAACATCCACCGGAGGAGATGGAAGGGTCTATTCTTAGGGCGGAAACACTACAGACGTTTGTTTGGATATGTGTGTGATAGTTCACCTTCTGTGTGTGAAAGATAAAATCCGACAGAGAACTAAAGTCATTGACATAGCCCATCGGATTAGCAAGCTGAAGTGGCAATGGGCTGGTCATATATGGCATATATGCCGAAGAACCGAGAACTGTTGGGGTAAGCGAGTTCTTGAGTGGAGACCGCGTCTTGGCAAAAGTAGCGTGGGGCACCCTCTGGCTAGGTAGAGCGACGACCTACGAAGGCGGCGGCAGAAAGTGGATGAGAAGAGCCGAACACCGGGCTCAGTAGCGCGTATTGTGAGAGCCCTATGTCCAGCAGTGGACTATTTTATTTATTTCTTTATTTATCATACAAACTGATCTACATATATTTTGGTTAGTAGTATCTTAAAACCTATGCTAGGTTTGTCTAAATACTAGGTTCTCTTACAATACAACACACAAGCGATAACAAATGACATGGAATATTTTACAACTAGGTACTTCGGCGAGCAAGCGCCGTACAAAATTGACGGTAGTGTCCCAGAATAACTAGGTAGTAGGAACAAGACGGTACAACAATGACACAGTGACATAAACCCGTCCGGTGATGTGCAAGCCGGCAAGCGATGTCACTGACAGCCGGCTGCAGGTAGTGTGCACTCGAGATGCGTGTGTGTTTGTGTGTGCGCTTGCGCTACAAAGGATGCTCCATTTTACGCCGGGTTTATGTATTTAGATCGTAGTAGAAATTCATATTGGTGGAATTCAGACATCCGTTTCATAGTTATGAAACATATAAGTTTACCAAATATATAGTTACGTATTCACTATTTTTAATTGACAAAAAATAATAAAAAAATTCAATGACAAAAGTTATAAAAATATTTCTCGTAATTGTCTATCATGGTAAAAACAAAAGAAATGTTATAAATCTATTTAGCATTTTTTGTAGTTTAAACTGATGGTAAATAACTGCCATTACTTCTTTTGGCTTCAAAATGACATCACTTGCTATGAATGTACAACTACAGTTTGGACAGTAAGAGACAGAATTATGGAATTTGGATAAGTGCGATCGGTAGAGCATGCTCATTTAATACATTTGGCATTAAAGTGGTACATTATAAAAATTTTGTAGTTAGCACATTTGTCTTCTAGACCATCGATATAAAGTATTTTTTTTAAATGTATTTAATATTTTACTGCGTTATTTTATTTTTAACTTCCAAAGGCTACTACTAGCGTGGGTACCACTGTAGATTTTACTAGTGTGGGCTGATGATGAGTTCACCTTCTGTTTCTCGTTGTCTGTGCGCGCGTCCATGCGCACGTTGGCCCACGGCAGGTCCTTGGGCCACCACGGCGGGCGCGTCGACTCGCGGCCCCACCCCGGCTTGCCGCGAACTGAAAAGCAACGGCGACAACTGAAGTTGATTTATCAAGAATTTGGCTCACAGATTTCACACTCACGATAACTTTTCGCTGTATATCGTGCCATTTGAATGGCGTCACGTCAAATAGCGTGATTGTGAGTGGCAGTTCAGACAAAACAAAACGTTTCAGTTCTACCTTTATAATGCGAACTGCTAAGGAGTGGAATACACTACCGTCGTCTGTCTTTCCTGAAAACTATAATCTGGGTCTCTTCAAGGTTAGAGTGAATAGGTGCCTTCTAGACCTTTGTGCTCCATCTTCGGCCACATCGTCACTTACCAACAGGTGAGATCGTGGCGAAACAAAGGTCTATCAAAGTAAAAAAAAAACCGTACTTTATACACTGTTAACCACACTAGCATCCACCCCCAGCTTCGCTCACCTCGTTCCGAGATAAAACGTAGCCTGTAACTTTTATGAAATTTACTAATTTAATAAAAGCTTGTGTTAAACTCCGGTTCCGATTATCGGAACCGTGCGCTGATCAAAATGAGCCTAAAAATACCCAGTCTACTAGTATCGATCTTCCGTCTCCATCATCAGATCAGCTAGCTGTCACCATAATATTGTACTGTCATTAGAACTAGACACGTGTGCCAAATTTCATTTCAGTTGATGATAACTGCTTTTAAATTCAGTTGCAAGATTTACACAAACATACAGTTAGTTGCAAGACTTACCCGAACATACATACTTACATACAAACATTGCAAGTTAAACTAAGGTTTTTTTTTTATTGAGACATCAGTAACATCAGCAGTAGAATAGTAAAAGTAAATGGTGTATAGTCGCAATTTTTTGTATGGGATATGTGTTTAGCTCTTGAATTATTGTACAGAACTAGGACTAGAATATGCTTAGAATTTTTACCTATTTCTGCCGCAAAGCAGTAGTGCTCGCATTGCTGTGTTCCAGTTTGAAGGGTAAGGGTGCCGGTGAAATTACAGGCACATGAGACTTTTCATCTTTGTCTCAGGGTGGCGGGCGCAGTGCAATGCCACATAGGGCGCGTCCTAGGTGGATGTGACCTATGAGGTAATGCACTGTTCATAGGCAGAGGGTACCACTTAACATCAGGTGGGCCATCTGCTTGACCCGTCATTCCAAGTAGTATAAAAAAAATGCTTGAAATACTAGAATTACCGTCATCCAAGTAGTATAAAAAAAAAAAAAAAAAAAAATTAGGATTTGTGTGCAGTACTAGGACTTGAATATGAGTGAAGTACTAGAACTAAAATACGCGTGATGTGAAGTAATAACCCTAGGATATGTGCGAAGTAGTAGAACTCAAATATGTATGTGTGAAGTACCTACTAGGATATGTGTGATGGGAAGTAACAGGCACTAATATAATGTATGTTAGATGTGAAGTACTATGATACGTGTGTAAAGTGCACTCACCCATGGAGTACTTGAGCATGAGCGGTATGAAGGCCCTGAGCTGCGCCTGCGTCATCTTCTCTACGGGCGTGGGGATGCCGTCGATGATGAGCGGCGGCAGCTCGAACAGCGAGGGGTCGTCGGCGGGCGGCGGCGGCGCCTGCCCGAGCCCGCCCAGCCCGAACTAAGGCTCGTTACTCAGTACACGTCACAGTCGTGCAACGCTTGGGGGCCGGCTGGCTGCGTCGAGGCTATGCATCGCTACCCTCCCATCCCACACGGGAGCGCTACTCACGTTCTTTTGTATTGGACCCGAAACTGAACATCTACAAGGGCGTAGCGAAGTACGGGCAGGGAGGGGCAGCTGCTCCCCCCCTTGAAGAGCGGTCGTTCGCTGGTAAACCGTATTTCTGACGAGCTTCATAGCTTGAGACTCTATTTTTTTTTAAATTACTACCTCCACTGCTCATGTGAAACTCATATGTTAAAAACAACGATCATTTCAATATAATCTAGTATTTACTTTGCCTGCCCCCCCCCCCCCCCCCCCCCCACACCCCCATATACAATCCTGGCTACGCCATTGAACATCTTTCGGACCATTTCAGCCAACAATCGATATCTATAATTTAAGTAAAATTCTAGCCTAAACTAAGTATTATTTCTATAAATTATTATCCTTTGTCTTAGTATTATGTAAAAGTATTTTTATATTTCTTATCCTTTAATTTACTATGTATCCCTGTAATAAGCTGTTAATTGTTGTATTTCTTGCGCACGCTGTGATACCCTATAATTACGGGAACACTAAGATTAAGACCTTGTTTTGTTTTGTTTTTTGAATGTGTTAGTGTAAACATGTGTTGGGTGTCCTATTTAATAAAATAAAATAAAATAAATAAATAAAATAAACAAAAACACGTGAATCACGCTCACGAGTGAGAGTTTCAATTACATATATATAGCAGTATCCTACTCTTTTCTATAGTCGCCCTGCATCGAATGTACACTAAATTATAGAATACGAATTTTCAGTAAATTCACAATACAGGATTGATTTGGTCAACTATTTCAAAATAAATAAGAAAATTGGCCCTGGAGTCTATGTTTTTAACAACCATTTGACACGGTCGTATGGTGTACTGCAGGGGTTCCCGAAATTATTTTATCTACTGCCCACTTTGAGAATAAATTATTTTTAGCGCCCCCATTTTGTCGCCTACTTAAAAACCACTATAACTTCAAATTAAATTAATTATTGTGAGCTATATTAGCATTTACATGAGATTAAACATGGACAAATCGGGTTATTTAACAAAAACTTGTTATAACATGATTGCCCGCGGTCTATTATCTACGAAAATGACCTATCTAGGAATACTAATAACTATTAAAATGCGAAAGTGTGTCTGATTTGAAGCCCCCATTTTTATCTGGGTCTCTTATCGCCCACCTTTAGGCCTGCAGCGCCGACAAGGGGGCGTTATCGCCCACTTTGTGAACCCCTGGTGTGTAATACGGATTTTGTACGGAGACGCTGATAAGCGCCCCTAGCGTACATTTAGCGGACCTTAATTTCCATACAATATTCCGTAATACACTAAACCATTTTTCCGAGTCAGCTACTTGTCAAAAAAACTGCAATGGAATCTCATGACTATGGCCTCGTACAAATACTTCAGTTAGGTAATTGAGTTCACAATGTAATGCCTCAGCACAGCCTGTCGTCGTGCGGTGACCACGGAAAAATATAAATAACTCTATAAAAATAGAAAAAACAATTATAACTAAAATCATAAATATTTTTTGTAAATTCAGATAGATATTTTCGATCGAAAGAGACAAAATACGTTTTAACTATTCCACTATTCCGTGTTTATTACTTTTACCCAAAATATAAGTCCGATCGACTGTTTTCGTTTGCGCAGAAAAGCGCAGACTGATATCCGACAGTAGCCGAACGTAGCTCTGACCCGCTGTATAGCTCGATGCCATTCTGTATTCGATTATTGTTATTCATTTAATCATTAATCTGCAACCATTCTTAAAACTACGCCATGTAAGTTCAGCTCCTCTCCATCCAAAGGTTGTCTGGCAGAGATCGCTTTTTAGAGATAAGACCGCCCATTGTACATTTAGTATTTTTGTTTAATTGTTATGTGTTGATTTTAACTAGTTTGTAAGGTGTGCAATAAAATATTTTAATTCATTCATTTAAACCTAAAATCCTGATAAATATAATTCTTTTTGGTTTAAAAGACAAAACACTTCACAATACCGTACAACCGTCATAATAACGTCTTTACAATGAAGTATAGACGAAAATTATGCATAATATTTTCCAGCCACCATTGTAGCAAAGGGCGAATGTGACATTCATTCCAAAACAAAAACATGTTTAGAGTAAACAAAAAGGCTTGCTGGCTGTTTCAATAACAATGAACATAATAATTTTTAACAACCTATTCGCATTGCTGTGTTCTGGTTTGAAGGGTAAGGGTGCCAGTGAAATTACAGGCACATGAGACTTTTAATCTTCATGTCTCAGGGTGGCGGGCGCAGTGGAATGCCACATAGGGTGCGTCCTAGGTGGACGTGACCTAAGAGGTAATGCACTGTTCATAGGCAGAGGTTACCGCTTAACATCAGGTGGGCCATCTGCTTGTTCCGTCATTCAAGTAGTAAAAAAAAAAAGATGGGCTTAGATTTTACGCGTAATAGAATAGAATAGATAGAATATTATTTATTGCACAAAACAAACAATGTACCTACATAGGCGAACTTTATGCTAAGAAGCATTAAGTTCGCAATATATAATTTTCTAATTTTAGAAATTTACGCGATACTTGGTTGAAAAGCGCAAGTGACAAAAATGTATGGGCCCCACGCAGGCTCTTCAATTATGCCTGAAAGTTTTACTGGTAGCTTACGTGTAGTGTAGACAAAGAGCTAGGAAGAAAATAAATTTACCATCATAATATGCGCCTTTTTTTGCTGATCACGATGCTATACCTAACGCAATTTAGACAAATTTGATAGATGCTCCTCTTACAATTATGACGGCAGAATATTGAAACATCTTCATCCAACCACTTTTATTTAAAAGTTTGGGTGGGCTATTTAGCCAAAATTCCAAAGTCAACGAAAAAATCAGGAAATACAGTAATTGGATTTTTTATTTTTATGAGCTCCGTTGCAGATTGACCTCAACCCTAGTAATTTTCTTGGCCTTGGAAAGGGCATATTTTGAGTTTAGCTCTGGAATAGTGGCCTCATATCACTGGGGGCTTGTACGAGAACTTGATAGTTTTCGAAACTATATGAAGATTCGATTCCTTCCATATATTAATTTGCAGCGTTCTAGCGACAACGAGGAGAAAACTAAGGACGCTGTCAGTAACTGTATTGAAGGAAACGACACTTCTTAAAGTTTCGAATACTATCGAATTGTCGTACTAAGACCCCTGTTCCTCATCACATTAACAGGCTGGCTAGCCTAACCAACGCGGGGTTTTCACGGACGTTTCACATCATGCTTAAAATAGATGGCGCCAGCTCTTTACTGGACTGACAAAATAAAGTGAAATGTCAAAGTCAATAACGTGATATATTTTCATTGATATTTTGATTAATATTAACCTTTTTATTAACCTCATCAAAGCAATGCAAGCGAATTTTATATTTATACTCTTATATTTTTATTATTTACTTTCACTTAGTCATATTTTTCCTTTCTTTGAAATTTGCATAAGCATTTTTGTTAGTATCCATAATTTGTGTAATATTTGTGTAACCCTTTTTTGGCCTTATTGTTGTGTATTTTGTTATTTGTATATATATATATATTGTAACGCTGTTGGTTTACCTCAATAAAATAAAATATATCATTGAAAATATTTTCATTATTTTCAATGATATATTTTCATGGTATTTTGTAAAAATCACACAAAAGCACAGACAATGCATTTGTTAATTTTGGCAAGCACATTTGAGTCAGCGCCATCTATCGAGTCAAAACGAACTACTTTTTGTTTAATTCGAAAATGAAAAGCCCCCATTGGTTTCGACATTATTTGTTTACCGCCTGTTAATGTGTTGAGCTAGTGTCTCAGTGAGGGGGTGTCGGGTGTCGCTAGCTAACGCTGTTACCTGCTGCGCGAGCGCGTTCTCGAGCTCCTCCATGATCATGCAGCGCAGGTTGCGCACCACGTCCTCGAGCGGCTTGGCGCCGAACACGCGGTACGACGTGTTGGGCTTGCCCGGAGTCGCAATCAGCACCACGGCCTGCTGGCCCACGCGCGTCGCAAACTCCTCGATCGTTTGCTATCAAATATTATGTAGGTACAGGTCAAATTTGATTGCGAGTTTGCATGTATGTCAGGGGTTATCTCCTGACTACTGATCCTATTCTGAAAATTATTTTACTACAGGTCCTGAGTCAGTCCTGAGATATGGGAGCGGTAAGGGAGGGGTGTTTTCGTTACGTCAAAACTTCGTCAAAATGAAGCGTGGCTTCATGTCATTTGATAGTTTGAGAGACGAAAAAACCCCTCCTTTACCGATCCCATACCTCATTATTATTTTACCACAGGTCTAGCGCTTAACTGAGTCAATCCCTGAGGTATGGGAGCGGTACGGGAGGGGTGTTTCCGTTACGTCAAAATGAAGCGTGGCTTCATGTCATCTGATAATTTGAGTATTGAAGCTACAGGTCTAGCGCTTAACTGAGTCAGTCCCTGAGGTATGGGAGCGGTTCGGGAGGGGTGTTTTCGTTACGTTAAAATGAAACGTGGCTCAGTCATCTGCTAATTTGAGAGACGAAAACACCCCTCCCATACCCCTCCCATACCTCAGGGACTGACTCAGTTAAGCGCTAGACCTGTAACAGGAAGCTACGTTATCCCGGAGTGTGGCTATGTTTTACTAGCTTCTACCAGCGGCTACACTCGCGTTATGTGTAGTTATTTTCAACTCCGTAACGGTTGAACAGATTTTGATGATATTTGGTGTGTGGATGGATGCTTGGGGGGCAGGAAGGGGAGAGTGGTACTACCTTTTACTCTAACTACACGCGTGCGAGACCCGCTAGCAAAGGGCTAGATAGACCAGATATAGTTGGAGCCGAATCCAATGAAATTTCTTATAGGAATCTTGTTAGAACAATTTGCTTAAAATTACGACTTTACGACAAACTTACTGGATAGCAAAAATGGAGGTGCAATGACGAGGTGGCTAGTCAGGGTGGAAATGGTAAAGCTTTGTGATAGACAAAAAAGTCCTGATTTGACACTAGGATCACGTGTCGAGGGTATCAAGGAACTAAGAGTCCCACCGTACCACAACACACAGACTAGGAACAAATATTTACAGATATTTGTCCTGCTGTGGGAATCGAACCCGTAACCTCCCACATCTCAGCCAGCTACTGAACCCTCGCGTCACATAGGTCGACAAAAACATTTGAAGTGAACAAAGCTATACATTGTTACTTACTCTCAACTTCCTGAGGAGTCTGTTCTGGTGGCGTTTCCTGACCGAGGGGTTGGTCTCGAAGGAGTGCGGCCTCTTGCGCTTCTTGGAGGAGGCGATGGCCGCGGCCGCCGCCATGCCGATCGGCCCTGGGGACACACACCATCAAATAAATCAGCATCAAAGAAACAGCTTATATGTTTGTCTGTGGGAGAGCAGCCCGGTAAACAAGTTCCCACTGCCCGCTGGACAAATGTTTGTTCCGGGTCTGTGTGTTTGTGTGTTTGTGGTGCCAACATACTAATGGTACTTGTAGTTTCTCATACCCACGACACAGAATACTAGTGTGGGATCAGGACTATGTATGTAACAGTCACAGTAGTGTGTTATGTATACCGAGTATAGCCTCAAATAATTGGTATTGAAATATTTTAAGGATGGGGATCTTATACATTGATGAGAAAATGTCATTAATTTCTACTGTTCCTATACATACATAAATAAAATAAATATTACTGGACAGTTCACACAACATTATCTAGCCCCAAGCTAACCAGAGCTTGTGTTATGTATGGGTACTAGACAACAGATATACTTAATACAATATATTACATATATAGATATTTTTTATTATATATAGAAGATACCCAGAACACACTGAACAAATATCTGCGGATCGCACAAATATTTGTTCCGAGGCGGGGATCGAACCCACAACCTCCTGCGTCGCAGGCCGAACGTTCGCCCGCCGCGCCATAGAGGTCGGCGTTCAATGGAGCTGAACTGAGCTGTTGTCTAGTGCCACCGTTGATCTAAAGTCTATAGAATCTACGATAGTGAATAGGCAAGTGCTAGTTTAAAATAAGAGTCTAGTTTTTTTTTTGTATACTACTTGAATGACGGAGCAAGCAGATGGCCCACCTGATGTTAAGCGGTAACCTCTGCCTATAAACAGTGCATTACCTCAAAGGTCACGTCCACCTAGGACGCGCCCTATGTGGCATAAAGATGAAGTCTCATGTGCCTGTAATTTCACCGGCACCCTTACCCTTCAAACCGGAACACAGCAATGCGAGCACTACTGCTTTGCGGCAGAAATAGGTATGGTAATATATCTTATTCTAGACTAGCATTTAGTAATAGTAGTAATATTATATTAATTATTATTAATTTTATATTCTATTCTATTCTATTCTACCCTTAGTCGCAGCAAAGTTTTGCTATTTCTCTTGATCCCTATACTCCTTTGTTCGTTTTTTATCTTCCATTTGTCCCTATCACTTCAAAACTTTGGTTTTTCATGCACGTTTTAGCCAAATATATGTATATATTTTTGCACTGGGTCTTTTCAGTATTTCTTTTTCCCGTTACCGTTACCGATTTTTGATATAATACTATTTTTACGTCTACCCACATCCTAACTTAACGTACAATATTAATAATCAAGTCTTTTATTTTATTATATACTTCATTGTTATAATTTGTTCATTAATTATGTATAATTATTTATTGTGAAGCAGACATCCGTGTTTTTCACTCAGATGGTTTCAGCGGAAGATCAGCGTTGTGCTGCTACAACACAACAAATGCTGAGCTGGACGCCAATTTGTGTCAGTGATGCATGGCTGGTACTAAGAGGCACAAATTAGTTTTATTTTTCTTTGTTTCTGTGTGTGTGTGTGTGTGTGTGTGTGTCTTTTAGTGTGCAATATTGTTGTACTCATGTTGTTGACACAAATAAATGCTATTTCTTCTTCTTCTTCTTTCTTCTAATATGACGACCTCTGTGGCGCGGCGGGCGTAGGTTCGCCTGCGACGCAGGAGGTTGCGGGTTCGATTCCCGCCTCAGAACAAATATTTTTACGATCTGCTGATATTTGTTCAGGGTGTTCTGGGTATTTTTGACCAACATTATAATAAAATAAAATCATAAATGAGTATACTGAAAAAAAAAAAAAAAACTTGTGCTTTCTATTAAGTGTTTGGATGTTCCGCCGCAACCTCCTGCGTCGCAGGCGAATCTTAGCCCGCCGCGCCACAGAGGTTGTCAATGCCACGATGAACGGTCCAGAGCCGCCTCCATCCATCGACTTTTAAAATGTCGAAGGCTAATCAAATTGTCATTGTTTGTCTGTCTGGCTGGTGAGTCACGTACCGGCCGCAGCCAGGGTCTTGGTGACCTCGTCGCTCATGGCGTTCTTCATCATGTCTCCGTCTCCGTAGTTGGAGGCCGCCGGAGAGGACACGCACTCGTCCTCGTCGTCCGACCCGCCGCTGAGACCGCATCCTTCCACCTGGGACATCTCCTACGAACAGATATTGAACACTTGCTTGTACACACTCATCAACACGGTCTAGGGATATTTCATACTCAATTAAATAACTCGAAAAGTACTGGCCGCATTGGAATCTTTTATACACCGATTTGTTTGTAATTTATCTCAGACTAATTCCAAATTCAAATTTTTGAAAATTCTTTTGTTTCGGTGGCATAAAAATGTCTTGATGTGTAGGAGAGGGAATTTTCATTTGTGCGAAATTTAGAAAACAATACGAATTACATTTAGTTACAGATTTTTTTCATTTTTAAACGAAAGATAAAGTTGAAATTGAGGTACTGTAGCCATGCAATGCCAACATTTGTCGAGGGCACAGATGTTACGAGCTGTGGGAATGCTGGAAGCTGGGTCTGTTCAGCGTAATGTTGCTGAGGCCATAAGGACCCACCAAAATCTAATTTCAAGATTGTGGACACGCTATCGTGCCACAGGTGAAGTAGCGGAGAGGCACCGGGGGCCAAGTCGCATCACTACCCCCAGACAAGACCGATTTTTGCAAATTACTGCGCGAGCTCAACCAAATGCAACGGCGACTCCATTAGTCCAAAGGCTGCGAGTGGAACACCAAGTGCTTGTGAGTGGCCAAACTGTAAGAAGGCGACTGCATGAAAGCAATCTACGCTCTCGTAGACCACTCCGGGTCCCACCTTTACGGAGAGGCAATCGTGGACGACGATTAGAATGGGTTCGGAACCACGTGGACTGGGGCCGTGAGCAATGGTCCAATGTGCTGTTCACGGATGAATCCAGGTTCGGCTTCCATCCAGATTCACGAAGGACGCGTGTTTGGCGAGTTCCTGGACGATGGAGCCGTCTTCAGAACCCTCAGGAAGTTCACCCATACCAAGGAGGAACAATTATGGTTTGGGCAGGAATTCGTCTTGGAGGACGGACGGATCTCGTTTGGGTGCGGGGCAATATGACGGCAGAACGATAGGTCCAACAGGTGCTGGGGCCCGTAATCTTGCCCCACAGAACACAAATGGGGCAAGATTTCCTGCTCATGCACGACAATGCCCGGGCACACACGGCGAGAACGGTAGCAGCTTGGTTACATACACACAATGTTAGGGCCTTAGACAGGCCTGCTCAATCGCCAGATCTAAATCCCATTGAGCATGCGTGGGATATGCTGCAAAGAAGAGCTTTGAAGGAAGTTCCTGAAAATCTGGCTACAGAAGATCAACTTTTTGCGCACCTCAGAAGGACATGGGACAATATTCCGCAGCAAGACATTGACAACCTTGTTCTGAGCATGCCGAATCGTTGCCGATGTGTTATGAACATCATGGGCGCTTTCTCAGACTACTAACTTCAAGTTTATAAACACAAATTAAATGATTTTTCTATTTTTTTCAGTTTTTACTCATAAATTAAAAGTTAATTCATATACGGTTTCCGTCTATGCTTCATTTTTTTTTCCATAAAATCCTGAAATTTTAATCGAACCTTAACCATTATTTAAAAATGGTAGAATATTAATATAACGTATCTTTTAAATATATACATGTCATATAAATAATTAAAACAATGATAGTAATTCGCTTTTTTAAAAATATCCCTAGACCGTGTTCATGTGTGTAGTCAAGCTTTTTTGGGAAATAGTTCTTCTGGTGAAGTTTTTTTCTTCTTATAGATAAAGCAGAATGTGAATGTGCAGATGTGTGAAGCAGATGGCCCACCTGATGTTAAGCGGTAACCTCTGCCTTTAGCAATGCATTGCCTCATACGTCACGTCCACCTAAGACGCACCCTATGTGGCATTGCACTGCGCCCGCCACCCTGAGACATAAAGATGAAAAGTCTTATGTGCCTGTAATTTCACCGGCACCGATACCCTTCAAACCGGAACACAGCAATGCGGGCACTACTGCTTTGCGGCAGAAATAGGTATGGTGGTAGTACTTCCGCGGACGAACTCTCACAAAAAAGCTCTACTACTAACAAAAACCACCATATCTATTAATTTCTGTTACAAAGCAGAAGTGCTTGCATTGCTGTGTGTTGGTGTGAAGGGTGTGGGTGCCGGTGAAATTATGGGCACATGAGACATTTCATCTTTATATCTCAGGGTGGCTATTGTAGTGCAATGCCACGTAGGGCGCGTCCTAGATGGACGTGACCTTTTTATTTGTGTGAGGTAATGCATTGTTATTGGCAGAGGTTACCGCTTAACATCAGGTGGTCCACCTGCTAGACAAGTCAAATACTCAAATTTAAAAAAAAAAAAAAAAACTGTGATACTGTGCCCAAGAACCAGCTAGCCCATCTCAGAAAATACATGGCACTGGGATATAAAATAGCATCTTCTGAGGGCTTATTTCTGATGGTGGAGGAAAACATCATAAGGAAACTAGCATGTCCATGGTAGAACCAAAAATTCAAAGACATGTGTGAAAGGAGCCTTTGTTGAATCCTTTCACCACGCTGGTTCTTTTATAAACAGTCACAAGGCTCTTTTCAAGCCAAACATGCCTCAAGCTGTTCACTGACCTTACCTTGACCTAGGAAGAAGCAGGGACACAACAAACGATGGAATCTTCTAAAAGAAATCTATTTGACTTCCATTCAGCTGTGGATGGTTTAGTGAAAATTAGTACAACTAAGTTTTAAAATGAATAGCTAAGTATTTTTTTTAATTATTGATTTTTCTGTGGTCAGTTTGAGAACTTTGTAGTCTTTCTTGCATTGTGCATAAGACAAACAAAATAGTATTTTATTCATTTTAATTTTATTTAATAAAATACTTAAGTTTTGAAACAAAAGGATCTTTTTCAATTGTATTAGAAACTAATTTTAGAAACTCCTGTTCCAAAGCGACCAAACCTAGAATCAGGGCAACAAATACAGTTTGGCTTGTTTTAATGATCCTTCTCTTACTACTAGGTGATAGACAGACAGACAGACAGTAGATAGATAGATAGATTTACTCTTTATTGAACACAAATAACACTCAGAAATACAAAACATAACTTAACAACAAAAAATAACAGAAATGCACAATGGGCGGTCTTATTGCTTATAGCAATTTCTTCCAGACAACCTTAGGATGGAGAGGACTATATGGAAGAATGGGACAGTGGTGTTATCAGCTTGACAAATACACTAATCATTAAATATATACAAACCTACATTATAATACATAAAATAAATCTATCTATATTATATAAAACAAAGTCGTGTTAGTTACACCACTTATAACTCAAGAATGGGTGAACCAATTTGGCTGAAATTTGCTGGGGAGGTAGCTTAGAACCAGGAGATTGACATAGGGGGGAGGGGTAGGAAGGGGGGGTCGCTAGTACATAATAATATAAACACAACATAACAACAGACAAGAACAATGAAAACTCAACAGGACGAAGAAGACAGTAGTGATACCTCATCTCCTATATCCATGGACTCGGTGCTGACTGCGGAGTTCATGTTGCGTTCTTCCCGGTCCTTGTCTAGGACCATTGGTTCAAGTGCCGGTGCTCGCGAGCCGGTTCAACACACGCTTCTTAAGCTTCACCCTGCTCACTATCTGTGAAGTGTGATAACATACTATCACCAACAGCTCGGCTTTACCATGGTAAGGGTGAATTTTGCGTGAGGAGACAAGTCATGGTCACTTAGTATTTCAGACCACTGCTTTAAAGTTTTTTGGACAACGGCAACCAAACATCTATATACAGTTGTGGTCATATAATTAAGAACGATTTGAAGTTCTAGAAGTTTTTTATTTAAATCGTATCATACACAGAGATGTGTACCTTCTGAGAAGCAACTAGTTATGTTATATAATAGTCACAATAATAGAGCAACCTGACTTAAGAATAAAGTATGAAAACGCTAACTATTTTTTGCACATTTTATTGATTTTATCAAAGTAACACATTCAAATAGTACTGAAACTGGACAAATAATTAAGAACGATTTATTTAACTGCTCGGGAATTGTTTTGTATGACACTTAGATTTAAAAAATCACAATATTATGTAGCACAGGAAACATACAAATAAATTTAATAAATATTTAACTAAAATTAATAGTTAATAGCATATCCACGGCTTCTTATTACAGCTTTACACCGGCGAGGCATTGACTCTATTAATTTTTGACATTTCGCAAGAGAAATAGAGTTCCATTCTTCTAAAAAAACGTCGTACAGCTCTCTTAAATTTCCACACTTTGTATTTGAAACCTTTTTCTTTACTTCAAACCACAGATTCTCTATTGGGTTTAGATCTGGACTGTTAGCAGCCCAGTCTAAGACAGAAACTAATTGCGCTGTAAGAAATTCCTTTACGGTGCGTACAGTGTGCTTTGGATCATTGTCATGCTGGAATGTCCAAATGACCGGTAGAACGTCTTCAGCGTATGGTAACATTGTTTCTTCCAGTATATTTTTGTATTGGAACTGATCCATGTTACCTTCTATCAACTTTACAGGTCCTACACCATGTCCAGAAAAGCAACACCAAATTTTCACATTTCCACCACCGTGCTTTAATGTAACTTTCGTGTACTTTGGGTCGAATGCTGTATTCGGGGGACGTCGTACATATCGTTTTCCATCAGAACATACTCTGTTTATTTTCGTCTCGTCAGAAAAAAGTACATTTTTCCACTGTTGCACAGTCCAGTTTTCATACTTTCTCGCAAATGCAAGCCGGGCTTGCCTGTGGCAATGTTTTAACATGGGTACCTTTCTTGCTATCCTACCGTGCAATTTTTCTTCTACCAAACGTCTTCGAATAGTGCGTGCTGAGATTGCTGAAGGGTTGTTTTCACCAAAATATTCTTTTCTAAGCTCATTGGACCCTTTAAAAGGATTTTGTTTTGCCATACGAACGATGTTTCGGTCATCTCGAGGAGTTGTTTTTCTCTGTTTAAGTACACGTGGAACATTCGAAGTAGTTTGATACGTAGCAAAATGCTTAACAGCGTGGAAAACCATCGTTTTTGAACATTGCAGATGGTCGGCTATCTTTTTATAAGACCAATTCTTCCGGCGAAGTTTTATTATTACTTCCCTTGTAGATTTATCACAACTTTTATTTTTTCCCATTGTTTTTTCTAAAGAAGCAATCACCTTTAATCTTTTACAGCACGTAATGGCGCCAAAATTATACAAACAGTAACAAATCGACTGAGTGTTCTCTATTTAAATTTGAATAAAGGTATAAACTACTTAGCGTTCTTAATTACGTGACCAGCCAGTAATAAGGAATACTTTGTTTAAAAGTAGTGTAAAAAGTTTGCCTATTGATTTTTAGCCAATCATGTGTATCAATGAATACAGTGGTAATATGGAAATGTTTTACGATACCGAGAGAAATAAAAACAAATGCATACAATTAGTTAATTAGTTAACTGTACATATACAGTGGTGGCCATATAATTAAGAACGCTGATATAAAGGGAAGATTTTTTCCAACTAAGATGCAAAACTAATTGTATGCATTTGTTTTTATTTCTCTTTTAAAAAGGTTTCAAATACAATGTGTGGAAATTTAAGAGAGCTGTATGACGTTTTTTTAGAAGAATGGAACTCTATTTCTCTTGCGAAATGTCAAAAATTAATAGAGTCAATGCCTCGCCGGTGTAAAGCTGTAATTAAAAGCCGTGGATATGCTATTAACTATTAATTTTCGTTAAATATTTATTAAATTTATTTTTATGTTTCCTGTGCTACATAATATTGTGATTTTTTAAATCTAAGTGTCATACAAAACAATTCCCGAGCAGTTAAATAAATCGTTCTTAATTATTTGTCCAGTTTCAGTACTATTTGAATGTGTTACTTTGATAAAATCAATAAAATGTGCAAAAAATAGTTAGCGATTTCATACTTTATTCCTAAGTCAGGTTGCTCTATTAATGTGACTATTATATAACATAACTAGTTGCTTCTCAGAAGGTACACATCTCTGTGTATGATACGATTTAAATAAAAAACTTCTAGAACTTCAAATCGTTCTTAATTATATGACCACAACTGTATATAAAACAAAGTCGTGTTAGTTACACCACTTATAACTCAAGATCGGCTGGACCGATGTTAGTTATCTGTTTTTTAGTGGATTCTTCTCCGCTCCGAATAGCAGAATAAGTAATAAAATATCGGGGGGGGGGGGGGGGGGGGCGTTTTCCACCGGGGGCTACCCGTGCGAAGCCGGGAAGAGTCGCTAGTTAAGTAATAAAAACTACCAGTTCAAAATATTATGTATGATAATTCAAATTTAATTTATGTGGCGTACATAATTATTCTCTTTAATAACTATTTAAATACTTTATATTCCACGAAAAAGCGTGAAAAGCGGCCCATTGAGGCTCTGCCTACCCCTTCGGTGATAAAGGTGTGTGACTATGTATGTAAATACTTTATTCCTATAATTATGTCCCTGAGAGTCCCATTATCTTGCCACATCCTGTAGGCTGAGATGAAGCCTCCCCCATATAATGCAATGGGAGGATCAGCCATAATCACCACACTTGTCAGGTGGATCGGTGATTACAGTATTGGTCTAAAATACTCAGGTGGATCTTTCTGCCAATTCTCTGGTGTTATGCCTTTACAACATCAATGGGAGGAAACGGAGGAGTCTATTCTTAGGCCAGACACGCCACTGCACTCAGACAAATTATAAAAACAAAAAAAAAATATAAATTAATGTTATGAGTTTTACTTCTAGATAATAATTTAATTCACACAACATTCTCAAGCTTACATTTTAAATCATAGGTAAAATGTATTAAATAGCTGAGTAAGAATGAGTGAAAATGTTTCAGGGTTCAGTTCAGTTCAGTTCTTGAACAAGTGGCCTTGCGGAATAGACCACAATTTCGCCAATGTCACGTTTTAGAACAAGTTCAGCTTTTGCACGAAGGTTATTCCGGTGTATGGAAAATGGACGGTGTGCAAAAAAAAAAAAACAAGCAAAAGTATCAAGTTGAACTACCTACCAATTCAATCTAAACAACACAACTAAAATTTTATATTACAAATTGAAACTAATTTAAAGGTCTTAAATAAAGTGTTTTTTCTCACTCTTGTCTGAATGACTGAAAGAAAATCTTAGTCCTCATTTTAAATTATTAAATATTTGATGCCTTCCATTTAGTTACCTACTAAACCAAAGTACCTAATTCAACCTGTTTAAAAATAGGTACCCACTTAGTTTATCCTTTTAAATAGGTGTGATGGATTTGAGTAAAAAATATTTATTCCTGTTTTATATGTACTCACAGACAAATACAAAAGA
Source organism: Operophtera brumata (assembly GCA_932527175.1). Lineage (NCBI taxonomy): Eukaryota > Metazoa > Arthropoda > Insecta > Lepidoptera > Geometridae > Operophtera > Operophtera brumata. Next base: position 34,862,063 of record OW052226.1, read on the forward strand.
AAATAGGTCAGCCATACTTTTCTATTGATTTTTAGAGTTGCTTGTGGTTCTAGGTTCATATTCTATTGTAGATTTTAAACTGTATATAAGATCACCATCCCAATGAATATGAAACCATTTTCTGCATCTAAATGATCTTAGCTACACAAGCAGTGCTAGGGTTCTGTGTAGGCAGAAAGATAGCACAATAGCTAGGGAAAAAAATCAATAATTTGGCTTCCCACACGAAGGATTATGTAGGAGGTAGACAAACCCTCGTCCATCCAAGAACAGGAGGCAGGTATCTGGAGCAAATCATAACTGAAATACTTTTCACCACTAGCGCTGCAATTTATTTACGGGGTTAGCGCTTGAAATATTATAATTTGCAAGTAATCTCCGAAAAGCTATGCATTTCTGTGACGCATTTTGTTTTGTTTATATGGTGCATGGAGGGGCATTTCGAGTCGACGCATGACGCAAACTCTTTGCGGCGGCGTAAAGGATAAGCCCAAAATGAATTGCCATCATGGGGGAACCGCGCATTCGAGCAGGCCCAGACAGCATAGAAAGACTACGGCTGCGTACGCACCTGCGTGATTTGAAGCACATTTTCCAATCCAATTAGAAGTTCAGCTGACTCCTTGTGATGTAACCGGTTCAAAACAGTATTTTTTAGAACTATTGCACTTGTTTTATCACTGATTTTATGAAACACGCACAGAGCACAAGAGCCCCGAAAAATTCTGTGTCCTCCATTGATATCGATCGGTAAAACACGAAACGAGGGCCCTATTGACTTCATTACTTGAGTTCGCCATTTTGTACGAGTCTGCGCGGTGCAGTTTTCGCATGGAAAAGGAAATCACCCCTGGGTGTGAGGGGGGATTGGAATTTTAATTAGTAAGTAAAATTGAGCTTATTGTGCGAAACACTCACCAAGTTTTGGTTTCTAATATTTAGGTGGATTTATTAGATTGTTCTGCAGCCCCAGTCATCCAGGAAAAACCTAGTTTATTTTCGAAATTGATCAAATACGTCACCATACTAACGCCATCTGTTGACATTTTCTTTAACTGTTTTTGACGTTTTAAAGAGTAAACAAACTTCCTGCTGACTGCTGCTTACTGTCAAAATATTATTTATTTTGGTTTTGTGAAGCTATTGAAAATTGTGTGAATATTACAACCACGAATTTATTGCGTAACATCGCAAGAACCTAGGTCGTTGAAAAGCCCGGAAAAGGTAAGATTTCAGCATATTTATTTCTACTCATGCAAACATAATCAAACCGAGTCCCTATAACCTTGTTTTGATGAAGCTTTCGTCTGATGAATTTCCCTATAACTTTAAATTAAATGGACTTTCCAAAATAGACCATATGCAATAAATAACATAATCATAACATATATCAAAATAAAATAAACTACTAGCGATACAAATTTGAGATTCATTCACAGAATGTCTTTTAGATTGATCAACATCCTAGTAAACAACTGAGAACCTACAACCATTGTAATCACCCCATACCTTAGGATACTAGTAGGGTGTCCTCACGGATCTGAGGATATCCTCCATGAGGACTGGGTTGTAAGCCTATGTATGAATGTATGGATCTGCAGGATGTATGTATGATTATGCCTATGTATGGATCTGCAGATATGCGTGCAGGGTGTTCTGGGTATTTTCTAAGAAAAGTAAAAAAAAGCGATCTATGTAATATATTGTATTATCAGTTATCTAGTACCCATAACACAAGTTCTGCTTAGCTTGGGGCTAGATAATGATGTGTGAACTGTCCAGCATTTGTTTATGTATGTATGTAGGAACAGTAGAAATTAATGATATTTTCTCATCAATGTATAAGATCCCCATCCTTAAATATTTCAATACCGATTATTTCAGGCTATACTCGGTATACATATAACACACTACATACATAGTCCTGACCCCACACTATTCTTCTGTGTCATTGGTATGGCGAACTACGAGTAGGTACCATTACCATGTTGGCACCACAAAACACAGACACGGAACAACCATTAGTCCAGCGGGCACTTGAACTTGTTTAGCGGGCTACTCTCCCACAGTATGGTCATATAAGCCGTTTCTTGCAGTAGTTTCGAATCTAATAATTTCGACAGCCTCTATCTTGTAGTGAAAGGATTAATTATTCTGATTTTTCGGTAGTTAATAATTGTGAGGTTATTTTACTGCAGCAGTGGTGTTATTTCTGTGCAGCATTCTCTAACAAAATCTAGACAGATTATCTGGTTATTCCTTCTCTAACTAAAGTTAGACAAATTATCAAGGTTCCTTTTATTATCTAAATAAAACTAAATAAATTATCAATGTCCTTTTCATACTACTAAAACTAGACAAAAAAAAAAACATTATCTAACGAAAGCTAGACAAATTATCGGGATCCTTTACATTCTCCAACTATATCTAAAGCTAGATAAATTATCGGGATCCTTTACATTCTCCAACTATATCTATAGCTAGATAAATTATCGGGATCCTTTACATTCTCCAACTATATCTATAGCTAGATAAATTATCGGGATCCTTTACATTCTCCAACTATATCTATAGCTAGATAAATTATCGGGATCCTTTACATTCTCCAACTATATCTATAGCTAGATAAATTATCGGGATCCTTTACATTCTCCAACTATATCTATAGCTAGATAAATTATCGGGATCCTTTACATTCTCCAACTATATCTATAGCTAGATAAATTATCGGGATCCTTTACATTCTCCAACTATATCTATAGCTAGATAAATTATCGGGATCCTTTACATTCTCCAACTATATCTATAGCTAGATAAATTATCGGGATCCTTTACATTCTCCAACTATATCTAAAGCTAGATAAATTATCGGGATCCTTTACATTCTCCAACTATATCTAAAGCTAGATAAATTATCGGGATCCTTTACATTCTCCAACTATATCTAAAGCTAGATAAATTATCGGGATCCTTTACATTCTCCAACTATATCTATAGCTAGATAAATTATCGGGATCCTTTACATTCTCCAACTATATCTATAGCTAGATAAATTATCGGGATCCTTTACATTCTCCAACTATATCTAAAGCTAGATAAATTATCGGGATCCTTTACATTCTCCAACTATATCTAAAGCTAGATAAATTATCGGGATCCTTTACATTCTCCAACTATATCTAAAGCTAGATAAATTATCGGGATCCTTTACATTCTCCAACTATATCTAAAGCTAGATAAATTATCGGGATCCTTTACATTCTCCAACTATATCTAAAGCTAGATAAATTATCGGGATCCTTTACATTCTCCAACTATATCTAAAGCTAGATAAATTATCGGGATCCTTTACATTCTCCAACTATATCTATAGCTAGATAAATTATCGGGATCCTTTACATTCTCCAACTATATCTATAGCTAGATAAATTATCGGGATCCTTTACATTCTCCAACTATATCTATAGCTAGATAAATTATCGGGATCCTTTACATTCTCCAACTATATCTATAGCTAGATAAATTATCGGGATCCTTTACATTCTCCAACTATATCTATAGCTAGATAAATTATCGGGATCCTTTACATTCTCCAACTATATCTATAGCTAGATAAATTATCGGGATCCTTTACATTCTCCAACTATATCTATAGCTAGATAAATTATCGGGATCCTTTACATTCTCCAACTATATCTATAGCTAGATAAATTATCGGGATCCTTTACATTCTCCAACTATATCTATAGCTAGATAAATTATCGGGATCCTTTACATTCTCCAACTATATCTATAGCTAGATAAATTATCGGGATCCTTTACATTCTCCAACTATATCTAAAGCTAGATAAATTATCGGGATCCTTTACATTCTCCAACTATATCTAAAGCTAGATAAATTATCGGGATCCTTTACATTCTCCAACTATATCTATAGCTAGATAAATTATCGGGATCCTTTACATTCTCCAACTATATCTATAGCTAGATAAATTATCGGGATCCTTTACATTCTCCAACTATATCTAAAGCTAGATAAATTATCGGGATCCTTTACATTCTCCAACTATATCTAAAGCTAGATAAATTATCGGGATCCTTTACATTCTCCAACTATATCTAAAGCTAGATAAATTATCGGGATCCTTTACATTCTCCAACTATATCTAAAGCTAGATAAATTATCGGGATCCTTTACATTCTCCAACTATATCTAAAGCTAGATAAATTATCGGGATCCTTTACATTCTCCAACTATATCTATAGCTAGATAAATTATCGGGATCCTTTACATTCTCCAACTATATCTATAGCTAGATAAATTATCGGGATCCTTTACATTCTCCAACTATATCTAAAGCTAGATAAATTATCGGGATCCTTTACATTCTCCAACTATATCTAAAGCTAGATAAATTATCGGGATCCTTTACATTCTCCAACTATATCTAAAGCTAGATAAATTATCGGGATCCTTTACATTCTCCAACTATATCTAAAGCTAGATAAATTATCGGGATCCTTTACATTCTCCAACTATATCTATAGCTAGATAAATTATCGGGATCCTTTACATTCTCCAACTATATCTAAAGCTAGATAAATTATCGGGATCCTTTACATTCTCCAACTATATCTAAAGCTAGATAAATTATCGGGATCCTTTACATTCTCCAACTATATCTAAAGCTAGATAAATTATCACTGTTCCTTTCATTCTCTAACTATACATACATACTAACCCGTTTTGTAAATCGGCTCTTTGTTGTTCGCGATACAGGCTTGCCCTAGTGCGAACACCACAGGATAGTTTTAAGTATTTATTATTTTTTATTTTTTATTTTAATACATGCATAGACACACGCCTTTTTCCCCGAAGGGGTAGGCAGAGCCATCGTGCACCATTGTGGAATATAGACGTGACGAGTGGTGAGCTCATCGCCGCCATTGCTTCACACGACTGATGTGTCAGTCGTGTGAAGCAATGGCGGCGCTAACGCTAACGCTAACGCTTTCTTCCAGTATTATCACATTCCATAAATAAGCTAACAGCCAGGACAAATCTTATACCAACAAATCTTACAAACGAGTTCGGGTAATCCCTAAGTCGGCTGTTACGACATCACGGGAGGAGATGGAGGGCTCTATTCTTGGGCCGGACAAACCACGGCGTATTAACTAACTAACTAACTCTTAACTATGTTTAGACAAATTGTCGAGGTCCCTGTAATTTAAGTCTGAGAGGGTTGGCGATCATTTTAGCATGTTTAACATTTGGAATGCTGCACAAAAAATCATACTACTGAATAAAAACACTATAGTATTCTGTTATTAATATAATCTCTTGATTTCAATTTAAAATATTGCATTATATTCTTTATAACTAAGTTCATAATATTTACCTAAGACATAGCACTTACAGTCTAAATGACTAAATTATGAAAATTCCTATTAAAAGTAATAAAAATCACATTATTAAGTAGTTCTGCTCAATTAATAATTGTTAAGTATAATCTTTCATCGAGGCCTCTTGAATTCATTGGATTCTTCAGAAGATCCTGTAAACAGAAACAGGTTGTTCAAACAGGCACCAGTTTACAAAATGTTAGTGAAAACGAGATATAGCTATAGGGGGAGCCACAGGCAAAACTAATCTCAGATGGCGCCACCATCACTGGTGCTTGTCATTTAGTGGTCTTGTCTTTTTCTCATACTAAAATTATCCATTTTTGACAAAACTAATACTGTCCACTTTTGACAGTTTTTTTTTTAACATTGATAGACCTTTGTTTGGCTATGAAACAACACCAGCGATTATGCGCCACGTAGCGTGATAAATAAGCATTGTGTCTCCCCATTGTCAAGAAACCAGGAGTTAAACCTCTGACTTGTTAGCTTGGCTAAAACTAAAAATTAGCCAATATGAAGCATGACTATATGATGGGCAGATGCTAAACGCTGCCATTCCGCGTGATAAAAGAAGTATGCCTGAGTTCCAGCCTGGACTTTCAGACTTCCAGGTGTAGGAATATTCTATAGGTTGATTGTGGGTAGACCCAGAAATCCTGGTTATCTGTAACCCTGTCTGGTTGGTTTTAGTAGTAGTAGAGCTTTTTTGTGAAAGAGTTTGTCGGGGGAAGTACTACCATACCTATTTCTGCCGCAAAGCAGTAGTGCTCGCATTGCTGTGTTCCGGGTTGAAGGGTAAGGGTGCCGGTGAAATTACAGGCACATGAGACTTTTCATCTTTATGTCTCAGGGTGGCGGGCGCAGTGCAATGCCACATTGGGCGCGTCCTAGGTGCACGTGACCTATGAGGTAATGCACTGTTCATAGGCAGAGGTTACCGCTTAACATCAGGTGGGCCATCTGCTCGGACCGTTATCAAGTAGTATAAAAAAAAAACTACGGAAAGAAATACTTGATAATCCTCAAAAAGTTTTTTTTTCTAATCATACGAAACAATCAAGTTAGTGAGTTTTAGAAATAAGTAAGTAGTATAAAAAAAAACAGCTGGTTTGAGAACGACGCACTGAGATCATGATGTTCAGATAAGTATAGGTAATCACCTGTAGAGCGATGGCAGAAGCGGCCGCGCCAGCCCGGCTCGCAGATGCAGCCGCCGCCTACGCACCGCCCGTGCCGGCACGCGCGCACGCACTCCCCCCCGCGCCGCCCCACCTCGCAGTGGTTCCCGCCGAGGCCTGCAGGACAGCGGCACTTGTTCACGCCCTTGCACCGGCCCCCAGCTAGGCAGGGGATCACGCATTTTGCTGCAAACATCAAAATATATTAGTACCTAGCCAGAAAACAAAACACTCGCATCAGGTCTGGCTCCTCTCACATTGAAGCTGTTTGCTTCGCTTACCAGCCTCGTCTACCGCCTATGTAATGGTGCTTCCTCGCAGACAATCTAATATGCTCTCTTCGCTTCTCCTAATATTTGTAGAGTCTATTCAAAAAGAGAAGCGTTGTGGCCAAATTGTGAACTAACGCTTTATTTAGTTTATTTAACTATTCCTTTAGGATTCAAACTGTCGGCATTTTGAATTTTATACTAAATAAATAGTTACAGTTGTAAAATGATCAAAATGAAACAGACGCGCTATTGTATTGCCCGCTAAACAAAAAAGGTAAAAAAGCACAGCTGCGCCCTCCAATCCCACGACTGATCTCTTTTTGAACACACTGTAGGCAGGCGTATCTCTCGCAACTTAACACGAGTGACTAGCTTTGGCGATTGTGGCGGTCTCTTCGCTCACTGAATTTGTGCGGCTAATTTCGTGAGGAAACCTATAGCAACCAGCAAAATAAAACCTACCATCCAAGAATTCAATAGGTTTTTGTTTTTTGTTATTTCTTATTTGCTGTGTTCCGGTTTGAAGGGTAAGGGTGCCGGTGAAATTACAGGCACATGAGGCTTTTCATCTTTATGTCTCAGGGTGGCGGGCGCAGTGCAATGCCATATAGGGTTCGTCCTAGGTGGACGTGACCTATGAGGTAATGCACTGTTCATAGGCAGAGGTTACCGCTTAACATCAGGTGGGCCTCTTGCTTGTTCCGTCATCTAAGTAATATAAAAAATAAAAAAAATAAAATAAAAATGGAACTTACAAAATTCGCATCGCCTCCCGTAGTACCCCTTTGGACAGTCACACGTGTCCTTCTGTATACACTTCCCGCCGTTCAGGCACTTTTGTGAACATATTCCTGAAACAAATGACTGCAAGTGAGTTCTCTGTTACAGAATAAGCGATGAGCATGCGTCCTATGATGCTGCACCAGGTCAGACGGGCCCACAGCAGTGCCAGGCCGTACTGGAAGAAGAATCCTCATGTAAGTGATGAAGAATCATAGTGAAACTGAGAACAAATTCGAATTTTGGTATACCCAAAATTCGAAATAGAGTAGTACACCACTTGTTGTCAGGTACTTTTAGATTATCTTAATAGTTGTCCATCCATCATCAGTGTTTCTACAAAACTACGGGGCTTTTTTAATTTATCTAGTTTGCAGAAAGCATTTTCAAGTTGAGAGACTATCGGTTTTGGAAGGGAGTTGATAATAAGAGCTGACAAGAAAAATTGCGTATATGAGGGTTGCGTTTTTCTTATAGGTTTACTATAGGAGATGGGTTAGACCACTACGCCACTAGCCGACTCCTCAACTGGACGAATTTATGGGATATTATTATGGGCCCAAATGTTTAATCATATGTTATCATTATTTTTTTTATATACGTTTTGGACTGGCATATCAAGCAAATGGCCCACCTGATGTTAAGTGGTAACCTCTGCCTTTGAACAGTGCATTACCTCATAGGTCATGTCCACCTAGAACGCACCCTATGTGGCATTGCACTGCGCCCGCCACCCTGAGACATAAAGATGAAAAGTCTCATGTGCCTGTAATTTCACCGGCACCCTTACCCTTCAAACCGGAACACAGCAATGCGAGCACAACTGCTTTGCGGCAGAAATAGGTATGGTGGTAGTACTTCCCCGGACGAACTCTTTCACAAAAAAGCTCTACTACTACCTTGAGACTAGTATGATTTATTTGGTATTTGACAGCTAGATAAAATAATCCGTGTTGACCACGCGGGTGAGCTGGGCGCAGACCGTATCTACGCCGGCCAGATGGCCGTGCTCGGGCGCTCCGCCGAGGGACCGCTCATACAACACATGTGGGAACAGGAGAAGAAACACAGGGAAAAGTTCGAGTCGTTGATCAACGAGTATAGAGTGAGGCCCACGGCTCTCACGCCGATATGGAATGTAGCCGGATTCGTGCTAGGAGCTGGTAAGTCACGTCTTGAGCACCACAAGTTGTCTGTAGCTTGACGTAGATAATTAATAAAAGTTTAGTTAATGCATCATGTATGAAAATGCTGGTTATGATGTTCTTTTTTATAATTATTATACCTACTCAAAATTGAAAACAAAATGTACGAAAATACGAAGGCCTGGAACTCTCTTCCGACTTCTTTATTCCCTTTATCATACAACTTGGGCATCTTCAAACGAAGAGTTAATAGGCATCTTCTAGGCGAGCGTGCTTAAATAGGCCCCATCGTCGCTTCCCATCAGGTGAGGTGTAGACAAACGCAAACATATTTTAGATTTAAAAAAAAAAACGAACACAAACGGGGGGGTTCTCAGAAACTTGTGTCTAACATTTTGTAAAAAAATAAATAAAGTATATTTGGTCTTCAACAGAAAAACATAAACGAAGATTCCAAGTCGTTAAATTTCCTACAGAAAAATGCGTACAAAATGTGTTGCGTTGTTTTCACCGAGGACTAAATATGATCAATTATTGGACTAGTGGTTACTATGGTAGCCTACTTGCACGGAACCTTCACCTTTGTACATTTGTGGAAAACCTCTGAAGAGAGCCCATACCACGACTTACACGTATGAGCTACAGGTCTAGCGTTTAACTGAATCAGTCCCTGAGGTATGGGAGCGGTACGGAAGGGGTGTTTTCGCTTCATTATGTCATCTGATAATTTGAGAGACGAAAACACCCCTCCCGTACCGCTCCCATACCTCAGGGACTGAACGCAAAATTACCAATCTTAGATTAGTTTTTAACTGACTAAATCAAGTATAATATTCAAATTAAAAATATGCATGGATACTACATTATAATACCGAGGGATCACCCAGACAGAAACACGTTAGGACAACATTTTCTCGATTAAAAAAAACATAAAGTTACCTCTAAATTTTGGCTAGATTCGATTGTTTGTCAATATGGTACAGATTATTGGGTCAAAAACTAGATAAATATTATTCAATATGGTACAGATTATTGGGTCAAAAACTAGATAAATATTATTCAATATGGTACAGATTATTGGGTCAAAAACTAGATAAATATTATTCAATATGGTACAGATTATTGGGTCAAAAACTAGATAAATATTATTCAATATGGTACAGATTATTGGGTCAAAAACTAGATAAATATTATTCAATATGGTACAGATTATTGGGTCAAAAACTAGATAAATAAGATCAATACAATAAAACGGAGGGATCACCCATGGGGTTTTTTTAAAATAATCTATATTTCACGAGATATTCAATAAAAACCGCTTTTTCGAGCGGCGCGGTGCGTTATTTTTGTATGAAGATTTCTGCCTGGTGTTGGCGCAGTCTTAAGGTCAGTTAGTCAGTGTAGTTGACATAGTCGGTGTCTCGTCATCAGGCACGGCGCTCCTCGGCAAGGAGGCCGCGATGGCGTGCACCGTCGCGGTGGAGACCGTCATAGTGGACCACTACAACGACCAGCTGCGGACCCTCATGGAGGACCCTACCGTCGACCCTGAGATCCTCTCCACCATCACCAAGTTCAGAGACGAGGAGCAGGAGCATCATGACACTGGTGAGAGGCACCCTCTACTATTCATTTGAGACAGAGTTTACAGAGACCTGACAGAAATCAAAGTGCCTTACTGCTGAACGCAATTTATTTAATTTCTTTCAGCAGTAATGCCTGCCCCCACTTATTTTAATTAACCTTATTATTGTTACGAGTTAGGTTTGGGATAAAATAATCACACCTTCAAGTGCTCACTCTCAAGTCTCTTGATTTTTCGCACTGTACGCCAAATAACAACTGACGCCTCCTCGAGCGAAAGCCGCTTATATACGTGAGCCCTGGATTCTGAAACGTTCCAGTACTACCCAGCATTCAGTAGAAATCTCTCGAACCATCACGCATTGATCGAACTCGTCAATAGATGGCGCTTTAGCAATTCCACGTTCTCTCGTCAACAGATGGCGCGAGTAATTCTACATTTTGTTATAGTGCGTCCACTCGACAACAGATGGCGCTAAGAGGCTCTAAATACGTTTAAACCAATAGGTCCGCGTAACATTATGTATTAGTGGAACGCCCGCGACTTCGTCCGTATGGAGTTTTTTCCATGCAAACTTCAAGGCCCACTGCAACCCCTTGGAAATTACTTTCTTTGTACACCCCTAGACCACAAAATAAATGTAGCCTCAAAATTTATTTCAATTCTTTAGGACTTAAGATTTAGGCTGTGCGTTGTTAGTCAGTCAGTCACGCAAAGATTTTTGAGACCTCTGTGGCGCGGCGGGCGAGAAGCCGGCTGAGATGTGAAAGAGTTCGTCCGTGGAAGTACTGCTACCATACCTAATTCTGGCTCAAAGCAGTAGTGCTTGCATTGCTGTGTTCCGGTTGGAAGGATGTCAGTGAAATTACAGGCACATGAGACTTTCATCTTTATGTCTCAGGGTGGCGGGCGCAGTGCAATGCTGCATAGGGCGCGTCCTAGGTGGACGTGACCTATGAGATAATGCATTGTTTTAGGAAGATATTACCGTTTAACAACAGGTGGGCCATCTGCTTGTTAACCACGTACAATGTTATGTATGTACAAGGGCGTAGCCAGGTTTGTATATAGAGGGGCAGACAAAGAAAATCCTAGAATATATAGATTTGATCGTTGTTTAAAAAAAAATAGAGTTCATATCCCGTATTTTTGGGTTTCACAAGCCTAAGTTAAGCCTGTTAGTTTCTTAGGTCTTATAAGAAGCGTCGCAAGCTATGAAGCTCGTCAGAATAACAGTTTACCAGCGAACGACCGCTCTTCTAAGTTGCAGTTGCCCCTTGTGTATGACGACCTCAGTGGCGCGACGAGCGAAGGTTCGCCTGCGACGCAGGAGGTTGCGGGTTCGAAACAAACCGCCTCGGAACAAATATTGGTGCGATCGCAGATATTTGTTCAGGGTGTTCTTGATATTTTTCTATGTATAATAAAAATATCTATCTATTTAATATATTGTATTAAGTATATCAGTTATCTAGTACTCATAACACAAGCTCTGCTTAGCTTGGGGCTAGATAATGTTGTGAATTGCATTATTACAGTAATTAATTTGCATTATAATTATTAATTATGGTAATTAATTACCATTATTTATTTGCATTATTTATTTTATTTTATTTTATGTACCTAATTGCTGGGCACCGCGCTTCGCGCAGGTTCTAGAACTTTCAGAAATTTCCCGAAGGTTCTCGATCTTTTTCAAATATTTTTCGAGGTTTTTGAAATTTTGGAAATTTCTTGAAAGTTCTCGAACTTTTTCTAACCTTTCTGGAGATTCTCCAACCTTCTAGAATTGCCTTGAACTTTCCAGAAACTCCCCGAAGTTTTCGAACTTCCTCGAACCGTCTAGAAGTTTTGGTTGAGTTTCAGGTCTAGCTGACCTCATTCTAAACAGTTTTTCTCTAAACCTTAACCGCGCAGCCCAAAACCCGAACCTTCTTCATGGATGGGAGGGTTGGGGCTACCCTACGGTTAAACCATTTTTGGGCTGCATTGGTTCGTTTTTGAGTTTTATCGGAACATACCGACACTAACTTTCTTTTATAATATATATTGATATTGATTGTAAGTTAATAAAGAATGTATATATTTCAGGAATCAGTCACGGCGCGGAGCAGGCTCCTTTCTATAAGGCGCTCACGGAGGTCATCAAGGCGGGCTGTAAGGTCGCCATCGAGATCTCCAAGAGAGTATAAACTAATGGAAGGCTGTCCTTCAACGCGATAATAAAATAAGAAATACATAAGCTCTAAAGGCCCTATTTCACTAAGACACCACGGTCGCGCCACCGTGGTGTCTTCAGCTACCAAAAGGGTTCACCAGAAAGATAATAAATAATAAATAAATAATGCTGGACAGTTCACACAACATTATCTAGCCCCAAACTAAGCAGAGCTTGTGTTATAGGTACTAGAATAGAATAGATAACTACTAGATAACTGATATACTTAATACAATACTTTTTTTATTTTTTTTTATTATACGTAGAAAATACCCTGTAATAAATGTAAGGGAATTAGTGGGAGTTAGATTACACTCTACTGGTAGCACAGATACGGACTGTCTCAATTCTTATAGGTGATGACGTAGGCTGATGTTTACCACGTGATCATCGTTTCTCGGAATAGCATATCTGGCGAAGTATATTATTACTATGATTCCGTACACGTGTCTATCCTGGTTGCGCAACCGGACACCAGAGGGCTTCCTCTCAGGTGAGGTAAATATATATCCATACATAATGTAACATAATACATATCCTTAGAGCCTGTACACATTTTAATGTTCACTAGAATCGGGATATTTACCATGGGTCTCCCGTGATCATGGCGCATGCAACTGTGCCGAAATATTGGAAACATTAAAAACTCAAAAATCATGGTAAATATCCCGTTTCTAGTGAAAATTATATGTACATAACCATGATAGTTTCAAAAGTTGTACACATTTTGTTGGCAACGCGAGGTACAGAATTTGTTGGCAACGCGATGTACACATGTTGTTGGCAACGCGATGTACACATGTTGTTAGCAACGCGATGGTGGTGCGATCGTGGTGTCCCAGTGAAATAGGGCCATTATAATAAATTTCATAACAACTTTATACCTAGACGTTACAGTGATAGATATATATATACTATACCTATGAGTAAGATTAACCACAAGAACAGTGAATGAAGTGGCCTAAAACATGACCCAAGAAACTCAACTTTACCAGTAAAATTATAAAAAAAAACAAAAAACCCGACTGCGTGAATAATTTTCATACACCTACTCATGCCCGTTTGCACTAAACCACAGAATAAATAATAGTACAAACATAACTTAGGCTTGTCACCTAAGCCTAAGAACAGCCTAGCCTAAGTGGACTAAGGAATGGCTTAGGGTTTTTGACGACCTCTGTGGCGCGGCGGGCTAACGTTCGCCTGCGACGCCGGAGGTTGCGGGTTCGTTTCCCGCCTCGGAACAAATATTTGTGCGATCTGCAGATATTTGTTCAGGGTGTTCTGGGTATTTTCTATGTATAATAAAAAATATCTATCTATGTTATATATTGTATTAAGTATATCAGTTATCTAGTATCCATAACACAAGCTCTGCTTAGCTTGGGGCTAGATAATGTTGTGTAAACTGTCCAGCATTATTTATTTTAGGGTTAGTTCAAGCAAACTTATCGTTAGGAGTAGTCTAAATAATTTAGGAAATAACCTAGGTGATTCTTATTATGTTTAGTGCAAACGTGTCAGTGTCATTCTCACAATAAAAACGAATCTAACGACACCTCTCAAGCTAAACTCCATCAAAATTAGGCTACAGAGCGTGCCAAAGAAATATACATACATACACATACAGTAGTAGTAGAGCTTTTTTGTGAATGAGTTCGTCCGGGGAAGTACTACCACCATACCTATTTCTGCCGCAAAGCAGTAGTGCTCGCATTGCTGTGTTCCGGTTTGAAGGGTAAGGGTGCCGGTGACATTACAGGCACATAAGACTTTTCATCTTTATGTCTCAGGGTGGCGGGCGCAGTGCAATGCCACATAGGGCGCGTCCTAGGTGGACGTGACCTATGAGGTAATGCACTGTTCATAGGCAGATGTTACCGCTTAGCATCAGGTGGGCCATCTGCTTGTTCCGTCATTCAAGTAGTGTAAAAAAAAAAAGACAGTCGTTAAACATAGCCCTCCATGGCGCAGTCGGGTAACAATAACTAGAATGAGAAACCTAAGAAAGATGAGTACGTATTATCTGTTTGCGATCGAGAATTATTACATGAATTTTTCTTACAAAACAGAATATTCTTGTTTGATAAAATGAACAGTCGCTCGGTACAGTCAGAAAAAGTTAAATATATCATCGGGGTTACTGTTGTTACTACCTCATTAAGTAAGCAATGTTATATATTTATATTGTGTGTAGCCTATATCTGTTTATTTTTGAATATAGATTAGTATAACAAGTATTATTTTTCATTTCTTATAGAAAAAATTAGCTTACCTATATTAGATGAATTGTACACGAAAGCGTAAAGCGTAAAGCCGGTTTGCTCTTTGATTACCTTAGGTGCTAAACAGTTAAATTAAAATTAAATTTATTTATTCACAGAAAATAACCAAGCAAAACAAAAATGTAGTCTAATTATAATAAGATTTATTTTAGAATGGCTTGTACTTCGTAGGGATTGGTTGCAGTATTGACACTAAGTACTGGACAGTATTGGGCGTTACTCAATAATCGCTAAACACTCGCACGCACTAATCAACGTGCAACCGCCGCTTTTGTGTGCCGTGGTGTGTCGGGCCTAAGAGTAGACCCTTCCGTCTCCTCCCGTGGATGTCGTAAAAGCCGACTAAGGGATTACCCGGACTTGTTGATAAGATTCGTTTGTATAAGATTTGTCCTGGTTGCTAGCTTACTAAAGAATGTGTTATTACTGGAAGAATGCGTTAGCCGAGTCAGTCCTGGGAAGCAATGGCGGCGATGATCTCATCACTTATCACGTCTATATTCCACGATGGTGCAACCAACTGTGAAAAGAGGCCCATTGAGCTCTGCCTACCCCTTCGGGGAAAGAGGCGTGTCTATGTATGTATGTAAACGCCGTTTTTGGAGCTAGGCTAGTAAATAGGTCAGTATCGCTATGTACGTACCACCCTCGCAGTTCCGGCCCTGGTAGCCCGCGGGGCACGAGCACACGCCCGGCGCGGTGCAGTTCAATGTACGTACCACCCTCGCAGTTCCGACCCTGGTAGCCCGCGGGGCACGAGCGCACGCCCGGCGCGGTGCAGTTCAATGTACGTACCACCCTCGCAGTTCCGGCCCTGGTAGCCCGCGGGGCACGAGCACACGCCCGGCGCGGTGCAGTTCAATGTACGTACCACCCTCGCAGTTCCGGCCCTGGTAGCCCACGGGGCACGAGCACACTCCCGGCGCGGTGCAGTTCAATGTACGTACCACCCTCGCAGTTACGGCCCTGGTAGCCCGCGGGGCACGAGCACACTCCCGGTGCGGTGCAGTTCAATGTACGTACCACCCTCGCAGTTCCGGCCCTGGTAGCCCGCGGGGCACGAGCACACTCCCGGCGCGGTGCAGTTCAATGTACGTACCACCCTCGCAGTTCCGGCCCTGGTAGCCCGCGGGGCACGAGCACACGCCGGCGCGGTGCAGTTCAAATGTACGTACCACCCTCGCAGTTCCGGCCCTGATAGCCCGAGGGGCCCGAGCTCACGCCCGGCGCGGTGCAGTTCAAGTGTACGTACCACCCTCGCAGTTCCGGCCCTGGTAGCCCGCGGGGCACGAGCACACGCCCGGCGCGGTGCAGTTCAATGTACGTACCACCCTCGCAGTTCCGGCCCTGGTATCCCGCGGGGCACGAGCACACTCCCGGCGCAGTGCAGTTGCCCCCGTTCATGCACTGCGGGTAGCACAGCGCGGTGCGACAGTGCTGCCCCATGTACCCGTCGGGGCACTGGCAAATCTTCTCGTGGTTACACCAACCCTGATTTGCACATTTTTTGTCGCACTCTGGATCCGGCCCTGAAAATATATATTAGAGTTTATTTTCATATCATACAATTCAAAAAAGTTATAAATTATGTTAAGAAAGTTATTATGTTGAAAATCATGTTGTACTGATTGGTGGCTTGTACTGATAAAGATGGGTAGAAGGTAGGTACATACTTAAATAAGTAATAATTAATTCGAGTTCAATAGAGATTTCCAAACGAGATTTTTAAATTGAAATTTTGCATTCGATATTTTTCATTTAAGCTTTTTTATTCAAGATTTAAAATCTATACTTTTATTTGGCATTTTTAAATATTTTAATTTTAGATTTGTTATTCTGGATTTTTCATTCGAGATATGTAAATCGAGATTTTTTTTTCTAGATTTGCCATGCGAGATCGGTCTTTCGAAATGATATATTGCTTATAAACGTACCCATGCTGGTGGGGTTTTTGGGAATGATCCGGATAGTATCAAAATCCCCACTGCCATGACAGTGTTTGCGCGGTGGGGTTTTTGGGAGTTATTTAAATCTGAAAACTCACAAAACCCCCACATCAATGGGCACCATGCATCATTTTATACACGTACTTACTTTATTAATTTATTTTACTTATTTTTGAGTACCTACGTACCTACGTCCACAGTTTGTACGTAGGTAGTAAGTACCTACACATAGCAACGCACACAAATACGTTCTCGTACTTAAATAAAGTCGTGCGTAAACAGCGAATGAAGTGATACGAACCTAAAAACGCAAATGTTGTGAGCAGAGGCACCGTGTAAGTTGTAGCCAATCATCGTCGAGCTCGGCGGCGACACCCGGAAAATAACGCAACTAGTTAATTGCGCCTGCGCAGTGTACGCGAGCAGGCATCGCAAATAGTTCAGGGGTAACAATACAGTTATTGACACTTCACCAGTAGAGTAGTTGACCACTGACAATAGTTGGCAAAGGAGGCATTCAATCTTGTCCATGATTACAAGTAATTTATTTTGTAATAATTAAAAAAAACCCCAACGCAATGAAACGGCTGTACCGATTTTGATCAAACAAAGCTAAGAACACTCCCGACAATCTACGAATCTACTAATCTTTTTTAAACGATTATTAATTGTAAAGGTATTGACATATTAAATTCAAATTGTTATAATGTATTGTGATGTAAATTTTTGTGATGTACTTATGTGCGATTTATGGATTTATGATTTATGGACTTGTAACCGTTTTTGTTATTAATAAACTACTATGACTATGACTATGACAAATACACCTTTCAAACTAAAAAAAAACGAAATCGGTTTATCCGTTCGGGAGCTACGATGGGACAGACAGACACACACACAGACACGTCAAACTTCTAACACCCATTAGTTTTTCGTCGGGGGTTAAAAATTGTGTTACTTAATTATCAAATTAAATTGTTCGTCGATTTAAAATAATAAGTTTAGAAACTGTGGGATTATTAAATGTTCAACTAATCATAAATAAGTCTTGATATTTCCTTTCAAAAACCGTCCAAGTTCGAGTCGGACTCGCACCCAAAGAGTTTCGTACCATCGTACAAGATTTAAAACTAAGCAAAATCAATTATAGCAAAAAAGATTAATAAATCGTTTAATTTTTAACTTTATTTCATTATATGTTGTTATAGCAGCTATAATATTAAAAACTTTTTTAAAAATTTAATTTCTCATTATTACGGTTCAAGAGATACAGCGACTGTTAAACACGAGAAAAAAAATGACGAAATAATCACGTTTCTTGTATTCCCTTTAATATCGTTGTTATAGCGGCAATAGAAATACACACTGAACTGAACGTACTCAACTGTCTATCTATTTACGGTTCATGAGCCTCTGACGGACGGACGGACGGACAGCGGAGGCTTAGTATTTGGGTACGGAATCCTAACATGCATGTTGTGACGAAGTCTGAAATGCAATGATATAATTCGTGCTGCAATTAATATGAGCTACTGCGACCGTCCCATAAATCACTGAACAAACCGCAATGAAATGTCAATCGCCGTATTGTTCAACCCGTAAGTAAAACCAAACAACGCGACGGTGTTCGTCTCGTGGCTATACCGACTACCGTACATTAGTAGCGTAAGCAAACAATACAAGTATGATCTGAAAATAGATGAAATGCAAAGTTATTCTGGACTCCACTTATCTTGCCACGGCTCTTGGTCGTTAGCGTGATGTATGTGGGATTAATAAGCTTTACACATAGCTTCCGTAGATGAATTGGACTGGTGAGGGCTGTTTTAATAGTTGGGTTTGTTAAAGTTATTTGAAAATATCAATAAAGCGTTATATCTGTGTTTCTGAAGTTGTTTCAAAGCGCCAATGTGTCTAAATTGATTCATATTGTATTGTTTAGGAACCGAAGATACCTAAGTGTTTTAAAAGTTGCGTAATTTTTCCGAAACATCATCAGAAACGCGGATATGTAAGTGTTAAAAATGCGTTGGCGATACAATACCTGTCCTTTCAAAATACACACCTCTCTGTGCGCATTCCTTCTTTAGGTTTAACCTTAATGGGGTGCCTTTTAGGGGGAGGTTTCGGCCATTTTTCAGAACCAAACCTATTTCTAATGTTGCTATACCACTGCTGTTGCCTACGCAGGGCAATACTATACTGAATTCTGAAAATAAAGCTCACTTTTATTGAACTTATTAGTAGATCACGTTATACCATAAAAATAGGGTTATTTTAGTGAAACATGAAAGCATAAATAGAACAAAGTGCTTAATAAAGGTATGTATTTAACGCGGCGACAAATTAATCTGATTTAGGGATTTATACAAAATAAAAGGGGGTAGCAAAAATAATAAGTTAGCGACTAATTGCGGAGACTAGTATAAAGTAAAAAGTAGCAGCTAAGTAATCAATTTTCGGCTTTGTTTCAATATAAACTAGCATCGAGTTATTGTTTTGGCGTCTGAATTAACTAATTAAGCGGAAACATGACAGCGGATAAAAAGTTGAAAATGGCCTACTCTAATTGTTCAATGGAAATTGCATATAAAATAAATCAAGGTCATAAAAAAAACTAACCTAACCTAACCTAAAGATGGAGACCTGTATTTGCCACTAATATAAAGTTTGTTATCCTTCTGCTAATATTAGTGGCCAAGTCATTATTTATAGTACCTCGCCTATGATTTCAGTAATCTTGTTTATTATTTCTGCTACCTTAAAGTAGCTGCCATTATTTGAATTTTAAAATATCCTTAGTTTAAAGCTCATTTAATATAAATGATTGCCAAAATATTTAATCGCTGACAAGTTATTATTTTAGTTGCAAATAGTTTGCTGCTCTTTCATTTTTCTGTCGCCGCGAAAATAATAAGCCCTTAATAAATACAGGTTTGTCTTAGTTTTGCATTCGGTATCCTGACTATCGAATCGCAAGTCTAGGTATATTATTGTGTTTGTCTAGGTCAGGGGTTCCCAAACTTATTTTGTCTACTGCCCACTTTGAGGATAAATTATTTTTTAGCGTAGATAAATGACCTATCTAGGAATACTAATACCTAACTATTAAAATAAGAAAGTGTGTCTTATTTGACGCCCCCATTTTTTTCTTTGTCTCTTACCGCCCCCCTTTAGGCCTGCAGTGCCCACAAGGGGGCGTTATCGCCCACTTTGGGAAACCCTGGTCTAGGTACTAGGATCGCTCATAATTTCCGTAAACAAAAACGAAATTTCGTCTCTCGATTCGGTTTTCGTTATTCCAAGTAGTTCCAAATTATAAATTTGTAATATGCCCTCTGTGCAAAAAGCTATTCAGGTTTTGTAAGTTGAATATTAAAATCATAAATCACCTTTAGGCGTTTTAGGCACCCGGCCCTGTGTTTTAATGGACAGTACCGGCGGTTTCAATACTTTGAGGTCGGATGACGTCAGTGTGTCAAAGTTGTAGAAGTATTTCTTCTTGGACCTCCACGTGAAGTTCACGTATCCCACTTCTGAGGGTATTATGGGCAGCTTGAGAGAGAAGTTGGGGTCCAGGACGTAAGGAGATACGTGCCCGTTCGCTATTGCAAATACTTGCATTGATATACCTGAAAAGAGAAATGGATTGGAGACATAATCGTTTTGAGATACTACAAGACATGTAACGATACCAGCAACGCGAGAACAAGAAAATAAATAAATAAATAATGGTGGACAGTTCACACAACATTATCTAGCCCCAAGCTAATCAGAGCTTGCGTTATGGGTACTAGATAACTGATATACCTACTTAATACAATACATTACATAGATAGATATTTTTTATTATACATAGAAAATACCCAGAACACCTGGAACCTGCAGATTGCACAAATATTTGTTCCGAGGCAGGAATCGAACCTGCAATCTCCTGCGACGCAGGTGAACCTTCGCCCGCCGCGCCACACACTAAGAACTGTCTTGTACCTACCTAATGTTCTGACGAAATAAATATATTTATATTTGTGTTTGTATTTTGTAATGCACTGTTCATAGGCAGAGGTTACCGCTTAACATCAGGTGGGCTATTTGTAATGCACTGTTCATAGGCAGAGGTTACCGCTTAACATCAGGTGGGCTATTTTTAATGAACTGTTCATAGGCAGAGGTTACCGCTTAACATCAGGTGGGCTATTTGTAATGCACTGTTCATAGGCAGACATTACCGCTTAACATCAGGTGGGCCATTTGCTTGTTCCGTCATTGAAGTAGAATAAAACAAAAGTTTACAGTTCGCTAACCTCTCCTCTAACAGAGGTTTTCTTTAAAAAATACTAAAATTAGGTCCATGAATAATTATTTGTCTTATCATACAAATACAAACCAATGAAATTAACAAACTTGATAATTTAAGATTATTACCTACTTTGTTCTTCTAAGTCTAATAATAATTATCATAATCATTTAGTATTTCCATTTTAATTTTTAGGCTTGACTTCATGTCATATTGTTGTTGGGTTTTTGAATCTGGAGTAAAATAAAAATTTAAGCTATTTTGGTATCTACCTACTAGGAATCCCAACGGCCTCATTCTGCGATCACAACAACTATGCGATCCGCCCGGCTTTGCCTAATGCTTATACCACCTTACTACTAGCGATTCGCCTTGAACTAAAAACTCGCAAATACACACGATGTAAGTTACCTTTTCTACATTAACACCTGACTTCAAAAAACATTTAGATAAGTATTTCAAAGGACCACCTCTAGGTACATAGCTAGCTAATTAATTGATGACCTCCTTTTATGAAGTCAGTGAAAATCTGAAAATAATGGGTAGTTCCCATTTGTTCTATGGAACATGACGTCATCGAACAAAATCACACATTTTGTTCCCTATTTTTTCCATGGAACTGTATAATCAAGTATGTAAATTATATGTGTATTATGATCGCAATAGTGCACGAAAACTATATACAACATTCAAAGGGTTTATAAAAACTTTGAGGTCGATCACAACATTATAAAGACAGTGTATCAAAGAAAATAATGACCAATTTAACTGAACTACAACGTCATACTAACCCCACCAAACGGAGGGTCAACAACGGATAGGTATATTGGTGTTATATTGGTATTATTTGCAGGGTACAAATCATGAAATTCTTAATTATTTTCTGGATGTATACTCTTCAGGATTTTTTTTATATATTTTTGACATCTTAAAAACTACTACTTAAGTCTATTTTTGTTACTTTTCGTGGCTATCCTGGGCGTCATTGACATGGTCGGCTGCTGATGATATCTTGGCTACAGTACGCACTCACCTCTGAACATCCGTACCTGTCGCTCGTCGATCCACATGGAGATGTCCTGCTGCTTGCCCTCAGGGTCCCGGTACTCGCGGCGGCCGGCACCCAGCGTCATTGACATGGTCGGCTGCTGATGATATCTTGTCTATAGTAGGCACTCACCACTGAACATCCGCACCTGTCGCTCGTCGATCCACATGGAGATGTCCTGCTGCTTGCCCTCAGGGTCCCGGTACTCGCGGCGGCCGGCACCCAGCGTCATTGACATGGTCGGCTGCTGATGATATCTTGTCTATAGTAGGCACTCACCACTGAACATCCGCACCTGTCGCTCGTCGATCCACATGGAGATGTCCTGCTGCTTGCCCTCAGGGTCCCGGTACTCGCGGCGGCCGGCGCCCATTGTCAGCGACATGGTCGGCTGCTGATGATATCTTGTCTACAGTAAGCACTCACCACTGAACATCCGCACCTGTCGCTCGTCGATCCACATGGAGATATCCTGCTGCTTACCTTCATGGTCCCGGTACTCGCGGCGGCTGGCGCCCAGTGTCATTGACATGGTCGGCTGCTGATGTTATCTTGTCTACAGTAAGCACTCACCACTGAACAGCCGCACCTGTCGCTCGTCGATCCACATGGAGATGTCCTGCTGCTTGCCCTCAGAGTCCCGGTACTCGCGGCAGCCGGCGCCCAGCGTCAGCGACATGGTCGGCTGCTGATGATATCTTGTCTACAGTAGGCACTCACCACTGAACATCCGTACCTGTCGCTCGTCGATCCACATGGAGATGTCCTGCTGCTTGCCCTCAGGGTCCCGGTACTCGCGGCAGCCGGCGCCCAGCGTCAGCGACATGGTCGGCTGCTGATGATATCTTGTCTACAGTAGGCACTCACCACTGAACATCCGCACCTGTCGCTCGTCGATCCACATGGAGATGTCCTGCTGCTTGCCCTCAGGGTCCCGGTACTCGCGGCGGCCGGCGCCCAGCGTCAGCGACATGGTCGGCTGCTGATGATATCTTGTCTATAGTAGGCACTCACCACTGAACATCCGCACCTGTCGCTCGTCGATCCACATGGAGATGTCCTGCTGCTTGCCCTCAGGGTCCCGGTACTCGCGGCGGCCGGCACCCAGCGTCATTGACATGGTCGGCTGCTGATGATATCTTGTCTATAGTAGGCACTCACCACTGAACATCCGCACCTGTCGCTCGTCGATCCACATGGAGATGTCCTGCTGCTTGCCCTCAGGGTCCCGGTACTCGCGGCGGCCGGCGCCCATTGTCAGCGACATGGTCGGCTGCTGATGATATCTTGTCTACAGTAAGCACTCACCACTGAACATCCGCACCTGTCGCTCGTCGATCCACATGGAGATATCCTGCTGCTTACCTTCATGGTCCCGGTACTCGCGGCGGCTGGCGCCCAGTGTCATTGACATGGTCGGCTGCTGATGTTATCTTGTCTACAGTAAGCACTCACCACTGAACAGCCGCACCTGTCGCTCGTCGATCCACATGGAGATGTCCTGCTGCTTGCCCTCAGAGTCCCGGTACTCGCGGCAGCCGGCGCCCAGCGTCAGCGACATGGTCGGCTGCTGATGATATCTTGTCTACAGTAGGCACTCACCACTGAACATCCGTACCTGTCGCTCGTCGATCCACATGGAGATGTCCTGCTGCTTGCCCTCAGGGTCCCGGTACTCGCGGCAGCCGGCGCCCAGCGTCAGCGACATGGTCGGCTGCTGATGATATCTTGTCTACAGTAGGCACTCACCACTGAACATCCGCACCTGTCGCTCGTCGATCCACATGGAGATGTCCTGCTGCTTGCCCTCAGGGTCCCGGTACTCGCGGCGGCCGGCGCCCAGCGTCAGCGACATGGTCGGCTGCTGATGATATCTTGTCTACAGTAAGCACTCACCACTGAACATCCGCACCTGTCGCTCGTCGATCCACATGGAGATGTCCTGCTGCTTGCCCTCAGGGTCGCGGTACTCGCGGCGGCCGGCGCCCAGCGTCAGCGACATGGCGAGGACGACGCCGGCGCACACGCGCGCGCCCAGCGACGCTGATCGCCACATACTAACAAATAAACAGTAAATAAAGTGAAAAAAGTTTATTTGCCGAAAAAGATTTACAAAGACTGCGGTTCAAACAAGAAATTAATTTTGTAAAAATTCAAAAAACCCTCAACGCAATGAAACGGCTGAACCGATTTTGAGCTAAGAACACTCCCGACAAATTCACCTTTCAAACAAAAACAAAAAAAAACGAAATCGGTTCATCCGTTCGGGAGCTACGATGCTACAGACAGACACACACACAGACACGTCAAACTTATAACACCCCGTCGTTTTTGCGTCGGGGGTTAAAAATCTTTATTCTCATAAGAACACTGTTCACTTAAAATAATATACATACATGTTGTACTTAGGTACCTATATGTATAGGTACTAGGTAACACTTAAAACTATCATGTGGTGTTCGCACTAGGCAAGTCTGTATTGCGAACACCAAAGAGCTGATTTACAATACAGGTTACTCGAGTAGTTCCTGTTTGATCTATTGAGATTGATCCATTGTCCTGTTTGATCCATTATGCCTATAATTTTGTTCCTGACTGATCCATTGTCCAATGGATCAATTTAAAATGATTATTTTAATTAGTTTTTTATTCCTGAATGATCCATAAATGATTTTTCAAAGAAATTTGGTACAGTCAAGCAACAAATATCTACTTGTATACAGTGTTATTATTAAGTATTTAAACAAAAAAAACATTGATTCATTGATTTCGAATGAAAAATCTCAAATGAATACCACTCGAATTAAAAATCTTGAATGAATAATTGCGAACCAAAAATCTCGACTAAAAACAAACACACTAACACATTCACACACTCACAAACTTTCGTATTTATAATTTCAGGTACTGTTGAAATATATATGTGCTATTTTTGTTTAAGGAATCTACTTGTGAATTTTAAAGTATCTACTACCAACGGTTTCCGTTATACGAAGCATTTTAGTTTGACATTAAAAGCAGTTTTGGACCCCTAACAGCTTGAATTTTCCAGAATCCTTTCTTAGTACAACCCTACACCCAAAAAGGAATACATCCTCCAAGCTTCATGTATCTAGGTCCAGTGGTTTAAGCTGTGCATTGCAAAACGCAAAGTGTATACAATAAAAGCCCTTTATTAACCCTAAAGAGAATAATTTTTCCAAATTAATTTCTTAGTACAACTTTACACCTTAACACACAGTGTGTTTCTTACACTATCCAAATTTCAAGTCTCTACGACCAGATGCGTTGTAAAAACTAAAGTATTTTTCTTTCACAAAGAAAACGTTCCCTTGCCGTTTTTCAGGAAAATTTCAGGTACCGCTGAAATACTTGTTTGTTAATTTTAATTGAGGAATCTCCTTTAAAACTTTCAAGGTTCTACTACCAACGGTTTCTGCAATACAGAGCATTTTTGATGTATATTAAAAGCCCATTTTGGACCCTTTAGAGAGCTAATATTGGAAATTCCTGTCTTAGTGCACCCCTAGATCATAAAAGGAACATGGCCTCCAAATTTCAGGTCTCTAGGTCTTACGGTTTAGGCTGTACGTTGATAGTCTCTTATAAGTCTCGATCCCGAGGGAATATCGGGATAAAAATGTGCCTATGTGTTATTCCGGGAGTCCAGTTATCTCCATTCCAAATTTCATCCAAATCCGTCTAGCCGTTTCAGCGTGAAGAGGTAACAAACACACTAACACATTCACACATTCACACACTCACAAACTTTCGCTTTTATAATATTAGTGTGATGTGATATATCATTCGAGATTTTTCGTTCGAGATTTTCTTTCGAGATTTTTCATTCGAGATTTTTTGTTCGGCATTTTTCATTAAAGATTAATCGTTCAAGATTTTTCATTCGATATTTTTCGTCCGACATTTTTCACTTTAGATTTTTCATTTAAGATTTTTCGTTCGAGATTTTTAATTCGAGATTTTTCGTTCAACGTTTTTCATTCTAGATTTTTCATAAAAGATTTTTCGTACAAGATTTTTCATTCGAGATTAATCGTTCGACATTTTTCATTAAAGATTTTTCAATCGAGATATTTAATTCGAGATTTTTCAATCGAGAGTTTTCTTTCTTGAATTTTTGTTCGCGATTTTTCATCAAAACAATTTCATCAAAGTTTTTATTCGCCTATACCTATAGATATTTATTATTTTTACGCCGACTGTACTTCACTAACAAAATCGACAAGGGATTCAACAGGAATTTGAAAACTGACTACAAATGTTAATGGATCAAACAGGACGATCAAACTCCAATAGATCAATCTCAATGGATCATACAGGAACTACTCAGCATCTCGGCCGACGGTTAAAGTTTTAACATAGTGTAAAAAATTACAAATGGCTAAAATTATATTTCTTAACAGATTGCGCTCTCTAAAAACAAAACCTTAAACAGAAATTCGATCCTTTTCCTTTTCCTAATAACAGATATTTCTAAATAATCAGTAAACAAAGTGGAAAACTGGATTAAAAAATAAAATAAATCTGCCTTCTCCCAACAGAAAAGTCAGTTAGTTGCACTTCTATATATTAAGAAACTAAAACTTGCCACTTGAAAGAAACTTTAATTCAAGTGGAAAATTTTAGCTTCACCTAAATTCTCTCGGTAAAAAATATTCAGTAAGTAATTTAATTTACAAGCTTGTTGACCTACGCAACGTGGTCCGATAATCGCTTAACTGGCGTATCATTTGTTTGTCGACCTTACAGAGTCCGGCTCGAAAAACCACAAAAAAGTGAAGAAAAAATAAATTATCACAGTTAACATAATTGATTGGGCCCGTTTGGGCCGTGCTCCCACAATGGAATTATCGTGAGAAACGGCCGGCCAACGTAAAAAACCGACAACTTCATTTAATATCCCCTGTCAAAAGTAATGTGTATACTAGTTTTTTCTACTCGCTCCCGATGTCAAATTATACTTACAAAAGGTGTTAACAAAAAAGAATACTCGACACTAGAGAACCACTGGCACTGCGCTCAGGGGTAACAAACAGTTTATCTATGAATTTCTTCGATCAAGAATACAACTAGATTTCGGGTCATGCACCAAATCAAAGCTAAATACCGTCCGCGTTGGTATATATACTTATACAGCTATATTTGTGTACTAACGAACTGAAACAAAAGTTTTAAAACAGTTCTAAGTTCAACCTAATAACAACCATGACACCTAGCAATAAAGTAGGAAATCTTCAAAATATTATCTTATACTTACGATCATTTGTCACAAAAAATGAGCAAAGCAATATATTACAACATTTAGTGTGAAACAGACCTTAAAGAGCTATAAATAAAGTTCTCACAAATACAAATAAAAACAAGAGCTCACTTTTCAAGTGAGCGTTTATTCACCAAGACGTATTTTTTGTGCCGACCTGACATCTAGTTGTGTTCTTGATCGACGAAGATGAATTACGTTTTAACCTTATTTATATCTTATTTTATCAACGTTAGGGCTTACCTACTTAATTTCAGATCGGTGTCAGATACATAAAATAAAAACAAAACGTTCGATAGGAATGGAAAGGTCAAAAGTTTGTTTTAATTAAGTATGATGTTTTGATTACTTAACCTACTGGAGCATAATTATTGTATGAATTGCTAGAATAGATAACCCCAAATTAGCACAACGTAGCTTCATAAACATATCAATAAATTGAAGTTAATTGATATAAAACTACTTACAATATCTGAGTTAGTAAACGCATAATCACGCGTCCGATAATGATGCTGCTGGAATACTTACCTACCTACATAATTATGTAAGGAAGGAGTATGTGAGTCGATAGCACATAAATTAAGTATGTAGGCTAGGTGAATATACCTACTATATAGTAGATAGCTACTTAATAGTTATTTTATGCAACTTCGAAGTTAAGTGTTTTTTTATCTCATATAATCTCATAGCTCCACCAGTTCACCACTACCACAGAATATTATAGAGTAGTAATATAACATTACACCCAACAGTCACATACATAGTCCTGATCCCATACTAGGATTCCCTGTGTTGTGGGTATCAGAAACTACGAGTAGGTACCATGGTATCATAACACCCAGACCCGGAACAAATATTTGCAGATCATACAAACATATGTCCCGCAGCGGAAATCGAACCCGCAACCATTCGCATCTCACCCGGCTACTCGCCAAACGCGCTACAGAGGCCGTAAAAAAAATTTAGGTAGATGAAAGCACTAATTTTAGATTAAACAAAAGTTTAGGTAAAATGGCGGCCAATCAAAACTTCATAATCCGAGTGGGGACGATTTGGTAGGGACGATAGGGATCGTGAAACTAACCCCGTGCATCTCGAGGCGCATGGGTCATGGAGACGAAGCTTGCCGACGCATCCTGGCGATAAGTTGTGCGAATGACCGGGCTTGCGAAGCCGTAACTCGTCCGAATATAATATCTAGAGCCTGTCGGACTGACCGCAACCGCAGGCTACAAATACAACAAACCGTAGCTAACTTAACGTCTAAAATGTTATGCGGTCTTCCCCTGGGTTTTCCCACATTCTCTAGTAGGTATATTATAGTTTGGGGTTTTTTCTTGTTGGATAATGTATGTACATTATCTACTTCATAAAAAAACCCTGCGTCACTTTGATAGCAATGTAGGTACGTAATTTTGCTACGATACGGACAAAAACAAAAAAGGTAGGGAATATATTAAAGTTTATTTGTCTTTGAATAAATTAAAATGTTGTGTATCCCTGATCAATGCACTTGTTAACCTAACCAGCCGCTCAGTCGACTGGATACCCGTTGAGGGAACAGGTAACCATGAAAAAGCAAAAAAAACGAGTCCGGCTGACGGGCAGCGCGCCGGCCGCCCCTGTCCTGCGCAGGCGCATCCAACCACGGCTTTTTTACTTTTTTATTCATATTATTGGCTATAGTTAAGTACTTACGGTCACAATATTATGTTTCATGTCAATAAGTTACCTGATAAATAGCATTGCATTCGTGTGACTGTTTATTCTGCTAAGCCGTCAATACGCAAACATCTAGCTGTTCAATTAGAATGGTGTTGTTAACAGTTCAAGGAAAATACGGATTTATTTCAAAGCTACGTAGGCACATGCAAATTTAAAATTTAAGTTTGTCTCATTTATAAATTGATTGACGCATCCTATACCTTTTATAGCAAGCCGTAAACTTCTTGGCTCCTAACCAAGTACCACAACATCTACCTATAAAAAATTCGTTTTAAGTAGGTAGGTAGCTAACGTTATTTTTTTTTATTAAATTAAAAATCAACCTACTTCAGTTTTAAAACTCTTGAATTAATTCGCCTTAGTAAAACTCTGAGTTGGTGCATTAATCTGATGGTTTCTTATAAGTCTGGTGTAAACGGGTAGAGTTAACGGTATATCACTGTAGACTAGGTACTAACTATACCAATGTAGACAGCATTGGAAGAGTAGGTACTAAAACTTGAAGGAGTAGAGTGACTAGCCCCGCGGGTGAGCTAGGTACTCTACCACTTGGTTTCCCCCATCCCGGCGCCCACTACTCTACCTACTCGACCCAGTATACGTACTTTACTAACAAAATATAAATTTACGTGTAGAGAGATAGTCCACTAAAACTGGTAGAGTACTAGAAATTGGTAGAATAGTACGCTAGTTGATCCTACTGTTAGCTCTAACCGTGTACACCAGGCTCTACTCGTAGAATAAAACCTTGCGTTGGTGCATCGCACTTCAAACATAATGATCCCATAGTTCCGCTATTAATAACACATTGTTTACAGTACCAGATAGCAATGTTTACGTGTTTTAGCTTTAATCTCCGGTTCAAAATGAAAACGCTTCTTTTAGCCTACACTTTGAATAATAGATTTAGGTAGATACCTAGTAGGGTCAACTAGGGTGATTAGAAATAGGTGTGATTAAAATTATAGGATATTAAACTAATTTTATCTCGTTTTCCAATTATTTTACGTTGCTAACTACGTAACTAAAAATGTTTAAAAAGCCTGAGGCATCATTTAGGTAAGTAGGTAATAAGATGTTAATAGGACCCAAAACTCAAAGATAAAATAAAAAAGTGAATGCAATAAAAACACAAGTCGGGAGAGAACAATGCAGTAAAATTCCGATTCGATCAGACAATTAAGTTTTAAGTGGGATCAACGATCCTTTATTTACCGTGTTTGATCAGTTAGCGAAATTCGCAATAGGTATTTAAATTATAAAACTTAAAACCCCGTTTAAATACCTAATTGATAGTTCCAATCACTGTAAAATATCCACAACACACACGATCATAGTTTGAGATGGGCACGACACAATTCGCGAACTCGTAGGCGAGAACTGAGATGTGGGCGAAGTCGGGACGAGTGTGCCGAGTCCGGCGTCTGGGCACTCACTGACTGACCGACTGGTGGGTGACTGACTGGAGCTGACTGAACACACATCTACAGTGGATATAGACTGAACTATATCTGCCCCTAGTCCACAAGGTCCTTCAAAAGTTCCTGCACAGCCGATTGTAGATTTTTACCTTTTTACAGAATCCTATCGATTATAAATTATTATTATTATTTTTACATGTTTTTTTAACCTCGAAATATAAAATTTCGGTAATAAGTGAAGCTCACGGGCCTAGACCAAGTGAGTATCACTAGCAATTTGTGTTGAATCGTCCTGTAAGAACTTTCGAACAGTCCTACAAGTGTTTAGGATTGCAGCTTTCTGCATTGTGACGTAAGTGCTTTCCTGTAGATCTATCACTTTAAGATAATGAAGTAGGGCTTTCGGTATCACCCCCGTACTGGAGAGCACCAGCGGCACAATGTAAACTTTGTTCATATTCCATATTCTTATTATTTCCTCTTTCAGTTCAGTATATTTATTGATTTTTTCAGTTACAGTTTTTTGAAGGTTATGGGTGTTTGGCACAGCAATATCGATTAGGTAAGTAGTTTTGTTGATTTTATCTATAAGCGTTATATCCGGTCTATTGTTATGTACAGTTTTGTCTGTAAGTATGGCTCTGTCAAAGTACATCCTGAAGTTGTCACTCTCCAATACAGGTTTCGGAGTGTATTGGTAATAGGGTGTTAGCTTACCAGATATGAGTTTGTGTTTAATTGCAAGTTTTTGGTGAATTATATGGGCAACTTGATTGTGTCTGTGTGTATAATCGGTTTGGGTGAGGCTTGAGCAGGCACTAGTGATGTGTTGGATGGTTTCAGGCTGCCTATGGCATTTCCTGCATTTATCGTTTTGACTGTTAGGGCTCTTTAAGATAAACTTTTTGTAATTTCGTGTTTTTATTACTTGATCCTGAATTGCCACCATGAACCCCTCTGTTTCAGGAAAGAGGGAGCCGAACTTGAGCCACTTATTCGAGGCTTGGAGGTCAATGTGTAGTTGTTCTAAGTCCTTAACATGTCTACCATGAAGCTCTTTGCCGCGCCATCTATCCATTTTTTCTTTTTCATGTTCATTTTGTGTTACGAATTGTAGTTCTTTATCACTAAGGTTTATTGGTGTAAAGTTTTTGTCTGAATCTACTGTTGCTAAATGTATTTTACTGGAGTTAGCTTTTTCATAGAAAAAGTTACGCAGGTTTTGTATTTGCCCTGCCCAAAGATTTTTAAGGTCTATAAGGCCCCTTCCTCCTTTAATCCTGTTCACTGTCATTCTTTCTACAGCAGATTTAGGGTGTAAATAGTTGTGTTTAGTTAATGTAGTTCTAGTTTTGACTTCAAGTTTTTTGATGTCAGTGGAGGACCATTTAACAATTCCGAAAGAGTAAGTTAATACTGGAATGGCGTAGGTGTTAATAGCCTTAAACAGGTTCTTAGAATGAAGAGGTCTTTTACATATTAGGTTCAATCTGTGAAAATATTCTTTCCTAATATCCATTTTTATTTGAATGTGATTGATTACCCTACCTTGATGTAGACCTAAATATTTGTAAGTTTCTTTTTCCTCCATTGCTTCAAAAGGATTATCTTCACTGTTACTACTACCCGTTACTTTGCCTCTGCGTAAATTCAGTGTTTTACATTTTTCCATTCCAAACTGCATATTAATGTCTTTACTAAATTCAGATGTGATGTTAATTAACTTGTTCATCTCTTTCTCACTCTTAGCAAATAGTTTTATGTCATCCATATACATTAGATGGCTGATGGTGACATTTGTTGTTAATTTGTACCCGTAGTTTGAGCTATTTAACAAGTTAGATAATGGGTTTAATGCCAGACAAAACCACAAAGGACTGAGAGAATCTCCTTGGAAGATACCATTTTCAATCGGAATTTCATCTGTAGTTACATAGGTGTTATTATTCCTCAGAGAAAGTGTTGTCCGCCAGGTACTCATGGTATTTTCAAGGAAAGTGATTATATCCGGGTTTATTTTATAAATCTGTAGGACGCGAACCAGCCAAGAGTGTGGTACACTATCAAATGCTTTTTGATAGTCAATATAGGTTAAATTTAAATTGCGGCTGTGGGTGGTTGCGTGTTTTAGTATGGTTGAATCAATGATTAACTGCTCTTTGCATCCTTTGTGGCTCTGTCTGCACCCCTTTTGTTCTTCAGCTAGTACGTTATTGCAAGTTAAGTGATTATTAATTTTACGGGTGATGCAAGATGTAATTAATTTGTAAATTGTAGGTAAGCAGGTAATAGGGCGGTAATGTGAAGGTTCGGCGGTATTTTTACTTTTAGGAAGCATATAGGTAATTCCTTTCGTTGCAAATGGTGGTAGTTCTTGAGTTCCCTTAATGATATCTGAAATCGTGTTTGCTAAAGTTTCATGGAGCACAGTGAATTTTTTATACCAAAAATTGTGTACTCCGTCTATACCCGCAGCTTTCCAATTCTTCATCTTCTTTGTGATTAATTCTATATCTAACTTTGACACTTCTGTAAACTCCATCTGTTCAATCTTTTCTGCATCTTCTTCTTCTACTTTAATCCAATACGCTTGCTCATTGTGCTCTTTTTCCCTTTTCCATACGTTGGACCAGTAGTTTATTAGTTCTTGTTCCGTGGGTATTTCATTAGAGACATTATTAGGATTATTTTTAAGCGTCCTGTAGAATTCCTTCTCGTTTGTGTCGAACAGACTGTTATCTACTTTTCGTTGCAATGCCTTTATATACCGTGCTAGCCTTTGAGATTTTAGTGTTAGTTTCTGCTTCAGTGTATCAAGAAATTCCTCAGGTCTTATATTGTCCCGTTCATGGGTTGAGTGAACTTTGTATTTTTCAAAAATTAAGTTGACTTTTTTAACTAAATTTGCATGCCTATTGTTGTTTAAGTATTGTGTAAGTCTACCGATATCAGCACGAAGCTTTTGGATATCAGTTTCCAATCTTATCTGCCAAGGAGGTTTTTCACTTTTAGGTTTTCGCGGGTGACTGCTCTGGTCGATGGAGATTTTGTATCCTAGTTGTGTGGAAATTACAAAGGCACTACAATATACAAGTGTGTGTAAGTGTGTTAGATTGGAGTCAGTAGAACAAAACCTACCTAATATCTCGTGGTTAAAAGCGTGTACTACCTCATACAATTTCTTATTTTCTCTTAGGCGCGGTAGTCGTGGTCTAGATGATGGGTCAGTTCCTGAGTACAAATCGAGAGTTGTTTGAAACTGATCTAACAACTCTTGGAGGGATTTGTTCGTTACCTCAACTATATAAGGAGTATCAATAGATGGTTGCAGAATTGAGGTATCACAGATTGATTGGTCGAGCGAGTCCGATATTTGCAACTGCGTTGTTGACGCAGGCAGAGCTGAAGTGATCGAATCTAAAGACTGGGCGTCATGTGATGTTTGTGTAATTATGCGATTTTCTTCTAAATGTAATGAAGGGGTTGTTATAGGGGTTGAATTAGTATTATTTTCCTCTTCACATCTAAGTTGTTCTGATACTTCGTGTTTTATTCTTTGAATTTGTTCTTCTGTTAATAGTTTATTTCGTATGATCACTCTTCTTTGATCAGCAATCCTCTGAGACGTGACATTAAAACTTGGGTATTTAACCTTGAACTGGTCGAAAAGCTTCTTACAGTACATCGTCCTATCAGTTTCTACATTGGTTACGTAAAAATATGTGCGCAAGATGAAAGTATTAATTTCGTCATCCCACTTCATGCGCACCCTAGGTTTGCCAGCTTTGGTGGTCACAGGCTGAGTGGCCGAAGCCTCCTGCGAAACATCCTCAGCTGGAGTGACTGCTCTACTTCCTAAGTTTTGTGTGACTATCGGTTGTTCTGACAGTCTTCTGGGTTTTTTTGTTGAGGCCGAAGATTTCGGCGAAGGAGATGAAAGGGAAGAGGTTTCAGAGTGAAACATTAAGTAAGAGGGTGGAGAAGAAGGAAGCGATGGAAAGAGAGATAAAGGTGAGGATAAAGATGATAGGGCTTCCTGAGCCTCTTCAGCCCCATCGGTTCGGCTTCGATGGCTCCCTTCCTCGATAGGAGCAAGCCGCTTAGCTCCCACATCATCATTTGTTCTGCTACGCAGGACAGGGCCGGCTCGAGATGTGCTCCGGATTTTAGTCAGTGGTCGTAGGTTATACCTTCTGCTGAACTCGCATTTTTCGGGTTCCCCGGCTGAGGGCCGCTCATTACCCTCGCCACCGATGGCTTGCATGCTGGAGCGCCCAGCATCGGCTCCAGGCGCGCCCCGGCGATCGCCCCCGGGAAGCGATCCTATACGTACATACTTATTACTGCTCTCCATGTCGATGGGTTGCCATTGCCCTGTTTAGTCACCTGCTAGGTTATTTCGTTGCAGGTGTCCGCCCCTCACGTGGCTTAGATGGTCAGCACGGACGTGGGGTTGGGCTTTGAGGGGCTTATTATTATTATTATTATTTATACTTTATTGCACATAAAATAATGTAACAAAAAGGTGGGCTTAATGCTAACAGCATTTTCTACCAGCCAAACCTGGTTTGTGACAGCTGGTGGTTGGCGTACTACTTACAAACTAACACAATAGGTTCTTAAAAACTAGCTACATTAACAATAATATACTTAAATATAATGCAATATAAATAATAATATAATATATAAACATATACATAACCATATCTACATAATAATGAATAAATAGATACATACAAAGTACAAAATATATACACACAATAATTAAATTAACTAAATAAATAAACTAAAGATATATTTTATACATAGGTACATAAGAGTGTCATTTTTGGTAAAGGTATTCTCTAGTTAGTCGTTTGAAGCATTCCTTCGACCCAACTTTTCTTAACTCAAACGGAAGATTGTTCCAGAGCCGAACCGCTTCAACAGAAAAAGAGTTTCCACGGAACGAGGTGCTATGCGCGGGGGTATCTAATAGGAGATTGTCAGATGACCTCAGTTGTTTGTTATGTGTGTCAGAACGGAATTGAAAGCGACTCTTCAGATAACCAGGAGTGAGGGGATCTTTAAGAACGGAGAAAAGAACACAGAGAGTTCTCAGGTTTCTGCGCTCGCGAATTTGAAGCCATTTAAGTTTAGCTCTGAAAATGCTCACATGGTCGTATTTTCGAAGACAGAAAATAAAACGTATGCATGTATTCATGAGCCGGTCAAGTTTGTTTAGTAGATCTTCAGAAAGATCTAGAAAAGCTACATCAGCATAATCAATAATAGGTAAAAGCAGCGAGTTAACTAGAGAAATTTTAGTGGACGTAGGAAGAAAGTGTTTCAACCGAATTATTGAGTGTAGAGTAGCATAAAATTTTCGAGATAATTCTTTAATATGAGGGACCCAGCTAAGCTTTGTGTCAAACAGAATGCCAAGATTTTTAACAGTGGGTGAAAAGGAAATTTTACAGCCGTTATAATGAAGATAAGGTAGGGTATCGATAGAATTAATTTTAGTTAGTTGGCGTGAACTGCCTATGATAATGGCTTGGCACTTGTCAGGATTTACTTTGATCCCAAAACGATCGGACCAGGATAGGAGACGAAGTAGATCGTTGTTAAGAGCTCGAATGGCATCTTCCAAGTTATCGACAGGAGCGGAGGTATACAGTTGGAGGTCGTCCGCGTACATGTGATAGTGATTAATGAGATGAGGAGAGAGCAAGTTAATAAATAATGAAAAAAGGAGTGGAGATAAAATGCCCCCTTGTGGAACACCAGCCTCAATATCCTTCCAATCTGAAAAAACCTCGCAATCTCGAATACTTTGACGACGCATTTTAAGATAGGATGCAAACCAATCGACAATAGAAGGAGAAAAGTTAAGTTTAGGAAGAAAAGCCAGCAAAAGATCGTGGTCAACTGCGTTGAACGCGTTACTGAAATCAATAAGCACCAGTACCGTCACGTGACCTTCTTCCATATTAGCCCGATATATAAATGGCAGATTCAAAGTCGTCATTTGTTTATTAAATACATGTTTCGGCATTTTTTTTTAATTTAAGTGAATTGTTTCAATGTTCTCCAGTTAATGATAACGTTTTCATTTATGATCATCAAAAAGTATCAAATAAATACTTTGCAAAAAAAGCTTTTCTTAATTGCGTGGTAGTTATGAACGTAGTTCAAAAGGAACCGGTTTTAGGGTTCTAGACCTCAAAAGAACCATTATAGAATCACTCTCGCGTCTGTCTGTCTGTCACATGCTATTTTCTAATTCTGCTAGTTGACACAATCAGGAAAATAAACGAATTCTAATTTTTCGGATTATGGGGGACAAACTAGAAAATTAACAAAAAATCTTTTGTAATGTGAAGGGTAATGTACCATCATACCATGTGACATGTTAAATAAAAATCTTAAGTAATGTCTTCTAAACCTTTTTAAAATAAAGGCATATTTCTCTAAAAAAATGTCTTTTAGGTATTTCACATGTCCCATGATATTTTTATAAAAATACATTTTTATTATAAAAAGCATTAGATTAAAAAACAAAAAAATTAAGCATGTCCCTTCCCTTATTATAATATATCCTAATCCATGTATTATCACCGAAAGTACTGAGCGTATATTATTTGAAAGTATTGTTTTTTTTATATAGATTCACATTTTCTTTTCCGTTTCCTGTGGGAATAATATGGCTATAATATGGCCTCTCCTCTCTCATATTTTATAGGAAAACCTAAACGAAAATCCTGATAGTCATTAAATTCCCCCGGGAAACGGAAAATATAACTACGTTAAGAGAAAATGCGTATAAAAGTTCACCGAGGTAATAGGCTCATTTGGTGTTACTGTGGTAGCCTTCTTGTACGGAACTCTCTCCACGCGAGTCTAATTCGCACTTCTCTTTTATCACCAGTTGCTGTAAGTAATAGCTGGTTTGCGAGATTATGGCCACTTCACTTTACCTGTCGCTGGCCCATTGTTAGGCTAGTCCGTAATAAGTAATCATGTTGGCAAAGAAATTCGTAGAGTTTTAATTATTAATGACTAGGTAAATAAGATAATCCTTAGGCCTCCATTTCCTAGAATTATTTTGTTTTAATGGGCATTATAAAGCCGCTTACAGCCTTTTGTTAGGTACCTATTTGAAATAAAAAAGTTTAGGTAGGTACCTACCTACTTGCAATATTTTTCTACCTTTCAACATAGTAAGTTTCCCACGTCAGTTGAAAAGGAAACATGTTGCCCCCAACTGGATTAGGAGTATCTTTTTTAAGGGTCAACTTATGCATAAATTGAAACACAATAGTTAATTTATATATTTTTCTAATAAATACGTAGTAGGTACCTATTCATCAATTACAAGTATTATTTGAGTAGTAGGGCTGCTCCATTGTCGAAGACGATAAAGCCGAATAACATGGATATGCCTTATGCCGCGAATGCTGGGAGTTTCGATTGATTTGTGATCAGACAAACGTCCACCAGAACGAAACTTTTTTTTTTTAAATATTGGTAGACCTTTGTTTGAACACGATCTCATCTGTTGGTAAGTGACGATGTGGCCGAAGATGGAGCACAAAGGTCTAGAAGGCACCTATTCACTCTAGCCTTGAAGAGACCCAGATTATAGTTTTCAGGAAAGACAGACGACGGCAGTGTGTTCCACTCCTTAGCAGTTCGCACTATACAGGTAGAACCGAAACGTTTTGTGCGAATAGAAGGTATACCAATGAGGTAAGGATGGTACTGAGCCGTACGCCTGCTTGTCCTATATGATGGTGGGATCGTGCTGTCCTGGGAGCATTCCCCGAAATGTAACCTATTAGAAGATCGAAAGACATGCAACCTTGCGGCGGTGCTCGAGACTCTGGATCTTAGTCTCCGCCATATAGGTACCTACCTATATGTTGCTCACCTATAAGCCTGAAAGCTCTACGTTCGATCAAGTCCAAGGCAGCAAGCTGGTATTTGGCCGAACCATCCCAAACATGACAGCAGTACTCCATACTAGCCCGGACTTGTGCTTTATATAAACTGAGAAGCTGTCCTGGTGTGAAGTAACGCTTTACCTTATTCAGGATGCCTAGCTTCATGGCAGCTGTTTTTGCCTTAGACTCGATGTAAAGAGCCAAAGTTGAGAGTAGGCGTGAGCGAAAAACCTAAGAGCTCGAGGTGATCTCCAATAGCTACAGTACAGGTACATCACGGAATACAGGAACTTGGAGAAACGGTCTTTTTTTCGCCGAGAAGAGACAACCCTTCGTTTTAGAGGCATTGAACTTGACTAGATTGGCATCACCCCAGTCGGTTACAGCCTTGAGAGTCAAATTCAGACGCTGCAGCATCTCATCTCTTAACTCCTGAATTTCATTCTGCCTAGCTCGCGCAGTGGAAACATATCTCTCCACAACTGTGCTGTCGTCTGCATACCCAATGATACCGGGCATTAGCAGATCGTTAATGTGCAACAGAAACCGTGTCGCAGATAGCACTGACCCCTGAGGTAACCCGGCGTTAATAGCCAATTGATCCGACGAGCAGCCGTCAATAACTACTCGAACGGATCTTTCCCTCAGAAAGTCTGCGAGCCAGGAGCAGAGTTGAACTGGCAGTCCATAGGCAGGAAGCTTGCCAATAAGGCTAGCGTGCCAAACCCTATCAAAGGCCTTCGAGACGTCTAATGAAACAGCCAGTGCTTCACCATATTTCTCGATGGCCTCGCTCTAAATGTGCGTGGCATACACAAGTACTAAGAAGGTCCCCAGTAGACCGGTTTGAGCGAAATCCGTATTGGCGATCACTGAGGAGGTCGTTACCTTCGAGGTATGCAAGGAGCTTCCTATTCAGTACACGCTCCATACATTTACAAAGTAGGGTGGTGACCGAAATAGGGCGGTAGTTTGAAGGGTCTGCACGACTGCCTTTCTTGGGTACGTTAGCGAGATTCCAAGATTTAGGGACTTCACCAGTTTTCAAAGAGAGGCGGAAAAGTCGCGTTAATACTGGAGACAACTCAGGGGCACTATAGCCGAGATACCATCCGGACCGCTAGCTTTATTCACGTCGAGACTGCGTAGCGTTCTGAGCACTTCCTTTTGCTGGATGCGAATTTCCTGCATTGAAGCTTCGCACCGAGGAAGGCTGGGTGGAGTTTCGCCAGAGGTGTCAAGACGCGAAGCCTCCGCAAATTGAGTAGCAAATAAATTTGCTTTCTCAACCGCATCGTGAGCTAGGGAGCCGTCCGGTTTCAGTAGTGGAGGGAGTGAAGGGCGGCTGAAGTTCGCTTCCACGGACTTAGCCAGAGACCAGAAAGCTTTACTTCCCGCAGGGTATGCGGCAAGCTTAGCCCCCAGACGGCCAATCCGATCGAAGCGAGCTTTCCGTATCACCTTCTTGCAAGACTTGGCAGCTTTGTTAAAGGCTTTCTTCTTAATCCGTGCATCCGAGGTTTTACCGTTTCTTGCGTCGACCCAGGCTAGGTAATAGCCACATTTTTTAGCGCTTCTGCACTAGCACACGCGGGAGTGAACCATGGACGAGCATTGCTTGAAGTTGAAGCATCGGAGAATGGAATAAATTACTCCATTGCTCTTTTGATCACCTCCGAAACGGCATCAGCACAGACCGTCGGGTCACAAGAAGAAAAGCTGGTTTGCCGCCAAGGATAAGAAGCGAAGAAATGTCGCATCTCATCGCAATCTGCCGACTTGTAACGCCACACTCGCCCACTTCCTCTGGGTGAGGGATCGGGTGGCGAGTATGACGATACAGATCTCACCATACAGTGATCTGATGTACCCAAAGGAGGCAACACTGATACTGAGTGGTGATCTGGCACGTTCGTCAGCAGAAGGTCCAAGCAGTTGGCTGTGTGGTCCTCAACGTCTGGAATTCTGGTTGCCTCATTAACCAGCTGAGTGAGATTTAGCGTGACTGCAAGTTTGCACGCCTCTCTCCCAGCATGGTCGGTGAACTGGTATGGGAACAGCCACTGTTGGTGGTGGGCGTTAAAGTCCCCCAGAATCACCAATTGGCAGTGGCGTAACAATAGGGTGGCAGGGCTGGCAAAATGCCACGGGCCCCCGACCCAAGAGGCCGCGAGCTCAAATTAATTTACTTTTGATTGAACAGTCCGATAGGTGGTCAACCTTTGCGGTCGCTGACGTGACGGAGCCGACGCTCAAAAACTGCAATATATACTGCCGACGCTGACGTGACGGAGCCGGCACGACACCGGGGTCGGGATGGTTGACCCGGCGCATATCTATATAATCACTCGCCAACAACTGCTCTTCAATTAACATCAATTTATCTTGGTGTCTAGACTTTTGGTACAATTAGGTATCTTTGTCAAGCTTTAAACATGTATCATTAGTTCGTCATCATGATTTTACGACCTCTGTGGCGCGGCGGGCGAAGGTTCGCCTGCGACGCAGAAGGTTGCGGGTTCGGTTCCCGCCTCGGAACAAATATTTGCATGATCTGCAGATATTTGTTCAGGGTGTTCTGAATATTTTCTATGTATAATAAACAATATCTATCTATGTAATGTATTGTTTGTTTTGTTTTTTATGTAATACCCATGACACAAGCTCTGCTTAGCTTGTTGCTAGATAATGTTGTGTGAACTGTCCAGCATTATTATCATCAGCCTAGAAGATAATCAGATTAGAAGTCCACTGCTGGACATAGGCCTCCATAGAATTCCTATCTTGAGCCGTCTCCATCTACCGTCTTTTATAATGTCCTTGATCCATGAAGGGGAGGGGGTGTCCTACACTGCGTCTTTCGGTTTTTAGTCACCACTCAAGAACCTTTTACGTTTTAAGTAGTAAGGACAAATATAGGTACTTTTAGGTAAAGCTTATGTTTTGTGCTGTGATGTCTCCGGCCTAAGAATATACCATTCAACTGGCAGATATAGCATCGTGGCTCTAGATATCACTTTGCCTAAACCCTACCTTATTCATGAATGTTCTGCTAAACAAAATAAAACACAAAATAATTTCTTAAAATTTATTTTCTATGCAACATAAAAAAATATTCATCATAGTTACAATAAATTACAGTTACTTATGCGAACTAAAATGTAAATTATTATAATTCGTGAACAGAAAATGTTCGCACGAGGTCAGATCAGAATTTCACAAACCGATAAAGTAGAGTTACATACACCTTGTCATGTTATTAATTTTAATAATAGTGCAACATATTTAATTCAACAAATGTCCGATACAAAGCTTGCGTAAGCGATAATGTCTACTAACGTCAGTATCCTCGCAGTCGGCTCCAATAACAAGGCAACAGCGAAAATAGAAACACTAGTAAATTGATACAGATAACACAGAGCATGTGCTTTACAACAATTAATAACTACTTGAATACATTGAAATATGCTGTACCAATGTTCGGCTATTTACGTCCAACGCGAGCAGACAGCATGTCAACAAAACAAAGGTATTTATATACGTAGAAACGTAATACTCCGAAATAATAGTATATATCGTAGTTGCAGTATGAAAACCAATTCTCTTAATAAAAAAATAGTCAATTTTTTTTTCGGATTATGCTTCTATCTAGTGTCGATTTCTGTCACAAATAGTAATCTACTCAACTCACAATACACGCAA
The DNA here is from genome assembly GCA_932527175.1 of Operophtera brumata. Taxonomy (NCBI): domain Eukaryota; kingdom Metazoa; phylum Arthropoda; class Insecta; order Lepidoptera; family Geometridae; genus Operophtera; species Operophtera brumata. The sequence continues at coordinate 34,904,280 of OW052226.1, forward strand.
TGAGCACGAAAATGATTTTTTTTAAACTACTTTCTGCCTATGAACAGTGCATTACCTCATAGGTCACGTCCACCTACGACGCGCCCTAATGCTCAATTTCCGCGACACGGAAATGATTATAACGAAATGTGATCGAAACTTGAACGTTTAAAAGTACTGAGAATTCTGTTTGACTCTTTCCAACTATACAGGATCGAGTCCCGGCTTTGGTAAATGACTTTTTTTATCTCCTTGAATGCAGTATTACTGACTAAAAAAATCAAGGAGTCTCCATTTAGTAAAACTTTCTAACTTCAATAATTAAAGTACTTGTCCTTCATGTAGCATTGCCGTAGGACATACTGTATACAGCACTATCCTACTCTTAATATATGGTCGCAAGAAGCGAAAGTAGGCTTAATTATTGTTTGTGTCTAAATGAGGGAGCTGAATACCAATTATTATTGTCAGTCAATTCACAATACAGTCTCGATTCGGTCAACTTTCAGTGTGGTTAAGAGAATTGGGGTTCATAAACTCTTGATGTAGATGTCATCTAACTCGCGTCAGCGCCACAACTAATACACAACTTGTGTGATTAACATTATAAATGCAAACGTTGTGCAGATTGAACTTCGGAACTTGAAAATTAAATTTTCATCGTTAACACAATTTAAGGCAAGTATTCTCATAGGTACCATATAAATAAAAAATAACACTACAATTCTAAGAATTTTGGAGGAAAAGGCAGTGACGAATACCACCATCGAGGTCGCTGTAACAACAATGTAACCATAAAAGAGTTGAGTTTTAAACCGTAACAAATAAGAGATTTACATTTAACAGTGCGGTGATAGAAGCGACAAAATAGACGAGAATCGAACAAGGCTCCTACAATATTAATATAATATTAAATTCTTACACACATAGACATGATAAAGACTCCCTAACAAATAACTCAAAGGGGCTATGATAACAGTGCCTTCAAATATAAATATGCAATGTAGGTACCAATAGTTACACAGTAAGCTCTAAATCAGAACGATCAAACCTTGCATTGACACGCGCGCCCTCTACCGATACAAATAATTAAACCAAAATAAATAAACTCCAAGTAGTATGTCAGTGACCGTCACCGTCGACGGGCAGTCCAAGTTTTAAAAACAGCGTTCAGATTACATCTGACTGGCGCGATTTACGACGTTACATGATACATAATAAGGTACAAAATCAACATGGTTCGACCGCGTGGAATGTATTGTAAAAGACCCGACACCTTTCAGGCGAAGAAATAAATATACACGAATAAATGGAATAGGGACACTGTCGAGCCAAAATATACGTGGGCAATGTTATCTGACAGTGCAATAGTACATGCAAATAATAAACAAAGAATGCAGAAAGCGAACGCGTTAGCTGCCTAACATTAGTTAACACGAAACCTTAGCAAACTAACTTTGAGATACGATTCATTTTCGTAAGACCGGGTAGAGACTGTACTTTATATAATCCACATAGATAACTAACACACTGGTCTTGTTTATACTTGGTCTCTATCCCGTAGTTGTCCAAAAATAACTTATAACTGGATACAAATTTAGTGTGAACATCATAAATTTTAGAGAGTTAATATTGAATAATTACACAAGAAAGCCTATACATAATAAAGAGGTCTTATAACTATACAAGAGAGACGATTTATTTCGGGTTCGAGATTAAATTGAGATTATAATTTTCATTAGAGATTTTCGTTCGTTTCAAATTACGCCCTAGTACAGGTATTCAGTGCTGTACAAAATGCACGAAAGTTAAAACAAAAGGCACTTTCATAATACCTATAAACTAGGAAACACTCAGGGAGATTCATTTAATATCATTTAGTACAGCAAGTATTCAGAAAAAATACTGTTGTTGTTCAACATTGACGCGAAAGTGGTTTCAACTGAAAGTCGCACAATCCCGGAGCGAAACATTCCAAACAGAACTATCCTATACGTCACAACACCGACATATCTAAACCCGCGTCCCTCCTTCTCCAAGCACCAACGTACGCCCGGTGGCCAGGCCGCTAGTATCAAAAATATTATTTTATACATTTAAGCTAACAAAATTAAAGCTAGGTATCCTGCTTTTCTGACGTTGGTTGCGTACGGAAACGTTCTTCATGTACATAAACGTTCGTTCCATATGGAACTGTTATTCACATACATAAACGTTGGTTGCGTACGAAAACGTTATTCACGTACATAAACGTTGGTTCCTTAAGAAAACGTTCGTTGCGTACATAAACGTTGGCTGCGTACGGAGCCGTTCTTGGCGTACTACATAAACGTTTGTGGCACTTGATGCATACGTATACTTTGCCACTACGATGTTTCCTAGATGTATGCATACGACAAACGCAACCGAGCACTAAAAGTTTGTACAAATATAAATTTGATACGTCAGAGACGCCAATAAACAGTTCACTTCAGTAAATAACTCTTTATGGTCCGTAGTGTGAAGATACTTTTGTTAGCATACAAAAATAACTATAGCGATAGGTAGAGATATTGGCTTGAAGAATACGTTGGTAATACTGTGTGGTCAAATACTGACATACTAGTTTCAGGAGTTACCAAGAACAATACCAAACTAGCTGGACCTCTCGAGTCCAATGGGGAGACACACTGCTTGTTTATCACGCTAGGTGGCGCATTATCGCTGGTGTTTTTTCGTAGCTAAACATAGGGCTATCAATGTTAAAAAAAAAACTGACAAAAGTGACAAATATCAATGGATAATTTTAGTAAATAAACATTAAATAATAGTCTGGTATAAAACATGCCTCTGTGTAGTGCATTTCAGTGTAAAAATAAAGGTACACACCGTTTCCTTTCTGATGAGAAAAATACAAGACCACTAAATGACAAGCACCAACGATGGTGGCGCCATTTGAGATTAGTTTTGCCTGTGGCTCCCCATTGATTGATAATATAGTTTCACACACATTACGAATAACATCTCATTTGAATGCCGTTATAATAGATTAATTAAGGGCACGCCTGACCACCGGATACCAGAGCTAAATTACTTAATTTTCTTTGACAAAAATAGCTTTTCTTACATTTCGATTCCCTTAATTACGCGTAATTGATATCGAGCCGACGGCCTACCTTCACAACGAAGCCGATAACACGAACTCCTGTTCTCCTGATGCACTTCACATGACGTATGCGAACAAATATTTGCTACATCAAGTTTAATGGCGGGACTTCACTTAGCGTATTTGCGCGAATTTCTGTGTTATTTATCCAAGGCAAAATTAACCATGAGTCTAACCGTGCATGGTGATATTTGCCTTGGCATAATAACACAAGTATTTGCGCAAATACGCCAAGTGAAGTGCTAGCTTAAAGATAAACGACGTAAATATTTGAACAATTACGTCATACACGTCGGTTTGTACGTCACTTGTGTTCGGAAACTCCTAACTGACATACGCAATGACGTCTATAAAGAATTTCTGCTTTATAACACATAGATCTTGAAAACTTGGTGATAAAGCATTACACTGAACGCTAACTATAATGAGACGTGAATGTTATAGCAAGATTTAAATGATTTTTATAATTATATTTATTATTTCTACTTTAATATGTAAACTGGGATAAATACAAAGTGCTATCTACCAGAAGTTTCAAAACCTAGTGCAGAGGTCAGATTACGATGACTATTTCATTACTTAAAATCAGTCTCATAATAAAATAAATCAACATTGATATAACTGCGCGATCACTTGCATATTCTAGATAACTAGCAATAAGCTACTCAGTGTGCTGAAGGGGAGGTTTGTCGCAATGTGATCACGGGCCGTCAAATAACAATATATTTCGTAAAAGCCCTCGCTTGAGGCCAGTATAATAAAAGTAGGCTCATCTTACCCTAACTTGGCCCTTATTCTAATAAATTTAGCTAAATGATAAGTTCCCTTTGTATTGCTAAAGGCTACACACTATGCCGTACAAACGAGCCGCCGGCATTTGTGTTGTAGCCTTGAGATATATTCCAAGTGCATAAGATGCACGCCAAAGACAGTGGCATCATTCAAAATAGCTGCCTTACTCAAAATAGTAAGTTGATTCTAATGAAATTAATTTGCAATGATTAATTACAGTACCCTAACCTACGGTTAAACCCGATACAGTAGTACAGGTGCGTATAAACGCGTTAAATAAAATGGCAGTAGCAGACTGTTCCACGCGTGTAATGTGGCCAGGATTAAGACAATAGTAAGCCGGTACACATCGAATGCCGCCTGTGCACTCTCGTCATGAGGCCATAAACACTTGCTTTGTGGTTGTCAGTAGCGAGAGCAGGTGACGAGTATTTTCTCTAGATGCTTTCTTTCGGCAGTAATATTAAGTACTTACAAAGTAATAATTAGTCAATAGTATTGTGTCCGCGGCCTGGTCGCGTCGAGAGTGTACATTCGTCAATACAGCTAATTAAAAAGAGACCGTGAATAGTCATAGAGCGCATAGACAGATGGCACCATCTTATTTTAGCTGTGTTCGACCGATTACACTTACAGTTCCTTCACATTAAAACTAAAATATGTTTCCTTAATCGATCGATGATTTGATGAACATTGCTGGCTAGAAGGCGCTCATTTCGAATGCATCTCATAATTGGGCAGCGAGCGTAATCATTTGAGCTTGCCTTTAACATATGTAGCGAGCAACACTAACTTTTTGCACTTACACAAATGAGCGTCCACTAACCAATAACTAACACAACATGTACGATACATTAATGACTCTACACTCGCCACATTACGTCGCCACCCTAATTACTGGGCGTTGTATATTCTCCCCTTCTAGACGTAAGTAGGGTTTTGACTTCCCTCTCTTAACGTTGAGGGGTATGGCCCCCTCTTTATACGTAAGTGGGCGGCTGAGCGTTCCCCCCGGTCGCTGCGGTGGGGGGCGAGGCGGGGGCTACTATCGGCACGGGGGGAGGGGGCAGCACTCGCGCCCCGGGCACGTACTGCCCGATGAACGAACCGTCTTCCGTGAAACGACCTGGAAATGATAGGTTGGAATTAGAGAAAGAAATATTGAAGATTTAATCACAGACCATATATCAAGGTAGACACCGCAAACACATGTATGAAACCAAGCGTGCCGTCTTATTTTCATCTACTTTGCTATTTTGTTACGAGCAGTTGTGCTCGCATTGCTGTGTTCCGGTTTGAAGGGTAAGGGTGCCGGTGAAATTACAGGCACAAGATACTTTTCATCTTTACGTCTCAGGGTGGCGGGCGCAGTGCAATACCACATAGGGTGCGTCCTAGGTGAACGTGACTATGAGGTAATGCACTGTTCATAGGCAGAAGTTACCGCTTAACATCAGGTGGCCCATCTGCTTGTTCAGTCATACAGTAGTATAAAAAAAAAACTCCATTCGCACGACTAGCTGATTTTGAAGAATTATTACAGTTCACTATTGCGTAATTAGAATTTTTTCTATTAACATCCGACGTGCTAGACGGCCGAGAGCGAACTGATTTGAAGTTTGCTAATAGGTACATTGCGCAAACATTCGGACAAGCAAAGTGACACGCAAAGTAGGCGCACTTGCGGTGTCTATCTTGATATGGTCTATGGTTTTTATAGTTTTAGTTTTTCACAAGTTATAAAGGTTAGAGTTTCCATAACTATTATTAATATTTGAATTACATGGAATTGAATACACATATGTTCTCTTTGCAAAATTTGCATGTTTGTATTATGTTTCCAAAGCAAAATCAACCATCAGTTCAACCACACATAGTGCTATTTGCCTTGGCAAAATAACGCAATTCTTTCCGCAAATGCAAAGTGAAGCGAAACACAATATTCTAGCTGTTTCTAGATATTTTCTCTCTCTCTAGGCGAGATTAATAGCAGTTACCTGAACATTATGTTCTTTAAAGCAAAACCAATTTAACTTAAGTGCATAGAAACTAGCGTTGTGAATAAACAAATAATAAAAATAAAATGCAAACAAAAATCATACCTCAAAAAAAATATCAAAAAACAATCGTCGCTCGTGCAAATGCAAAGGAGAGAAAGGGACGGAAACAGGAATATAATCAATATCAAAAACTAACATAATTAAATGCAAAAACCAACAAAGCAACGTGTTATGTATCAAATATAAGTAGAGAACACACTGCAACTCACTCACAAATAATATCATTTTTACAACCTAATTTGCTACCTTAATTAAAGTGTACTTATTAACCTAGCTTATGCAAAATAAGTAAAAAAAAGAGATTCCGCGCGAAATTCTTGATCCAATAGACACGTGAATAAGCCTTTACTAACACTATTTTAGAAATAGCACAATAAAGACCCTGAACGCCCGATGATAACCTAATAGCAGCGCGGTAAATATACCGCATAAATATAATTCACAACTAAATTCACAAACATGGTCTAAACAATTAAAATATATAAAAATTTGGCGGGCGATTTCACTTTTTGAACAACCAATCAGAACGAAGGTCAAAGAGCTTGCGATTGGCCAGCCGGTAACGGGCTGTTTCTGAAAATGTGATGTTACGCTACGTGTTTTTGAACATAGCAAGATATTCAACCAGTATTGATTTGATTTTTATAAGGAGTTTGAGGGATTAAGGAGGTTTTTATAGAGGCAGGTGTAGGTGGGTTCAGACGAGCGTAGCGAAGGCGCCTGATGCGGAATCTCCTTGGGCGGAGGAGTTGGGGGGGCGCCGCTTGCGCCCGTACTGGCCAATGAAGGAGCCGTCCTCGTTCATGCCCGCTGCAAACCAACATGCATACAGCCGAGCGCACACAAAAACAAACTCACATGCCTTCGGTGTAACGTCCAAATTTGAAAAACAAAAAAATAACAATTAGCGGTACAAACATTTACATGCTCAAAAAATAAGTTGCATTGAACTTAAAAACAACTATGCTAAATTAAAAGTAAAAATATTGGCTAACTAAACAAAATAGACTGCCAATCTCATACAAGGAAACGTGACTCAAAAAATTACAAATTCCAGACAATTTCTAGATGGCGCTGGCAAATAGACTGGGAATCATTCAATCAGCATTTTAAACCAATTACCTAATCTCTTTAAAAATAAACATTTAAATTTCTAATTTATTTTTTTATTTTGAAACTATGGTCGCACAACATGTTTTATCGATCTATTCGAAATACATGTAAAAATATTTTCAATCGTTTATAGCAGATTCTAAACAGCGACATCTAGCGTCATTGTTGACAATCATTAATCGATGCACGTTATCTTGTATGAGATTGGCAGTCTATTGTGTTTAGTTAGTCTATGCTATGGTATAGATAAGCAAATGTTGTCACTAAGGCTGAGATAAATGGATTTAACTTAGCGCGTACTAATGCTTAGCATTGTCTCTGTCCCTCTCTAACACGCATGATTTGATATGAGTGTGAAAGTGACAGGGATAATGTTAGCATTATAATAGTATGTGCTAAGTAAGATCTATTTATATCGGCCTAAAACTAATAATTGCCCATAAAATTGTAATAAGCCGGCTAAATGCGTATAGGGTTCCGTTTTCTTTTGACAACGTAACTCTAAAAGCTTTTATTTACTTTTTTTTTATTTTCTTTATTTCTTTATCACAGGATATCTCTAGCACAAGAATAATCTGTAAAAACTATCTACTGTCTATGGCTGCCGGTTTATACCTCTGTGACTGAGTACAGACAGACAGACGGAAGGCATAGGCTTAGTAATAGGGTCCCCTTTGGGATTACGGATTATGTTATACTGATGCTATCTCGAATAATCAAGTTCAGGATGCTTTTTTCAATTTCTAAGTATTGAAACAGTGTAACTGTCATTGTGATGGCAATATTTTGCAATATAAAATGTCAATGACATTCTGAACGGTAGAGGAACTTTGCCTACATCAGTCGCGTACAACTAAGGTCTGTACGGAAAGAGAATAGATGAGACAAAAAACGGAACGGGCATTAAGGCTCTATAGGTACAACGAAAATGTTTGTATGAGAAAAAAGCGAGCGAACGCTCTGATATAATGTTTTTGTGTATAAAAAGATAATAAAAAATGCCCTTTAAAGATTAGTCCATCTTTTCTAAGAATTTAATTTGACTATATCATCGCCATCATCATAAAGCTTGTCGAAGTCCACTGCTGGACAGCCTTATTCACAGAATGCCACGACGAACAGTCTTGCGCCGCCTCCACTCACCGATTTCCTGCGGCCTTTCAAATTTAATTGGTCCACCGATCGTGGGAATTTTATGAATAATATCTTGTAGTTCAGCTAGTTTTCTCATCCCATACCTGTTTTGTTTCCGTACAGACAGACAAAGTCTACCCGAGATGAAGAGACGTAGACACGACTGTTTTTATTGAAATATTGGTAGACCTTTGTGTGACCACAATGTCACCTGTTGGTAAGTGACGATGTGGCCGAAGATGGAGCGCAAAGGTCTAGAAGGCACCTATTCACTCTAGCCTTGAAGAGACCCAGATTATAGTTTTCAGGGAAGACAGACGACGGTAGTGTATTCCACTCCTTAGCAGTGGAGAGGAAGCGAGGAAGCGACATACCTGTTTCTCCTTCGCCGTACTCCGCCATGGAGTCGGTGTCGCTCTCGGGCCCCGGCTTGTTGCCGCTGCTCATCGAGTGCCGCGACTTGTTGTCCAGTCTGCAACGACAACAGTACATAGCTTACAACACGATATAATTGACCTTTGTGGCACGGCGGGAGAGGTGGAGGTACGATTCTCGCTTCGGGACTAATGTTAGTCGCGCCGGCCGTGCTGCATCTCGCGGTCGTACCGCCGCGGTTGATAGGTCGCGGACTATAAGTGGTGTAATATGATAGTACTGACGGGTGCGTGTACTCGTGGAAGGCGGCGTCGGGGTAGTCGCGCCGGCCGTGCTGCAGCTCGCGGTCGTGCCGCCGCGGTTGATAGGTCGCGGACTATAAGTGGTGTAATATGATAGTACTGACGGGTGCGTGTACTCGTGGAAGGCGGCGTCGGGGTAGTCGCGCCGGCCGTGCTGCATCTCGCGGTCGTGCCGCCGCGGTTGATAGGTCGCGGACTATAAGTGGTGTAATATGATAGTACTGACGGGTGCGTGTACTCGTGGAAGGTGGCGTCGGGGTAGTCGCGCCGGCCGTGCTGCAGCTCGCGGTCGTGCCGCCGCGGTTGATAGGTCGCGGACTATAAGTGGTGTAATATGATAGTACTGACGGGTGCGTGTACTCGTGGAAGGCGGCGTCGGGGTAGTCGCGCCGGCCGTGCTGCAGCTCGCGGTCGTGCCGCCGCGGTTGATAGGTCGCGGACTATAAGTGGTGTAATAGGATAGTACTGACGGGTGCGTGTACTCGTGGAAGGTGGCGTCGGGGTAGTCGCGCCGGCCGTGCTGCAGCTCGCGGTCGTGCCGCCGCGGTTGATAGGTCGCGGACTATAAGTGGTGTAATAGGATAGTACTGACGGGTGCGTGTACTCGTGGAAGGCGGCGTCGGGGTAGTCGCGCCGGCCGTGCTGCAGCTCGCGGTCGTGCCGCCGCGGTTGATAGGTCGCGGACTATAAGTGGTGTAATAGGATAGTACTGACGGGTGCGTGTACTCGTGGAAGGCGGCGTCGGGGTAGTCGCGCCGGCCGTGCTGCAGCTCGCGGTCGTGCCGCCGCTGTTGATAGGTCGCGGACTATAAGTGGTGTAATAGGATAGTACTGACGGGTGCGTGTACTCGTGGAAGGCGGCGTCGGGGTAGTCGCGCCGGCCGTGCTGCATCTCGCGGTCGTACCGCCGCGGTTGATAGGTGCGGACTATAAGTGGTGTAATATGATAGTACTGACGGGTGCGTGTACTCGTGGAAGGCGGCGTCGGGGTACTCGCGCCGGCCGTGCTGCATCTCGCGGTCGTACCGCCGCGGTTGATAGGTCGCGGACTATAAGTGGTGTAATAGGATAGTACTGACGGGTGCGTGTACTCGTGGAAGGCGGCGTCGGGGTACTCGCGCCGGCCGTGCTGCATCTCGCGGTCGTACCGCCGCGGTTGATAGGTCGCGGACTATAAGTGGTGTAATAGGATAGTACTGACGGGTGCGTGTACTCGTGGAAGGCGGCGTCGGGGTAGTCGCGCCGGCCGTGCTGCAGCTCGCGGTCGTGCACGTCGTACTTGCCGCCGCGGTTGCGCCGCGCCACGCACACCAGCACCAGCACCAGCAGCAGGAACGCCAGCGCCACCATCACGCCGATGAACCAGCCCGCCGTCGCCATCTTGTCGTCCGCCTTTATCAGCGGATCTGCCAACAAATCATACGCTAACTTGCAGTCGACAATAAAGCGTATCAACAAATATTAAATAAATAATGCTGGACAGTTCACACAAATAAATAAAAAATAATAATAAATAAGCCTGGACAGTTCACACAACATTATCTAGCCCCAAGCTAAGCAGAGCTTGTGTTATGGGTACTAGATAACTGATATGCTTAATACAATATATTACATAGATAGATATTTTTTATTATACATAGAAAATACCCAGAACACCCTGAACAAATATCTGCGATCGCACAAATATTTGTTCCGAGGCGGGAATCGAAACCGCAACCTCCTGCGTCGAAGGCCAAGCTTCGCCCGCCGCGCCACAGGGGTCGATTAATAATTGATAAATCATAAATAAATAAATAATGCTAGACAGTTCACACAACATTATGCAGCCCCAAGCTACGCAGAGCTTGTGTTATGGGTACTAAATAACTGATATACATAATACAATACATTACATAGATAGATATTTTTTATTATACATATAAAATACCCAGAACACCCTGAACAAATATCTGCAGATCGTACAAATATTTGTTCCGAGGCGGGAATCGAAACCGCAACTTCCTGCGTCGCAGGCAAACCTTCGCCCGCTGCGCTACATAGGTCGTCAAATATTGTAGGACCTGGAGAATTCCAGCATGAAAGAACTGGAGCACCATAGCTTAATAACACTGCGAGCACCGTAGCTTAAAAACATTGGGGCAGCATAGCTTAAGAAACCGGCAAGTTTTCCGAAAAGTTCTAACTGCAAATTCAAATACCTGCCAATCTGTATTGGACCATGCATCATAAATTACGGGCAAAGCGAAGGCTCGAGTTTCACCCAACAATGGTAACCTTTTTTTCATTAATTGTGTCACTGGTCTTAGTAAAGCTGCGTTAGGTCAGTGACCAAGTTGAGGTATAGTGATTCTCTGGGCTTGTGACCGATTATGGTGAAAGAGTAACAATAATAATAAATAATAATAAATAATGCTGGACAGTTCACACAACATTATCTAGCCCCAAACTAAGCAGAGATTGTGTTATGGGTACTAGATAACTGATATACTCTAAATACAATATATTACATGGATAGATATTTTTTATTATACATAGAACACCCTGAACAAATATCTGCGATCGCACAAATATTGGTTCCGGGTGCGGGAATCGAACCCGCAACCTCCTGCGTCGCAGGCCAAGCTTCGCCCGCCGCGCCACAGAGGTCGTCAAAAGGTCAGAGGTCGAGAGAGTAAAAGGATTCAGTGTCACTCCCAGTGAGTTCTTTCATATAAGTGCCAATGTGAGGTAAAGCCACACGCGTGCAAGCGATCACAACATTTAAAGTGTAGTGCATAAAACACACGTACTGTACTCACCGGTAGTCGCGTCGACATCTTTCACGGCGCTGGTGCTGAAGTACTCTCCGTCGTGAGCCGTCATCTTCACCTCGTAGACCTTCCCCGCCTCCAATCCCGTCAAGATAACGAAATCGTCATCGGTTATCTCGTTAGTCCTCGACCAGTCAGGGTGTCCTTTCAGCTTGTACCAGGCCACGAAGTGGGTCCCTGGGTGACCATCTAGGGTCGGCAACCATCGAACTAGGACGTGTGCTCCTTCCTTAGTGGGCAAAGTTGACGCTTCGAAATTAGGGATATCAGGTTTCGATGTCACTACACTTTTAGTCGACTGCTCAACGTAGTATTTTTCACCTTCCCCGGCCTTCGTTTTCGCTCTAATTTCAATCCTGTATTTAGTATTAGGTTCAAGCCCAGCCAACTTTGCTCGGTCGAATTTCGGATCGATTTCCTTCTTACGCTCTTGTAGCGGTCCTAATGCCGTGCCAGTGACCTTTTGGTAGTAGACTTTGTATGCGGTTAGAATTCCGTTTTCATCAACAGGCTTGTCCCATTTCAGGAGCATAGCAGATGAGCCGATGGGGTATGCAACGAAGGACTTGACGGTTCCAGGCTTGCCTTCCGGTGTGACAAAGCTCAGGGTGTCGGAGGGAGGTCCATTGAAGCGGCCGTTGTATACTAAAATCCTAGCATAGTTCTTCTTGAACGGCTTGAATTTGGATACCAAGGCGCTGGTGGCATCAGCTTTGACCAGGATTTCCTTCAGTCTGTCCTCTTCCCCATCAGTCCAGGTCTGTATCTTGTATCCTTTGAAGTGTCCTTGGACGGATTCCGGGGGGACTGCATTCCAGTTGAGCAGGGCTGTTGTGCCGGAGGTGACTTGTTCGAGAGTGAAGTTGGTAGGGGCGAGACGGGGCACGTCCTCACCGGACCAGCCGATGATTTCGACCGGTGTTACATTGGATGTGCCTTTGTAGTTTACAGCTGTAACCTGCGGGAGGAAATAAGTTCTGAATACTCTCTTACTTGTAATACTCTTATACAACATCTGAAAGTGTGTGTCTTTGTTTGGTAATGAATCACGCCGTACGGTACATTATGACTTGGATTGAGACTTGGGCTACTTTTTATTCCGGTACCACGCGACCGAACCCGCGGGAGGACTCTCATTTCAGATAATAAAAAGTGACTCTCAAAAGCCTAATAACATTACAATGTGGTTCCAAGGTGATTTCATGAACTTTCAAGTTGTAAAGTTGAGCCATAATGCGAGTAGAGCAAGGTGCAGTTTACCTTGATCTTGTAAGGCTGGAAGGTGGGCGTGCTGGGCACCAGGAACTCTGTGGTCTGCCAGTCCCGTATCTGCTCCTCGCTCCAGTCGTCGCCGGTGATGTTGCGTCGCCACGCCACCTGGTAGTAGAAGCCGGGGCCGTTGTGCTCGATTTGAGGCATTTTCTGAAAATTATTAAGATTGTTTAGTAATCAAATATATCTTTGTCAATCCGTATGTATGTATCTACATACCCCGAACCTTAACCATAACCTTTTTACTATCGTGTAGGTTAACAGTGTTCGAAAGCAATGGCGTCGATGAGCTGACCACTTGTCACACCGTCCGTACAGATAGCGACTCTCTCGACGCAGACATAAGGTGTCAAGTAGCGCGTGACACTCACCGACCACGAGATGAGCATGTTGTTGGGCGCGGTGCCCTCGCCCTTCACGTTGTCCGGGTTCTTGTAGGGCACGTCCGGCTGCGTGCTGCACACCTCAGAGTGTCCGGACGGAGTGGACGGCCCTATCTTGTTCCATGCTACCACTCTGCAAAATTAAACAGGAATTAGAATCGAAAACCAATTGTGAACAAATGAGGTATAAATTTTACTGTTTTTTTTAAAGGTTTCCGCGTATTTTTAAGAATCTGTTTAAGAACCTATCGATTATGAGTTAGGTGGAGGATGCGGAGGGGTGGGGGGAGACGGTAACCAACCGGAAGGTGTAGTTGGCCCAGGGGCTGAGCTGCACGGCCCACGAGGTGTCGATGGCGGGCACGGACTCGCTCGCGAAGTCCCACGAGTCCGGCGTGAAGGTGGTGTTGTACTGGATGGAGAAGCGCAGGATGGGCGCGCGGTTGTCGCCCATGGCGTGCCAGCGCAACGTCGCCGTCGACGCCGCGCACTCGATGCTGTCCAGCGCCGGCGGGTTCGGCTTGTCTGAAGGGGAAAACATTATTGTCACTCAAATATACCTACTTGTATAATGTTTTTCATAATAAATACTGCCCAAAACGAAAGAGGTTATTTTGATAAGTTTGTCAAGTGTTTATCTTAAAAAAGAGATCAATTAAATCTGATCGAAATAATGGCTATTAAAGTTCCATTTATTAACAGTTGGTGCTCGGTAATCCGGCACACAATTGTTTTCGTCTATGCCGGATTATCAGATTTTAATTATTGGACTTTTATAGAAAATGTAACCTAGCTGGTAAGAAATATTTTTGTTATCATTCATTTTGTTCAAATGATGCGTTTACCTGGACATTGACACGTATTTACTTGTCAAAGTCGTGGACCGGTCTGCAGAACGACATCGGACAATGCACGTACGATCGGTTACCGCTCTGTAATCCGGCACTTTTATATTAAACCTGCCGGATTACAGAGAAAAACAGCTAAGTCACAAAACGCCGGACTATTGGACGTGTCGGAGGCGGATGAGACGTACCTTGCACGGTGAGCGTGGCTTGCGCGCGCGCCTCGTCGATTGCCGTCCTCGCGATGCAGGTGTACTCTCCCGAGTGGAGCTCCGTGGTGTTGGAGGCGGATGAGACGTACCTTGCACGGTGAGCGTGGCTTGCGCGCGCGCCTCGTCGATGGCATGGCCGTCCTCGCGATGCAGGTGTACTCTCCCGAGTTGAGCTCCGTGGTGTTGGAGGCGGATGAGACGTACCTTGCACGGTGAGCGTGGCTTGCGCGCGCGCCTCGTCGATGGCCGTCCTCGCGATGCAGGTGTACTCTCCCGAGTGGAGCTCCGTGGTGTTGGAGGCGGATGAGACGTACCTTGCACGGTGAGCGTGGCTTGCGCGCGCGCCTCGTCGATGGCCGTCCTCGCGATGCAGGTGTACTCTCCCGAGTGGAGCTCCGTGGTGTTGGAGGCGGATGAGACGTACCTTGCACGGTGAAAGTGGCTTGCGCGCGCGCCTCGTCGATGGCCGTCCTCGCGATGCAGGTGTACTCTCCCGAGTGGAGCTCCGTGGTGTTGGAGGCCGATGAGACGTACCTTGCACGGTGAGCGTGGCTTGCGCGCGCGCCTCGTCGATGGCCGTCCTCGCGATGCAGGTGTACTCCCCCGAGTCGAGCTCCGTGGTGTTGGAGGCGGATGAGACGTATCTTGCACGGTGAGCGTGGCTTGCGCGCGCGCCTCGTCGATGGCCGTCCTCGCGATGCAGGTGTACTCTCCCGAGTGGAGCTCCGTGGTGTTGGAGGCGGATGAGACGTACCTTGCACGGTGAGCGTGGCTTGCGCGCGCGCCTCGTCGATGGCCGTCCTCGCGATGCAGGTGTACTCCCCCGAGTCGAGCTCCGTGGTGTCGGAGATGAGGAGCGAGTAGTCGTTGGTCATGCGGAAGCGCGGCTGGCTGTCGAAGTCGAGCTGCTCTCCGTCGTTGAGCCAGATGATCTCGAGCGCGAGTGAGTCGTCCGCGTTCGCGTTGCACCGGAAGGTGGCGGACGAGCCGGCCGCCACCTCGTAGTGCTCCGGCTTGTCCGTGATCACGGTTCGTTCTGGGGGACAATAGCACTATTTATAAAAGGCAATGTCTGTAAAAACCAAACAATCAATCATTTATTTTGCGAAACATGGGTACATAAGATGATAATAAAGATAAAAAGGTACAGTCCTTGATCAGCTTTACAGCATGCAAAGATAATAAATAAGAACATTGTTACAAGATACAAGATAAGTCACAGATTCAAAATAATTGTAATGTCTTAACAAATAATATAATATACTCAAACGCTAGAGCAGTTAATAATCAATGAAATTTTATAATCAATATATATGTAATATTTATTTAAAATGTATTTAATATTTATGTAACCAGAGTTCTACTGGATGGATTCAAATTAGATTTTATATATGTGTTTAACTTCTTAGGTTTTGTACACGTATATAACAGTAATAATAATATACATATCAATATTAGAGAGCTGCAGAAAAAATAAAAGTTAAACATTGTTCTTATCCAATATGGATAAAAATGCTGTCAGTTTCTTTCCTATTCAGCATGTCCTAGATGTGAAATAAAAACATTGGCCACGAAAATAGCCAATAGATGAAATAATGTAATCGATTTCAGTACCTATTGGTTCTGAATACATTTATTCTAGGCTACATGTATTATGCATGTACATAAATTTATTCAGACATACATAATACATACTATTGGAGGTCATACAGGCTTGTTAAGATAAAAACAGCAGATATATGCTATGTACTAGCTATATACTGATTGAATAAACAGTAGATATTGCGGACTCAGAAAAGTCTCCTTGAATCTTTAAGAAGAAATCTCTTACGGTGCTACTAATGAATAAGGCATACATTTATCGCAAGTTAAGAGATGATGTAGCAATAAACGCGGTAGGAGTGCTTTTTAACTCCCGTTTAATAAGAGGGGGGAGGGGGTGTTATAAAGTTTGAGGCCAGTAACTTTGTTCAGCTCGGAAGTAACTGACGTAAGCGACAAATGATAAAACTTCGCATTGCTTCTAAAGTAGCAATTATTAAAAAAAACTCTACTATTAATCTAAGTAATGTGATTACCTACTAAATAGTGTAAAAATTTACGCTTTATATTTTATCTAATCAAAGGGACCTAAAACGGGTTTAAGGAGGGCAATTTAAAAAAAATAAAGCTTTCGAGTAAAGTTTCACCAATCGTGTTTCTTGTCTATGATTTATTTAGATTACATCCTCAAGTAATTACTGTATTAACATCAAGTTTGTAACCTTTACTGTTACTGAGTGAGCATGTAACGCAACTACTCCAAAATTTTAACATATGGGTTTTATAAATTGTATAAAGTTAAGAAGGGGGAAGGGATTTAGACTAAAATTTACATAAATTGAGGGAAGGGAGGCATTAGCCCTGCAGTGGGAAACTTCCAGCTTATAAATAAAATAAATAAAATTAACTTTTGTACTATCAAGCTAGTGATTATTTGAGTATAAAGTACAGCTTACTCTTGACAATCAATGATCCAAAGGCGGACTTCTCTCCGAACTTGTTCTTGGCATAGCACTGGTAGCTGCCGACGTCGGTGTACGACACATCGCGGATCACCAGGTCGCCCTCCGCCGTAATGTTGTACCTGGGTTATAATGGAACAGTTACGAGATGTTACACACTATACTATTGAAACTGACGCAATTTGGTGACATATTATCCCTCCTCTCCTTTTTAACCCCCGACGCAAAAACGACGGAGTGTTATAAGTTTGACGTATCTGTGTGTGTGTCTGCGTGTGTGTCTGTCAGTGGCATCGTAGCTCCGAAATATATGAACCGTTTTTTTTTATACTACTTGAATGACGGAACAAGCAGATGGCCCACCTGATGTTAAGCGGTAACCTCTGCCTATGAACAGTGCATTCTCACATAGGTCACGTGGACCTAGGACGCGCCCTATGTGGCATTGCACTGCGTCCGCCACCCTGAGTTGAATTAGTCGGTAGTGATCTTAGCGATGTTTGATCAAAATCGATTCAGCCGTTTCATTGCGTTGAGGGTTTTTTAAGTTGTACAAAATTAATTACTTTTTATAGACCCCTCATTTGACCGCGATCTCACCTGTAGGTAAGTGACGATGCGGCCGACGTTAGAGCACGAAGGTCTAGAAGGCACCTATTCACGCCTTAAAGAGACCGCCATATTATAGTTTTCAGGAAAGACAGACGACGGCAACTTGTTCCATTCCTTAGCTGTTCGCATTACAAAGGTGGAACGGAAAAGATTAGTGTGAATTGCGAAATAAAAAAAAGACGAGCAGCTTTCGCTGATATGACTATTTCAGAGTGTTGAAATGTCATAGTTCCACTCGCTGCACTGATTACACTTTAATGTCTTTTAATGTTAACAGTTTGTTCGTTCGCAACCAGTTATCCAATTTGTTTTTGAAAGCATTTATTGATGTGGCAGGAACTGCATCTTCTGGTAAATGATTCCAATTATGGACCACTCTGTTACAAAGGAAGTGCTGAGCAGTGTTTGTGTTGGTTGGTCCACGGGATTTTTTACAACTATGCCCACTAAACGACATTAAATTAAGCTTTATTTTAAAATAGATTTTATAAGAAATGTTTGGGATGGCTCTGCCACACACCAGCTTGCTGCCTTGGACTCGATTGAACGCAGAGCTTTCAGGCTTATTGGTGAGCAACATATGGCGGAGACTAAGATCCAGAGTCTCGAGCACCGCCGTAAAGTCTCATGCCTTTCGATCTTCTATAGGTTACATTTTGGGGAATTCTCCCAGGAACTTCACGATCTGATCCCACCATCTCCTTTTCATCATAGGACGAACAGACGCACGGCTCGGTACCATCCTTACCTCATTAGTATTTCAAAGGTAGAACTGAATCGTTTAGTACGAATAGAGGGTTCTATTCGTACTAAACGATTCAGTTCTACCTTTATAATGCGAATTGCTAAGGAGTGGAATACCCTACCGTCGTCTGTCTTTCCTGAAAACTATAATGTGGGTCTCTTCAAGGCTAGAGTGAACAGGTGCCTTCTAGACCTTTGTGCTTCATCTTCGGCCACATCGTCACTTACCAACAGGTGAAATTGTGGTAAAACAGAGGTCTACATGAGTTATACAAAAAAAAACTTGAAAATCAGGCAAATTGTAAGTCTCATGGAGTAATCTACTAGTAATCTATATCGCATGGAAAAACACAAAAACAATATCAAGGTTCACCACAAAATAGCCGTTCGCCAAGTAATTTTCATGTGAATGTGTGTACAGTACAACGATGGAGTCAAAATGCAAGTTCGAAAATTTTAGTAATATTTGATATTTAAAACATTATAAGCTTAGGGATGCTCATTATTAAACTACGCGATACCTTCCACCTTCTTTGTTCGCATTTAATCTTCATCAAGAATATGCCAAGAATACATGAATGTGATTTTACATACGTTTGAATAGTTGCCATTTTATAAATGCCCTATCAATTACTCATAGCTCATTATTAGTCGGTGACTGATTCCAGAGAACTATATCCCTGATTTATTATCTATTCAATTATGAAAGGTTACTTTTATTAATAACGCAAATATTATCTTGTATGGTAGTCTGTAGTCTACTCAACTGTCGTTACTAATAAAGGAATGGAGTAGAAAGGACGGCGAAAGGTCACTGAATATTGTAGCATCAGATTACGATGCCTTGTTATCGCTCCACTCCTGGGAACGGAAAATGAGCTCTTATTTTTAGCGTTATTATGTATTTAGAGAAACAGAAACCTCGTGATAATAGAGGAATACAGATCCTTACCCAGTCTTTAATACCCTAATATTTTTTTGCATTAACTTTCTTGTAATAAATTGATATTGAGAAAAAAAATAGAGAAACACTGATGCGAAGCTTCCTAGAAGCTATTAAATTGTTTTATAAGATTCTGAATATTGACTTTATTGATAATATGCATGACATAGTAACAAAAAAAAACAATTAAATTATTCATTTAATTGGTTTTTTGAAAACCAATTGATTGAAATTGAAATAGGTAAAAGTAATTCCCAAATGTTTCCTTTATTTCATATTGAAAGCGAGATTAATTGTGGACGGAAGCGACTCAACACCGTTCTTGTAGAAGAGACCTAAGCCCAGCAGGACCGTCTTCCAGTTGAAGATGATGAAAGGCTGTACTCACTTGCCGCCGGTGACGTCAACGTCGTTCTTCATCCACTTGACGATGGGTTTGGGCGCTCCGAAGACCCTGCACTTCAGCACGGCCTCGGAACCTTCCACCTTCGTCAGATTCTCGGGGCCTTCCTTAATTTCGGGCGGGATCGCTGGAAAAACATTCATATTATGAGTAAATCTCTCTATGAGACAGGACGGAGTTGTAACATCCAGATGGAGTCAAAGCTACGAGCTCAATGGATGGTTCAGAAAGTTCTATACATTTTGAATTGCTGTGACCAATCAAATCAATTGTGACTATGACAATTGTGGTATATTTTAACTATGTTCAATGGGATGGATGAAAGAAGTATCACGCGGCACTAGTCAGGACCGCGAGTGTAGGCTGGCTCATTTAAAGGATCTATTAAGACGATCAAAGTCCACAAGATAATAGCCAAGGGATCTATTAGGAAATACTCAACTATCAACGCTCAAAGTCAAGGACCCACAGATCACAATACCAATGTACACTGTGAGACGCAAGAAATGTTCGTCAAAAGGAGGTGGAACCGCTGACCCAGGGCAAAAATAAATGAACCAGGGCCCCTTCATAGAAGTAATTAGTACGGTTCTAACTGTTGATTTTAGTCAAAATTTTCTAAAGAACTTTTATATTTTTAGAAGTTGGGGAGCAAAAGATGTATTTCTAAATAATTCGATAAATCAACTCATTGCATTTGCGTGAAACAAAACGTTATAAGCTTCATGACTTTCCCACAACTTCTAAGTAAAAAATTAAATTAGCATTTTCATTAACTTAACATATATTATCAATAACCAACAACTGTACGTTACGTTAGTCAAAAAAGTTGGGTCACAGAACAATATATGGGGAGTTGCCCATGTTCTTCGGCGCACGCCCAGCTATTATTTCCGCCTTCCAGACCCTAAATAGTTTGGGCCGTAGGTACATAAGTCGTATTGCAATAATTCAGTCTACAGATTATTCTTTAGTCATTGAGATGGACTAATAAAAAGTCTCAAGTGTCTGCACTTTATCTGGAATTTTCTCATCAACACGCCTAGAAAGCTTTCGATCGAGTTTCAATTTGTTTACTGATAAATGAAATTGGCAATGTATTTGGACCAGAATTTAAATTGGGCCTGTTTCCTTTTAAGTGTAGGTGGGCTTACATAGGCCGGATATAGCTTTCCACACTCGTGGTATAATTTAGCGTCAATTGTGGATCTTGTTGGCTTGCTGCCTGTCACGTAAGTAATGCTAACTGAGGGTCATTCCCAAAAACCCCACCAGGAAAACCCCACAGGTGAATGATAAGCAAAAGTACCAAATGATTAATTGGGACGTGTCTATGACTAGCCTCCCACGTCTGTAGAATCTTCTCACGGATCTCAGGATATCCTTTATGGGTATAGAAGTCGTGAGCCTATCATCAATAAAAATAGTTGTGTAACTGACTATCAACGCACGATAAGCCGTAGAGACCTGAAATTTGGAGGGCACGTTCCTTTTGTGGTCTAGGGGTGCACAAAGAAAGGAATTCCAGAAATTCAACTCCTAGGGGGCTGCAGCGGGGTGTTGAAGTTTGTATGGAAAAGTATACGCGGACGAAGTCGCGGGCATTCCACTGTCAATATATATAAAATCGTTGCGTGACTGACTGAATGACTGACTGACTGACTATCAACGCACAGCCTAAACCGCAAGTCCTAGAGACCTGAAAATTGGACGATACATTCCTTTTATGGTCTAGGGAAGTAATAAGAAAGGAAATTCCGAAATTGATCCCCTAAGGGGGTGCAGTGGGGTGTTGAAGTTTGTATGGAAATACTCCATGCAGACAAGGTCGCAAGCGCTCCACTAGTCTATCTATGATTGTGGAAAAACCAACAATTTTTTTTCCACTTGGATTGACGGGTCAAGCAGGTGACCCACCTTATGTTAAGTAGTACCCTCTGCCTATGAACAGTGCATTATCACATAGGTCACGTCCACCTAGCACGCACCCTATGTGGCATTGCACTGCGCCCGCCACCCTGAGACATAAAGATGAAAAGTCTCATGTGCCTGTAATTTCACCGGCACCCTTACCCTTCAAACCGGAACACAGCAATGCGAGCACTACTGCTTTGCGGCAGAAATAGGAATGGTGGTAGTACTTCCCCGGACGAACTCTTTCACAAAAAAGTTCTACTACTACTAAAAAATAATATGTGAGATCACTCAATAAAGCACCAAATCTGACAGATACGAGTACCAACAATCTTGCTAGCTAATCTTATCTCGTAGGAAGAGCAATAAACTATCTAGTTTATGAAGTACTTCTCCCGTAGGACGGCCATAAAAGGAGACAAAGAACGACCATTTTATATTGTACTTCAATTACAGCACTTTTATATCATTCGAGATGTTCATACTTGCACGTTTCATGACGACAGTAGATAGTAATAGCACGTAAAGATCCCTACATGATGTAAAGAGACATCATTCTGTCAATTTATGTCATGATTCTAATGACTTTAGGGCTCTTCTGTAGCTCTTTCCGGATTATACCCTTACGGCGTGGATATACCTATATCAAATGCAGTACATTAAAAATATTTTTTCCACACTCTAGTCCTACAAATGTGGCCAATAACCAAGCAGCAATGGACGGATAAAACTTGTCAGTATTGTCCCTCTTTATGCGTTTTGTCTCTCTTTTGGTTCGGACACTTTTAATCACTGACCCGAAGTCCATTTACTTTGAGGTCAATGCCTTCAGTATATTAAATAATAAAACAACGCTGAGCGAATCTTCGGCTATTTTAGCAAACACCTTTCCTAACTATTTTTAAGGTTTATTTTTTCGTTTCGTCTCGCGCCGCAAGTTTTGCCCGTAATTGGTTATACTGATGTACCACGCGAGTGCAGATACGGGCGGACGCTAATGACCAATAAAATGATTGGATGCGGTGAAACTTCCATGAATACTACCAATCACAGTTGCAGTTAAGGTGGATGCGCACGCTTGTTGCGCGAAATTCATTTGTTTTGTCTTTTTTTGCCCTTTACAGCTCATCATCACTTCTTCAGCTAGCAAAAGTGAGTTCGCGATAACTAGGTTACTTAACACACATGTTTTAATTGATAGTATCTCATAAATATCATCAGTTTAGCTATGATACCCCTAAACAATGGCGTAACTATACCATCTGGGGCCCGTGGCAAATTCTTTTGATGTTTACCTATCAGTAAAAATCGTCACGTTGTACTCAGTTTAATTTTAATAGACTTCGAGATTTTCAGCGTACTCAATTACACGTTGTATATGTCCCACTAAGGACCATAGGCCTCCTCTCTTAGGCGAGAGGGAATGGTCTGTAGTCCCCACGCTGCGTATTGGAGACTTCACATTCATCCATAGAACATAATATCTCAATGCATTCATCATCTATTCGCTAGCTATTCGGTGAAGAAACAACATCATGAGGAAACCCTGCATACATTTACAATGAAATAAATACAACAATTTAATTTCTAAAAAAAAAATTGAGCTCTCGGCCTCTTGGGCCGTGGCCCGTGGCATTTTGCCAGCCATGCCACCCTATTGTTACGCCACTGCCCCTAAACACATTTTTACAGTGTTTTTTTTGTTAAGGAGTATCGTATTAGCTATGCTATTACTATATCACATGCTATCACGTTATTACTCATGATATTTATGAGATACTATCAATTAAAACATGTGTGTTAAGGCTTCTAGTTGTCGCGAACTCAACTTTCTCTATCTGAAGAAGTGTTGATGAGATGTAATGGGCAAAAAACTCTAATATAAATTGAATCTCGCGCCGCAAACGTGAGCATTCACCTTAATGATGCGTTCAAAATAAACGCGTAAATCACAATGAATATCATCGAGACAGCACATTAGCCTGTACGTTTCCTAGATTCGTGTGTGGGCGTGCGAATGTGTGCTTACCAGGATGTGACCAATCTCGCGACCAATCTCCAGGTCAGTGGCTATTTCTCCTATTCATTGTGAACGAAATGGAACTGAGATTATTTAAAAGATTTTGGTTAAGGCAATACGAGAGCCAAATTAAAGTTCAGGTAAGTTAGAAAGTGACAAAATAGAGCTAGCGGAACGAAAAGTAAGTTAATATTTCGAATACCAATTATTTGCTACGTGAAAAACCGTCGCATCTTGAAGATAAAGTCTTTGCCGACATTTAGGTAAAATAAAAAGTACAAAATTCTAAGTCGTTTAAAAGTTGAATCATATTTTCAGTCGAAAAAATCTGCACTTTGTTATTTTTTTTTCACATGGTTAATGAACAGGTAGAGTGTTTTTATAAAAGGTCAATGAATGTCTTTTTTTTTTTCAGCACCTAACATTGACTCCTCTATGAGGAGAAAGCCTCCAATTAATACCAATCAGCTGCTATATACACCTTAAGTAGAGAGTTTTGATAGAAAATCTTGTGGCACACAGAGGCTCTTGATCAAGGTACTTTAGGCGTCCCGTAGACACTCTTATACAAGCGTCAATCACTTCCATCAGTCATGAATGATGACTGATGGAATGCTAACGACCTTAGCAAAAATAAACTCAAACTACTTAACTGTAGGTTGAAATCAGATTATCAAGATATTCATCAATCAATTTCACGCCAACATCAGTCATCACATTATACGGTAGGTTATCCATAAAGATAAGTCAAAGCAGTGCCTGTGGTAAAACTGACAGCTAAACCTAGTGTCGGGATGCCCCGCTCATGAATGTACATGGATTGAGTGCTAAAATAGCCACTAATTTTATAGAGTGTTCCTTCTTACTCCTATCCTAGAAGATAGCTTGCTATCCTATGTTAGAGAGAAACAAATATATTATCGCATGACAGTCGTTTTTCCTTTCCGTACCCTGAATATTGGTACCATGAATGTACATCTTCCTAGATTGGTACCATGAATGTAGTAGTAATTGGTACCAAGTGTGACATTTGGCCTGGTACAAGTTACACAAATAAGAACAGATAGATATATGCTTGTCTCATTCCAACACATGAATACATTCATATAAAAGAATGAGACTGGTATAATCGAATCCGGTTTGTTTATAGCATTATTTCCATGTAGTACATCTTCCTAGGCCCCGCTAGCCTCCTCCATACAAACCTAAGTTTGCTCCTCATTTCGATATTATTTCATTCAAGTCAATTTTGTAAACAGCAATTAGGTACTTCTAATCTGGACTAGTGGTTTGTCAGTTTCCCGTTAAATTAAATAGAATTAAACTAGCATGGGTTATAAGATTTCCATACAAATCTTTAAGTCTGTGTGATTTTGGTGATTTGGGTGTGATTTGGAAGTCAGTCGAACGGTTTCGTTGGAAGAACTACAAAAAAAAAGTTCGTAAAAGTTATAAACTGAAAAAAACTTATTTAAAAGGCGCACTGACACAAACGAAATGCTAATATATCGTAAAAAAATACTAAATATTGATGTAAAAACATAACAATTTTATAATAGCTATACATCATACATCAAAAGCTGCAATGGATTATTGGCACCACACAGGCATAGGCACAGGGGCCTAGTAGTAAGAAGAATCATAAAAAAAAACAGACCGTGTTTTTTGCCTGAGTCTTCTAGGTCTGGTTGCGTTGGAACAGGAGTAAATTTAAATTAATTTTTTAAGACGATTCAAAATGATCCTTGTGATTTCAATGAATAAAATACTTTTTGACTTTGACTTTGACTTTTGTTACCCTACCTACCTCATCTACTAAACGCTCGTACAAACTTGTGTGTAATTCGATGAGATAATATAAGAGCAAAATTCGTTAGTATACATAGGGCTGAAGTGCCCGAGCACCCTCCTGCAGAAAGAGGTGTGAGAAAGGCTAATTGCGTCCCTGGCTCCATTCATACATTTAGTAGAGTTCTTTTCACTTTTGCATGGTAGTCTTTTTAACCCCCGACGCAAAAACGACGGGGTGTTATAAGTTTGACGTGCTGTGTGTGTGTGAGTGTGTGTGTGTGTGTGTGTGTGGGTGTGTGTGTGTGAGTGTGTGTGTGTGTGTGTGTGGGTGTGTGTGTGAGTGTGTGTGTGTCTGTCTTTCGCCTCGTAGCTCACGAACGGATGGACCGTTTTTTTTTTTTTTTAATTTTAATGTGGGTTTGTCCGGATTGTTCTTAGCTATGTTTGATCAAAATCGGTTCAGCCATTTCATTGTGTGGATGAAACAATTTAGTTTTTTTTTTGTTTGAATGGTGAACTTGTCGGGAGTGTTCTTAGCTATGTTTGATCAAAATCGGTTAAGCCGTTTCATTGTGGTGAGGGTTTTTTTTTTTTTACAAAATTAATTAATTGTATCCAAGTTACCTTTTAAAGGTGGACGCTACTTTACTTTATTCAATTGAATCTGGCGCTTCATCTTATTGCGGAAGTATTTAGCCCGAATCGCATTATCACATGCCATCAGGCGCTACGCGGCCCGTAATCCATCCAAAGACTGTCTAAATCCGAACGTGCCGTGCGGCTAATGTCCCGTTCGAGAAGCGCGTTTTATCTATCGACAACCCCCGATACGGGGGTGTTCGGCCACGCGAGTAACGGTGTAACTTTTTAACTGCTAGCTGAAACGCCTGGCTTCGCCTGTGTGGACAACGTATTCTCAACTTTTGGACATATCTTAGCGAAATAACGCCACTACACATAGTGCCACTACACACAAGGGCGGCATGTCAGAAAACCAGCGCTGCATTGCAGCATACGCTGAGTGACCTCTTTTGAAGTCACATCTTCTACGAACAACAAATATAATATACTTTATTGTTGAATTTTATTTGGCGCCAAACAATTTTTTTGAATTCTCTAAGTATTTTATGAATAAATGAATAAAAAAATGATTTAAATGTTAGTTCGGTGTCCCAAAATAAATACTTTTGTATTTTATTATTTAAATAAAATTGTTGGATGAAGGGGCTTGCCTTTTCAGCGTCGTCCGGTTCGTGGTCGCCACTCAAGAACCTTCATTCCCCAAGAACTGATATGCCCATCCCATTGCCATTTTAACTTGCTAAAATTCCGAGAGCTATATGTCGGTGATCTTGGTTCTTCTATGGATCTACTAATTTCGTATTCTATAACGTAGTGAAACTCCGAGCATAGCTCTCTTCATAGTCTGCCCGCAACTTTGAGCTTTTGTATGCGGCCAATAGTTAGCGGCCACGTCTCAGTGCCGTCAGTCATCATGGCAGCACGCACTGATTATAGACTTTCGTCTTGACTCTGACGACATTATAGAGGTCGCAGGAAGTCGTTGGGTGGAGGCGGCTCAAGGGTATTTATCGTGGCATTATGGTGGAAGGCTATGTCAGCAGTGGACTTCTGTAGGCTGATAAAGCTGCAGCAGTGGACTTCTGTAGGCTGATAAAGCTGAATGATAATGATGATGATTGTCTAAATGTCACTGGACCATAATAAGACCAAATACTAAGATACAAATCCAGACAGAAATCAAAAACGTACTTTTAGATAGGTCCACCCTAACTATTTATGTTTGTGGATAGATCGTTTTTTCGTGGAGAGTTCGATAACCCAGGGTGGCGGTGAGTCAGTAGAAATGTCCACAAATATTTACGGACACAATGAGGGCTAGGGACGAGAGCGGATATTGTATTACTTTATTAGATTTGGGTTCCGCCCTTCAAAGATGTTATCAAAAGTTTAGATCTTTTCAATGAGCTGCTTTTCCTGTTATATCCATAATAATGTCCTCTGACTTTGTAGTTTATGATCGAAGGGAAAAGTTATTAGTTTTGTAGTTTTTTTGTGGATATTATAATGGTTAGAGGCGGAACTATACTCTAGCCGAGAACTTCGCGAGTATCATATGACCAGCTGGCCAGCCCTAATGTCCGCGCATCGTCCGCATCAGAATAAACAAGAAAGCGACGAATTAAAATAGCAATCAGGGATAATGTAGCTTCTCAGTAGATTATTCATTTTCTGAATCAGATCCTTCGTTCTGGAGATTACTCCTACATCCAAACTAAAAATCTTTGTAATCTGAGAGTATCAGACCCCGGAGTATAGATTAATAAAGACGGTTCTCATTGAGTTCTCGCCCGAACTATAAGAGCCGCCAAACTAACTCCAGAACCCATAGATTCGAGAGTCGATAAAACTATCAGAATTCAGCTACATTCGGCCTGCTGGCTGCTGGTTTAATTAGGAACACTTCCGAGGCAACCTATAATAGCTTATAGTTATTGTTCTGAGACCTATATAACCTGGAGTCCTGCGTAGGACGTTAATGTGAAAACATTTATAAGTAACTCTACCGAATAGCGTTCTGCGATCTACGGATGTAGCGTAATCGGATGATTACGCTAAAATTTGGCATACCTGTCTTAACAGGTGTCTTACAGGTAGGTAACTGTCTTAACTTATTCAGATGACAATCAATATATATAAAATCGTTGCGTGACTGACTGACTGACAGCCTAATCCATAAGTCCTAAGACCTGAAATTTGGAGGGTACGTTCCTTTTGTAGTCTAGGGTTGCACTAAGAAAGGAATTTCAGAAATTCAACCCCTAAGGGGGTGCAGCGGGGTGTTCAAGTTTGGAAAAGTACACGCGGACGAAGTCGCGGGCATTCCACTAGTACAATATATTAGGTACCACGAGCTGATCTGATGATGGAGACGGATGAGGGACAACGGAACTGTCTGTCTGTGGGGGACAAATATGGACATCGATTTTTTAACACTTCCCAATATCGCTGAAATTTTGCACACACCTTTGGTTCTTTTTTTTTTTTTATCAACAAAAGATCTTTGATTGGCGACGATCTCACCTGTTGGTAAGTGACGATGTGGCCGAAGATGGAGCACGGTCT
Source organism: Operophtera brumata (assembly GCA_932527175.1). Classification (NCBI taxonomy): domain Eukaryota; kingdom Metazoa; phylum Arthropoda; class Insecta; order Lepidoptera; family Geometridae; genus Operophtera; species Operophtera brumata. The sequence goes on from OW052226.1 coordinate 34,932,780, forward strand.
AGAGGCACCTATTCACTCTAGCCTTGAAGAGACCCAGATTATAGTTATCAGGAATGACATTGTCATTGTATTGTCCTTGTCAGCCGTGTATAACTCCATCCATACCCAGAGGTGGTGACTTTCAATGCGATAACTAGTTGACCATTTTTTTTACAGAAAGAATGCTCCCTTTCATATTAATCCCACCTGGTCATGCAATCCCATCAAAAGCTCACATATCCCGGTGTTGAAAAAGCGATTACTAGGACAACCACACCTCCAATATTGGGGGAGGACTCAGGTAGAACGGTGACGTCACGCGATCGTTTTAGTATGTGAACCCCTGGAGCGAAACGCGAGAAGTTACACATCGCAAATTTATAAAAATATATCTTACTGTAAATTTAGTAACAGAATTGTGATTCTAGTAGAATCAAAAATAGATGAAGATCTTGACGTTCTGGATGGCTTTTCTTTCCCTAAGCACCAAACAAACAACCAGGCAAGTTTTCAACCAGTGAGCGTAACCTTCAGAAATGATCTTGCCAGCTGAAGCTCAAGTTATTTTCAAATAAACACCTAAGCGAATTTTTCGACTCGAGGTTTCAAGTGATTATAAACAAAACCAAAGGCTGGCAAACGCGACGGGCGCGGACGATTTTCGTGCCGTGAGTTTCCATCCTTACTGTACGATCGCCCGTGCAGCTGTTTATGCTGCATTATGTTTTTATATCTGTCGTATTTGGAGATGCGCCCAACTTGGCACGCCGAGGTCGATTGCGACATACAATACCTACCACGATCACGGTTTGCAACGAATTATTCAGAGGCATTCAATTATCATTCTTGCTTTTAAAATTGTAGTAAAACTTCAATTTCAAACTTTCAATTTTTAACCTCCAACACAAAAAGAGGGTTGTTATAAGTTTGACCGTTATGTGTGTGTCTGTCTGTCTGTGATACCGTAGCTCTTAAACGGGTGAACCGATTTGAATGTGGCTTTTTTTAATTTGAAAGGAGGTTTTCTAGCGATGGTTCTTAGACATGTTTTATCAAAATCGGTTAAGATGTTTCATTGCGTCGGGGTTTTTAAAATTTCTCCTTATCTGACGGTCTGCTTTGCCTGTCAAACTAAAAACTGAACTGTTTTTTTCCAGGGGCTAATTCCTCGAAGCTACAAATTATGTAGGTGGGTAAATTTATATGTTTTTTTTTTTTTTTTTTTTTACTACTGAATGATGGAACAAGCAGATGGCCCACCTGATGATAAGCGGTAACCTCTGCCTATGAACAGTGCATTACCTCATAGGTCACGTTCACCTAGGACGCACCCTATGTGGCATTGCCCTGCGCCCGCCACCCTGAGACATAAAGATGAAAAGTCACATGTGCCTGTAATTTCACCGGCACCTACTACTAATTACCCTTCAAACCGGAACACAGCAATGCGAACACTACTGCTTTGCACAAGAAATAGGTATGGTGGTAGTACTTCCCCGGACGAACTCTTTCACAAAAAAGCTCTACTACTACTGGTATAATATAACCTTAAAATATGTAGCCCAAAAATTTCCAAACAACAAACAATCCAATAAAAATATGTTTTTTCTTATCCATAAAGTGTGGAAAAATAATAAAATATAATCTTGTTATTTTTTTCAAGGGAAAAACTCACGTAACCAACCTCGGCTCCACTCGTAGCTCTGATACCGTATTTTTGTGTACTAAAAAAATGTAAAAATGCCCTTTAAAAAATTTTGATGATGAATTTACTAACTCAATGAATACCTAATTAAAAAGTTACCATATGTGTCATAAATTAAAACGTGTAAGAAGTAACTCTAATATTTGATTTCATATTAAACAGTGGTATCTTTGTTTTTTTTATCGTTTGAAGTAATTCAAACAGTGTATCGAATTTATAATTTCGCTAGAAACCAAGTTTTTATTTTTTTGGGAACGAAAACAACTCTTGACAAAAATTTAAAAGTTCTAGAGTTCATTATAAACATTCCGTGAACCTATTAGCGTCGATGTAGAGTCCAGCCAATATTTAGGTCACGGCTGTTTCTGCGGAACACCGTGATGTTTTTTTTTTTATGAAACGACTTTTTCGGTTGAATTTGACCTGTATGTATGTTTGCTTGTATCTCGGTCACTGTTGAACAATGCAGCTCTGTCTCAATGACTGATTCCAGAAAAAGATTCAAAAACGTGCTAAAATCTACGAGTGCTTCTTATACGAAGTTATTTTTTTTTTGTCTACTTAATTTTAAGTAGATACCTATACTTTTGAAACTATCATGGTTATGTATATAATAAAAGAGTGAGAAAGAGGGTAGATCGATATATCTGCCAATAACATCTACTCGCAAAGACTTTAGTTAGTTCTCCCGTGATCATGGCGCATGCAACTGTGCCGAAATATTGGGAACATATAAAACTCAAAAATCATGGTAAATATCCCGTTTCTAGTGAAAATTAGATACCTATAGGCTGTGCTATATGTCCGAGTTCTCTACGTAGGTATTTTGTTATGGCAATGAACCGTTATCCATATGAATGTTGTATTGTATGACATCATCACCCTTGGAATACCATTCAATTTTGTGCGAATGCGTGCCTCCTAACTACTAAACCATGAGTATATTATTGTCATGTGGTCGATAATATTTGCTTGTTAGACTATATATGACAAGGAATCTCCTAACACTGCGATTTTATATGAATATATACAGTAATATGACCTGCCCATACTGTCTGGTCTGCTACTACAGTTTATGTGTATGTTTAAGTTGATTTTGAATCGTCATCTGTATAAAAATAGAAGTGAACTTATTGTAGAATATATTTTACATGGGTACCCAAAAGCTTTGGTTTGCTTTTACTATTATTTATTCTGTGTTGTTTGGGCCACGTGGTTTTTCAACGGCTTTGCAGCGAGACGCAAGTTGCTTTGTTGACATTCGAAGACAGGTCAATTATAAGTTCAGTATCTATCCAAAACTGGGGAATTTTGTCATTTTCAGCATTTGATCGGTAACTGTCAAGCTGTCATACAGATGATGTCATCATCAGATTGGTGATCGCAGTATTGGTTTTGAGTATACTAGCGAAGTTTGTAGCCTATTTTGTATATTATCTCAACAAACACCTTGAAATTATGTACACATGATCAATACACTAATATTAGTATTCTCCTAGAAGAAGAAACATATAACTTGGACGGTATTGTATTTCACCTCAGACACTCTTGCCTTGTTCAAGTGATGGGATATGGGTCCAATTGTAAGCCACTTGATCTCTATATTTTGAAGCCAGGTCGGTCTCTGTCGGTGCATCTAACAAATCGGTCAGGGTTACATATACCTCTTGATCTACTCCCATAGAGGGCCACTCAAGTTCGTTCGCACTTATGCCCCTTTCTGGGTCACAAACATAAGAATGACTTTATTTGCTCTACGTGGCCAGCGACTATACTTATTTTTATGAAACTGAGCTACATATTGAACCTTAGTTTCATTAAAATAAGTGGTATTTTAGGTAGGCTCGTGGCTCGTATATGCGTTTGCAATTGTGGTGAAAATGTAACTATGAGTGACAGTTATGAGTTAGCGGCCGGAGCTTTGTCGCTCAGAAGTTTATATTAGAACTGACATTGAGCGGGAGTTTATAGGACGATCTGTAATAGGAGATTAAAATCGGCTCAGCTACCTTTACATAAGCTTTGGGCATACGGATTAAGTAACAGTGAAAAGCCCTAGCTTTGCAAGGGTACATAAATTACACCTAATATTGTATCCATTTAGTTAAATCCGGATAAGAATTATTTCAGTAGATACTTTGATAAGCCTACATACTAGAGGAACTTGGTTTAGTATCATCAAAAGTGGAAACTCGGATGGGCAGCGTTCAGTGAACTAAGCAATATTCTCGTCACAGATACAGCAGAGCCTCGAGACAAAAGACTATGTGCGTTTTGCCAGTGATGACTTACGTTACGGCACTGTGACGTGGTCGCTAACAATCTTCCTCAAACAAAAGCTCAAAGTTGCACAGCGGGCTATTGAGACAGCTAAATAAATAAAATAAAATAAAAATAAAAAATAAAAAAGCCTGTTTATTCCATAGCTAAAATACTTAGGTGTAACATTTTTTAAATCTAGTTCATAACTAGGACCCCTCTCGGGTAAAGGCCTCCTCCAGCTCCTTCCATTGATCGCGATCTTCTGCTAGTTCTACCCAATTTGGGTTGTTCGAAACCTTCTTTATGTCGTCCGACCATCGAGCAAGTGGTCTACCTACTCTTCTTGTTCCTCTCGGCCCCTTCCAGATGGTTACCTTATTGGCCCACTTTCCTGTGTTCATTCTTGCCGTGTGACCCGCCCACTGCCATTTTAGTTTAAGCGCATGTTCTAGAGCATCTATAAATTTAGTTTTATTGCGGATTTCTGTGTGTTTAATTTTTTCTATTAGTCTTACTCTTAGTATGCTTCGCTCTATTGCTCTCTGACATTTTTTAATTTTATTCCTTGCTTCTACTGTGTACGTCCATGTTTGGCTTCCATAAGTAAGCGTTGGTAAAAGGCAGTAGTCAACGACTTTCTTCTTTAAATTTAAGGGTAGTGGTCCCTTTAGTACCTCTTTTAAACTCCAGAACTTGTTCCAAGTTTTTGTTAATCTTCTTTCAATCTCTTCTATGTTGTTGTTTGGTTTGAATGAAACTTGTTTTCCAAGGTAGATGTACTCTTGCACGTATTCTAGCTGTATTTCATTTATGTAAAGCTTTTCCATTGCGTCGTTGGTCATGACTTGTGTTTTTTGTAGGTTAATTTCTAGTCCTGTTGTTTTACTGGCTTCATGTAGAGTCGTTAGCATGTACTGAAGATTATGTGGGTTGCCTGATAGTAGTATGATATCGTCTGCAAATGCTAGATGAGTCAGATTTTTTCCATTTATATTAACTCCTATGTTATTCCAGCAGAGGTCTCTCATTATTGACTGAAGCACGGCTACAAATAGAGTTGGTGAAAGGGGATCTCCCTGTCTTACGCCTCTCTCAATTCTTATATATTTACCTGGTGTTTCAAGTTTCACCCTACTCCTGCAATTTCGATAGATGTTTTTGATAATTTCGATGTAGGTATCGTTGACTTGGGCTTCTTGAAGAGCTCTCCAGATCGTATTGTGTTCTATAGAGTCAAAAGCTTTTTTATAATCAATAAAAGCAAGGTAAAGGGGTTTTCTGAACTCTTGGTACTTTTCTATTACTTGCTCTACTGTGTGAATGTGGTCAATTGTACAGAAACTTCTACGGAATCCTGCCTGCTCTACATGGAGGTACGCCTCAATCTTAGATGTTATTCTCGATTGTAGACCTTGTGAGAAGATTTTGTACAGGCTAGACATGAGGCTTATGGGACGGTAATTTGCTATATCAGTAGGGTCTCCTTTCTTATATAGTATGACAATATCCGACTCAACCCATTGATGTGGTACTTCTTTGCCTTGTAGTATTTTGTTGAAAAGCAGAGTAAGTGGAGTAAGAAGAGCTGCAGCAGATGACTTTAGCAGGTCGTTTGTTATCCCATCAGTACCTGGACTTTTATGGGTTCTAAGTTTCTTAATTAGCTGGTCGATCTCCCTTTCTTCAAAACATCTAGGTACTTCAGAGTTTACCTCATAGTTACTGTAGTTCAAAAGTGTGGATTCAATATTCTTTTTCTTGTACAATTCCTCATAAAATTCTGTAGCGATAGATAAGATTTCACTTCTATTATCTGTGCACACGAGATCCCTTTTTAGTTTTGGTATCCACTTCTTTTTTGTGTTGAGTTCTTTCTGTGCTCTTTTCATACTTCCCGAAAGATATAGATGCTTTTCTATTATTTGCGATCTATGTTTTTTGTACTCTAGTTTAATTTGCTTATTTGTTGTCTTATAAAGATTTGTCAGTTCTTGTTTGTCTTCTTTAAGAAGTGGTTTCTTATTTTGTAGTTCGTGTCTTTTCCTTATTAAGTTTTTTGTTTTTTCAGAAAGTATGCTTCTTTTTTTATTGCAGTTTGTTCCTTTTTGAGGGATGCTGTTGATAATATGTCGTTCTAGCTTATTGTAAAACATCTGTACGTCTGCCTCTCCATTTAGTGTGTACAAATCTGTTTCACGAAGTTTTAAGTTAGTCAGGTAGAGTTTTCTCTCTTCGCCGGTTTCCAATATTCTTGGTAGAGCTGGTTTGTATGCCACCCTTTTCTTCTTTTGGATTTGTATTCGATATGTTCCTCGCACAAGACGGTGATCTGAAGGGTAAGTTAAGTTTAGTATTTCTATATTGTTGAATAGCTTTGGTTCAGAGGTTAGAATGTAGTCTATTTCGTTCTTAATTGTTTTATCGGGTGAAACCCAAGTCCATCTTTGTTTTGTTTTCATCTTGAAGAATGTATTGACAATATGCATTTTGTTTTCCATGGCGAATTCTACTAACCTCTGACCTCTATCATTGCGTATTCCCAAACCAAAAGGTCCAAAGAGTCCGTTGATTAATTCCTCCTTCTTTGGGATCCCTATCTTAGCGTTAAAATCCCCTAAAATAATTTGGCGCTTCTCTGACGTTCTTTGAGCGTCTGATAGTGTATCGTAAAAACGCTCTATATCTTCCTCGCTTGAATCTGACGTCGGTGCGTGTACCTGTATGAGAGACAACGTGCTTTGGTCAAATTTTAGATTTAGTACCGCGACTCTGTCTGAAAGACCTCTGAAGCTCATGAAGTTGGGTTTATACTTTTTCTTTATCAAAAAACCCATGCCAAGGTGACCTTTTAGTTGACCATAGCTACAAAATATGTGTTCGTTGTCTTCCAATATGTCGTATCCTACGCGTCGGACTTCCGCTAATCCTATTATATCATATTTAACGTTCTCCAGGGCATATTTTAAACATATCATTCTTTCTTCACTAGATAGGGATTTTACGTTATATGTGCATATGTGTAGGTATCCATTTTGACTAGGGTTTGGTGGCATTCTCTCCATAATATTAGCTGGAAGGTTGTGGTCTAGCTCTCCCGCGGTGACCAGCCGTATTGGGATGCTCTGAGTGGTATTTTCTAGATTTTGTATTTTGGTAGAGTCGGTGGCAGTGTGAGGAGGTTTTGCTAATTGCTATTGGGAGTTGCTTGAAGACGCTCCAGAGTTCTGCGACCCATTTCGTTTTTGAATAAAATTTTATATAGAGCTCTGGTTACCCCTATACACTTTGTTCTTTTTGGCAAACTGTGGCTTATCTTGACCTTCAGTGTTCCCTGTTAGGTTTACTGTTTGGTGTGGGGGCGTAATCGCCAGCTCTCGTTTCTTAGAATTCGATGCCAGTGGTCCATATTGTTTATTTTGGGTTGATTCTCTCACAACTATCTTGTCATATTTAATGTAGGCAATTTTTCCTTCATTTCTCTCCTTCTGTAATTGTTCTTGCAGTGTTTTGCGTACTTCTAGTATTTGAGGTGAGAAGTCTTCCTTTATGTACAATTTTGTTTGTTCGAGTTTTTTTTTGTTTTTGAGAATCAATATTTTGTTCCCGTATGTTGTCATTGTAAAATTAATAGGCCTAATTTTGTTTTCCTTCCATTGACCCATTCTTCTGACCGCTTCCAATTCGTTACTTTGGCATACAACTCCCATTTCATTGATGATATCCAGTACTTTTTTCTCTAAATGTTCGTAAGACCTCTCGCCCTCATCTACTCCAAATAATATAAGATTTCTCGCACGTATTTGTTTTTCCAGCAAATTGAGCCTTCTTCCTTGATCCTCGTTTATTTGTTGAATTTTTTCTATCTCGGTTTGAATTTGATCGAATTTACTATTGATGTTTTCATTTATTTTATTCGTTATTCTCTCTTCTTGCTCATTTAATGTGATATTTATATCACTTTTTAATTTACGCGCAGCTCGTGCAAAAGTTTCTCTATTCCATCGAGGGACATTATATTTGTGCTACTTGTCCTCTGTTGGCTTCTTCACGTAGGTACTTTACTAATATACGGGCCCAAGATGACGTTGCTTTAGGATTTACGTCAGCGCCCTCTCTTTTTCTCCTTTGAAAACAGTTCAGCTTTCCCTACTCGGCGGTAGGTGTCACTGCTATAGACCAAATTTTTCGATCAATGTATGACTTTAAAATAATTCGATTCACTTTATAGGTTATAATGTAAAGATAAACAAAAAAGAGAACACAAAGCACTGAGTCAGTAGTGGATCACTTTAGCGTACGGTTCCCAGTTATGCACTGTATATGAAACTCTTGACGTAATGCAGCCAATGAGTCTATTTTTAGCGATTTACATTTGTATCTGGAGTTTAATGCTTTGTTGAATTACACTTCACACTCTGATTATTCAATAAAGTCTGCACTTCCTCACATGACCTGCATGCTATTGTATCCGTTTGCACTATTTCCAGCTCTAAACACTTAGTATTTTTATAATAAACTTAATTCATTTACAGAGCTCGCAAAAAAACAATGTTTACTTTGCCGCGCCTTCTACCGGAAGTGAGAATTGAGACAGCTATGCTCGGAAATTAACTACGCGATAGAATCCGAAATTAAGAGACCCGTAGACGAACCAAGATCACCGACACAGTTTGCAGAACTGACAACTGATGGGGAATAAAGGTTCTTGAGTGGTGACCAGAAACAGGACGCAGTAGAGGTAGCGAAAGAGGGTAGATCGATATGGCTCAGTCGCAAAACGTCCACTTCTCATAATTTACACCGCACTTTTGATATACCTATCTGCTAATAACATCTACTCGCAAAGACTTCATTTAGTTCTCCCGTGATCATGGATGCATGGCGCATGAACTGTGCCGAAATATCGGGAACAATCAAAAATCATGGTAAATATCACGTTTATAGTGAAGAGAACATTATAAAGGTCGCCAGAAGTGAATGGAGACGGCTCCAGACCACTCTGTGAGGCATTCTATGGGGGAGGCTTATGTCCAGCAGTGGAAGGATGATGATGAATGTAAAGAGGTAGTGAATAAATTGTATTTTTTCTTTGAGAAATATTAATTAGCTGCTTGACAAGGACACGCACGAGACACGTGGCGTTAAAAAAACAGAATGTCACATTCTATTATTGGAACAATATGTTTTTTCTAGGTTTGAGGTTGTAATGCCCGCAAGCGGCGGCTACCGCTTCGCTTCGTCATGTTATCTGTCAGACCTTTTACTTAGCTAAAGGAGCCGGCGCGCGCTCATTCATCCGTGACTGTAGTTTCGTAACATACATGAATGGAATACTGCAATGTTTAGTAGGTGAAGTCACAGAATAAATAATAGTAGTGAAGTCTAGGATTTATCGAATAGGCATTTATTATGTATCTGTCGAAGGCCACGAAAGCACGGTTATGGTGACAGACTGTATGTAATCACCATCTGTCATAAACACCGCACTTACAGGTGGCCAAAACGCAAAATTACCAATCTTAGATTAGATTTTTAACAGACTAAATCAAGTACAATATTCAAATTAAAAATATGCATGGATACTACATTATAATACCGAGGGATCACCCAGACAGAAACAAGATAGGACAAAAATTTCTCGATAAAAAAAAACACAAAGTTACCTGTAACTTTTGGCTAGATTCGATTGTTTGTAAATATGGTACAGATTATTGGGTCAAAATTGGATAAATAAAATCAATACAATAAAACGGAGGGTTCATACACGGGGTTTTAAAAAATTATCTATATTTCAAGAGATATTCAATAAAAACCGTTTTTCAAGAGGCGCTAGGCGTTTTTTTTTGTATTTAAGATTTCTGCCTGGCGGTGGCGCAGTCTTTAAATACGTGGAAATTATTGCAAGCAAAATTAGGATGTGTAGTAATAACGTAAGACATAAATTGAAATGTTTTAGTTTCGCGTGTATAAGGCGATGCTCCCTCATGCTCATAATGTTCTTCCTTCTAATAGAGCTTTTATAAATAACCAGGCTAACAAAGCACAAAAGGTATTTTATTAAAAATAGCTTACTATTTACTGACCGACGTATGATGTCACTGATATCCATTGACCTAGTTTATTACTCTTTAGGCATACTTGCTGGCTTTGTATATCTTGTCTATTTCCACTTTGCCACACCACTTTCAATTCTAATCCACAGACATAAAGGCCACCCAGTTTAAGACTACAATACTATTTTATTTCCATTTATTTCAACTAGCTTGTGCATAAAAGGAGCGCTCTATTAATCCTTTCACCACAGTGGTTCTTTTACCATCGGCCCTGGGATCTTTTCAGGGCCACCAGAGTAAATAGAGGTAAATTAATTTGTATAGAAGTAGTGGGGTAAGTGGTCGAGTCTACTCTATACTTAGTAGTCTTTAAGTAGTAGTAGAGCTTTTTTGTGAAAAAGTTCGTCTGGGGAAGTCCTACCACCATACCTATTTCTGCTGCAAAGCAGTAGTGCTCGCATTGCTGTGTTCCGGTTTGAAGGGTAAGGGTGCCGGTCAAATTACAGGCACATGAGACTTTTCATCTTTATGTCTCAGGGTGGCGGGCGCAGTGCAATGCCACATAGGGCGCGTCCTAGGTGGACGTGACCTATGAGGTAATGCACTGTTCATAGGCAGAGGTTACCGCTTAACATCAGGTGGACCATCAGCATGTTCCGTCACTCAAGTAGTATTCAAAAAAAAAACTTAATAGGGAATAAAAGTAGCCGATAACCGCATTTAACGCAAATCTTTACAACTAAATGAAGTTCCGTGGTTTGGTGCATTATTTTTGTCCAACTACCGACCGAAGGGGTCTGTTTTTCGCGCGTATTCTCTAAAATAACATGTGGTAAGTTTTCTCTGTTTCCTCGTAGCATCTACACAGGTTTTAATGAATGTGGGTCTTGATTTGTTTGACCACGATCTCACCTGTTGGTAAGTGACGATGTGGCCGAAGATGGAGCACAAAGGTCTAGAAGGCACCTATTCACTCTAGCCTTGAAGAGACCCAGATTACAGTTTTCAGGAAAGACAGACGACGGTAGTGTATTCCAATCCTTAGCAGGTTGCATTATAAAGGTAGAACTGAAACGTTTTGTGCGAATAGAAGGTATACTAATGAGGTAAGGATGGTACTAAGCCGTACGCCTGCTCGTCCTATGATGAAAAGGAGATGGTGGGTTCCTGGGAGCATTCCCCGAAATGTAACCTATAGAAGATCGAAAGGCATGCAACCTTACGGCGGTGCTCGAGACTCTGGATCTTGGTCTCCGCCATATGTTGCTCACCTTTAAGCCTGAAAGCTCTACGTTCGATCAGATACTTCTCTTGATCTCGAGAGAGTGATAGGAAGATCCAGCATGAGGTTACTTCTCTTGATCTCGAGAGACATAGGAAGGTCGGAGGTTAGCGGCTAAAGACGTAAAATAAATCTCCCAGACGCAGCCAGAATAACATGGTATCAAAAGTGAGACGATACAAAAGGTACAAAACTCAGACTCGGCTCTCTGCTCTCACTGGGCTGGTCTATAGAACTACCATTAAACTTTTCACCTTTGCAGTATTACCATACCGACAAGCACTGATTAATAAAGGTATTCGAGTGGCGATCAGTCTAGGGCGGCCGGCTCGAAGGACTGATGACATTTACGGTCGGGAACTCGGTGGCCGGAGACGGCTGAAGTCCAGTCGTCGTGGGAAGGCCTCTGTTATTGGACGCTCCAGTTACATAAAGTAAAACCACTTACATTGCACGTTGATGTATACGTCCTTGTAGACATATCCGATCGAGCTGGTGGCGTTGCAGCCGTAGTTTCCGGTGTCTTTCTTCACCAGATTGTCGATGATGATGGAGTTGGATGTCACCTGGGTAAAAGAACACAAAATTTAAACACGAAAACAAAAATGTTCTAATAAATCTATGATGGACTTAGCATTCCAGACACAATCAATGTCAAAATAGTAGTAGTAGAAGTAGTTTAGTAGTAGTAGAGCTTTTTTGTGAAAGAGTTCGTCCGGGGAAGCACTACCACCATACCTATTTCTGCAGCAAAGCAGTAGTGCTCGCATTGCTGTGTTCCTGTTTGAAGGGTAAGGGTGCCGGTGAAATTACAGGCACATGAGACTTTTCATCTTTATGTCTCAGGGTGGCGGGCGCAATGCAATGCCACATTAGGCGCGTCCTAGGTGGACGTGACCTATGAGGTAATGCACTGTTCTTAGGCAGAGGTTACTGCTTAACATCAGGTGGGCCATCTGCTTGTTCCAACATTGTAGTAGCATAAAAATAAAAATAAAATATAGCAACTTTGAAATTTCGGACAAATGAGTTCGATACACTGCCGGTTCACACTCTAGTCCTTCAAATGTGTTCAATAATCAAGCAGCGATGAACGGATAATACTTGGCTTCATTTTATTGTTTCTCTTTTGGCTCGGACAGTTTTTGGGCGCTGGCGCAAAGTCCATTTAGTTTGAGGTCAGTACGCAATAGGAACAGAAGTACAGAATTGTACAGTGACCATCATGTAGTCCACTGCTGGACGAGGCTTCCCCCATAGACTGCAATGGGGGGGATATGTCAGCTCACCGTTCGCCGCGGATTTGGTTCGGCTTGTTCGATAGGTTTCCCGTTGTGGATCCACGTGATCTTGGGTTCAGGGGAACCGCTGGCTTCACATTTAATCTCTGCCTTTTCGCCTTCAGCCTTGTTCTGGATTTCAGGTTCCACCGTGAAGAATGGAGTGGCTGTGGACAAATTAACAAATTTATATGGTTTTTACTTATTTAAATCACAAGGTTCATTTTGAATTGTCATATTTAAATTTACTCCTGTTCCAACGCGACCAATCCTAGAAGAATCAGGCAACAGACATGGCTTGGCTTTATTTGATGACCCTTCTTATTACTAGGTCGGAAGCGCCTGTGTGATGTCTGGAGAACAAGAAACCGATTCAAAGAAAAAGAGAACCAGCTTAAAAACCTTAGGTAGAATTCAAAAGTAAGATGTACAGAGAATCAGCAAAAGTTCAGTAAGATGAAAACAGAACGTTAGAATAACAATCATTTAAGGTGGATGCTCACGCTTGCGGCGCGAGTTTTTTTTTTGTGTTTTTTGCCCATTACATATCGTCGAAACTTCTTCAGATAGCGAAAGTTGAGTTCGCGAGAACTATGAGACTTAACACACATGTTTTAATTGATAATATCTCGTAAATATCATCAGTTTAGATACGATACCCCTAAACAAAGAAAAACACTGTAAAAATGTGTTCAGGGGTATCGTAGCTAAACTGATGATATTTATAAGATATTATCAATTAAAAAATGTGTGTTAAGTCTCATAGTTCTCGCGAACTCAACTTTCGCTATCTGAAGAAGTGTTGATGAGTTGTAATGGGCAAAAAACACAAAAAAAAGAATTTCGCGCCACAAGCGTGAGCATCCACCATAAATTCTTTAATTTTGGGACAACTGCAAGCATCAATGCTCCCTTTAAAGAGTCGCCGCAAGTAGCCATTAGTATAGGTGGAGCTCCTTATTTTGAAAGAGTTCGTCCGGGGAAGTACTACCACCATACCTACATCTGCTGCCAACCGGTAACTCTCGCATTGCTGTGATCTGATTCATGAGTCTTTTCATCAATGTCTCAGGGCGGCAGGTGAAGTGCAATTCCACGTAGACCAAGACATCAGGTGGACCGGTTGTCAAACGAATAAAAATACTTATATAAAGAATGGAAAGAAAACAAACAATTTGGGTATCAGAGGTCGTATTTGCAGGTTATCCCTGGACAACCTCAAAATACGACAACTCATACCTCACATACTGATTACTCTAGTCGATAGTAGCCTTGATGAGAATACAATTACAAGTGACAATACAATTATGCTATTCACCAAAATGTGTAAATTGAAAATGGTATTAGTAAATTCATCTGTTTCTGCATCTTTCCATTCATGAATATAAAGATTGCGACAGGAAGAAGTTCAATAAAACATTGATTGGCAACAATCACAGCTTTAAAGGGGGTGACTGTAATTTCCAAAGGTACAAAAACACGTATCAACAGTAGAAAGAACCTTCGACCGAAGGGACTGGGTGTGAGTTTACGACGGCTATAAAAGGGAACGTTACGAACTCGTGGACTGGGTTACGGAGCTATTTGCGTGACGGGCGCGTTGCATTGCGTCACATCACAAGTACGAAACCTTCATAATTACATTCTCTCTGGCTGAATTCAATTCTCATAATTAGTCCAAAACCTCAACTGAATAGAAGAAGAGATAGGTACCCACCTTTTTAGGGCTCGTTGGACATTTAATTCCAAAAACACTCACAAACCCTTTAAAAAAACCAAAAGTAATTTTAGAGCGACCTACGCCGTAAATGTAATGTTTAGTGACTCGAGAGATGCAACAATTATGTGCGAAATTCTGCACAAAATAATTTTGAGTGTAAACTTGAATTGTAAATGTAAATTTAATGCAAATTTGAAAACTATGACAATATGATGATGAAGTTTCATAAGTATATCAATGTGTGAGCGCAAACATGAATATCGGTTTCGTCAGTGATGTCACCACTTTCTTGGAAGCAAGTTGTTTTTAGAATCTATAAACTGAAAACATGTGAAAAACAGACCTATAGTACCTTGTCCCTTTTCATATTTAGTGTTCCCAGGAAAAGATTTAACATGAAAGAACATACTGTTAGGTAATCGCAACTGTGGTGCAACTAGGACCGGAATGGCTCGTCCTGTTTGTCTACCTGTGTCTATTCTAGACTCAATTGTCAAAGTGCTCCATCCTCATTTATACAAAAAAAAGAGGTCTCCAAGACGAAAATAATCTACAATCGAGATGGATGAAGGTCTATCATAAAAGACGAATGCGGACAGCAAAGGCCTGGAACCTTTGGAACTCTCTGCCAACTTCTTTTTGCCCTTTATTGTATAACTTGGGTATCTTCAAACGAAGAGTAAATAAGCATCTTCTGGGTGAGCGTGCTTAAGGTGGTAGCTTTCGCTTGTGGCGCGAAATTCAATTTTTTCAGGTTTTTTCTCATCAACACTTCTTCAGATAACGAAAACTATGTTGACGGTAATTATACGACCTAACACACAAGTTTTAATTTTTGGTATCACATAAATATCATTAGTTTAGCTACGATTGTGCTGCAATGGTGTTTAGTGTTTTTTGTTTCAAGCACATTTATAGCCAAACTAATGATATTTATGTGATACTATAAATTAAAACTTGTGTGTTAGATCATATAATTACCGTCAACATAGTTTTCGCTGTCTGAAGAAGTGTTAATGAGCTGTGATGAGCAAAAAACACGAAACAATTTGCATTTCGCGCCACAAGCGAAAGCAACCACCTTAAATAGGCTTCATAGTTGCTTCCCATCAGGTGAGATGTAGCCAAACGCAAGCCTAATTTTGATAAAAAACAGAAACAAGTAATTAATTTTGTAAAAATTAACAAAACCCCAACGCTGAACGGCTCAACCGATTTTGATCAAACAAAGCTAAGAACACTCACGACAAATACACCTTTCAAACAAAAAAAAAAAAGAAATCGGTTCATCCGTTCGGGAGATACGATGGGACAGACAGACACACACACACACAGACACGTCAAACACTCCTTCGTTTTTTGTCGGGGGTTAAAAAGTTGGGCGTCATATTTGTCATAACTTTTTCGTCCCATGATTGACAATAGTAGATTGTATCATAAGGGAGCAACATAATATTTTTACGGCGAGGGCGCTTTTTTGAATCCAGAGCGAAGTGAGGGATTCTAGAGTAGAATCCCGAGCGTAGCGAGGGATTCTTTAGTAGAATCCTGAACGTAGCGAGGGATTCAAAGTACGTCGCCCGAGCCAAAAATATATGTTCTATCATGTATCATATATCATATATGTTAAATATATGTATGTATCTCTAGCTGCTCTGCTCCAGGTAATGCCTGCCGTTTTAGCGATGTCATCGCTCCAACGTTTATGCGGTCTTCCAGGCCGTCTCTTTTTGTCCATGGGGTACCCAGTTAGTTATTGTTTTCGACCACCTATCGTCTGTCGCTCGCTGTAAATGTCCAGCCCATCGCTGCTATCGCACTGTTCGGATCGGAACAGTGCGATAGGACTTATGAATCAATCACAGTAAATAGAGGAAGAGTAACTTAGCTTCCTGCCTGGCTGATAGCGAAGAATAATGCAGCACTCGATAGTACGGCATACCTAACAGTGTTCGATAGGCCTTATGAATCAATCACAGTAAATAGAGGAAGAGTAACTTAGCTTCCTGCCTGGCTGATAGCGAAGAATAATGCAGCACTCGATAGTACGGCATACCTAACAGTGTTCGATAGGCCTTATGAATCAATCACAGTAAATAGAGGAAGAGTAACTTAGCTTCCTGCCTGGCTGATAGCGAAGAATAATGCAGCACTCGATAGTACGGCATACCTAACAGTGTTCGATAGGCCTTATGAATCAATCACAGTAAATAGAGGAAGAGTAACTTAGCTTCCTGCCTGGCTGATAGCGAAGAATAATGCAGCACTCGATAGTACGGCATACCTAACAGTGTTCGATAGGCCTTATGAATCAATCACAGTAAATAGAGGAAGAGTAACTTAGCTTCCTGCCTGGCTGATAGCGAAGAATAATGCAGCACTCGATAGTACGGCATACCTAACAGTGTTCGAT
This sequence comes from Operophtera brumata, assembly GCA_932527175.1. Lineage (NCBI taxonomy): Eukaryota > Metazoa > Arthropoda > Insecta > Lepidoptera > Geometridae > Operophtera > Operophtera brumata. Next base: position 34,949,474 of record OW052226.1, read on the forward strand.
AGGCCTTATGAATCAATCACAGTGAATCATTTATTATGAACAATAAATAAAATCAGTTGGTTAGCTTCCTGGCCGATAGCAACTCTATAGCGCGATATACCTAAGGCGTCCTGTAGATGCAAGCGTCAATCATTTCAATCATTCACGAATGACTGTTGCGATGATATCGACATAGATAAAATAAACTCAAAGTACGTGACTGACGGTTGAAATCAAATTATACAGATATTCATCAATCAATTTTATGCAAAAATCAGTCATCACATAAGACGGTACAGCACCAACAGCCAACCAGCCAATCAGGAGCAGGTGCCATCTTACGGTGAATGAGCTGTAGGTTATCCGTCAGTCATAGCAGTGACTGTGGCAAAGCTGACAGAAAACCTGGTGTCTCCAGGACACTTTGTGCGATAGACCTAATGGATCAATCAATGTAAATATAGAAATAGTAGCTCAGCTCAGCTACTACAATAGACAGACGATAGACAGTTCAAACTAGACGCATAGTTAATAAATGACCATTCGTACAATTTTGTTATCTGCTGGCGTATCGTCTGATGAAAGCCTTTTCACGAACGAATAACTTGACGACAGACGTGTCGTGGTGACTGAACAGTCAAATAGTAGAAGTAAAGCTTTTTTGTGAAAGAGTTCTTCCGGGGAAGTACTGCCACCATACCTATTTCTGCTGCAAAGCAGTAGTGCTCGAATTGCTGTGTTCCGGTTTGAAGGGTGAGGGTGCCGGTGAAATTACAGGCACATGATACTTTTGATCTTTATGTCTCAGGGTGGCGGGCGCAATGCAATGCCACATAGGATGAGTCCTAGGTGGACGTGACCTATGTGATAATGCACTGTTCATAGGCAGAGGGTACCACTTAACATCAGGTGGGCCATCTACTTGGTACGCCATTCCAAGTAGTATTTAAAAAAAAAACGTGGCATTGTAGGAAGCAAGTTTACTGATTCCTTATCAATTACTGTACGAAGCCAAAACTGCAGATACTTCACGTAACCAACAGGAACTTATTGATGATTAATGAGCAAGAAAGTAAATGTTACAACTTCCGCGTCCTTAAAGGATATCAAACAAGACCGCTGTTACTCATTTGAATAGTAATTCCTACAGTTAGATGTCCCTTTATGTAATCCTGTTATACTGAGCTCTAATAGTCCCTTGTGTTCTCGTGTTTTTTTGTTATACTACTTGATTGACGGAACTACCAGATATCCCACCTGATGTTAAGCGGTACCCTCTGCCTAAAAAGGTCACGTCCACCTAGGACGCACCCTATGTGGCATTGCACTGCGCCCGTCACCCTGAGACATAAAGATGAAAAGTCTCATGTGCCTGTAAATTTCGTAATTTCTGAGGCAGAAATAGGTATGGTGGTAGTACTTCCCCGGACGAACTCTTTCACAAAAAAGCTCTACTACTACTTACTAGTGTTTGACGAGTTTATAACACCCTTTGTGAACAAGATTTTGTTATAATCTTTTGTTTAGTTGACGTCCCCTTTTCTCTAAGTGTTCAATTCAATACAAGTGCTTGTGTTAGTTTACGTACCTCTTGTGGATTGTACTCCCAATTTCCCTAAACCTATCAGCATAACTTATCCTCAAGTTGTTTTTGTTGCGTTATATGTTTTGACGGTCAAGTTTTAGATTAGTTTTAGAAGATACGTTTATATAGCAGTCGATCGAACTTTTTCTATGTTTACTATGTAAACTCGTAGTTCCTACCTAGTGTGGGATCAGGGCTCTGTATGCTGTGGGGTGTTATGTTATGTTTAGATTGAATGATCCTAGCTTGAACTGGCCTGAGAATTTAAGAACTCCTAAGTTTTAAAAATCGCTGAAAATACAGTTTTTGAGATACTTATCGCAATAATTGTCTGACTAATATTTTTAAAATTTAATGTTTGCTATTTCAATATGATAAAGTAAATACTCAACTTCCTCAATATGAAAACTACAGACCAACGCAAGGATCCCTTTTATATTAACTTCAACGGTTGAAACGTTCAGAAAATAGAGCGATACCATTTTGTGCAATAATTAGCTAAACCAAATCTAAACAAGATTCGTCGGTATAAGATTTGTCCAACCCACGGTGAAAAGGCCCGTCGAGGCTCTGACTACCCTTTCGGGAAAAAAGGCGTACGCCTATGAATGTATATGTAAACCAAAAACTTAACGTTTGAACGTTTGGAATCGAAGGTTTCAAAATAGCGCGTATCTACGCTTCTACTATTCCCTGTTCTACGCTTTCGAGATGTTTCTTATATAAACACTTGCAATCCACGAAGCGCAAATCTCATTCGCGTCAATCGATAAATTGTAAACGTGGATTGGATTCGAGATCTTCAGGGGATAAGCTTCTGAATAAAATGGCTGTGACTCATCGAGTTTGTATTTTACAAATAAAGATTGAAGCCAGTGTTTGGGGTAGCGAGAAATGTTTATGCTCTTTTCGGTGAGTCGGCGAGCTATTTATTACAAGCTTTTATTGTCTCTGGGGGCCAAATCTTGAAACTGAATACTAAATCAGTTCCTCCAAACCAATTGAGCTGAATTTTGTGTGTAGGTGTGTGTGTGTGTGTGTGTGTGTGTGTGTGTGAAGGTGTGTGTGTGTGTGTGTGTGTCTGTCCTATCGTAGCTCCCGAACGGATGAACCGATTTCGTTTCTTTTTTGTTTTGTTTGAAAGGTGTATATGTCGGGAGTGTTCTTAGGTTTGTTAGATCAAAATCGGTTCAGCCGTTCAGCGTAGAGGTTTTTTTTATTTTTACAAAATTAATTACTTGTTTTGTTGTGTAAGTGTAATGTTTCCCTTATGTATGTACTAGTGAAGAATGTGTATGAACAATCTCCATATCCCTTTGGCCAGGTCCAGCTGTAAGCGTGTTAGGAATCATCAACGCGCCCCAATCAGTTGTTCTAATTACAGAAAAGCTCTTCGCCTCTCAACACAATGTTATGCCATAATCAATGATTGGAAAAACATGCTGCCTTCATAATAGCTACAGAGTAGCTCTGTTCTTCCCGAATTAGATTTTATTGTTGTGATACATTCTGTTACATTAAGTTTCGTTCGCCATAAAACCTCCTGTGAACACTAAATATAAAATAAGGTACTTTTATAGTCGAATAGGTATGTGTAAAGATGCTTTTTAACCCCCGACGAAAAACAAAGGGGTTATAAGTTCGACGTGTCTGTGTGTGTGTGTGTCATCGTAGCACTCAAACGGATGTTTTTTTTTGTTTTTTTTTTTGAAAGGTGTGTTTGTCGGGAGTGTTCATAGCTTTGTTTGATCAAAATCGGTTCAGCCGTTCAGCGTTGGGGTTTTTTTTAATTTTTACAAAATTAATTACTTTTTGTTGTTAGTAGAGCTTTTTTTTGTTGAAAGTGTTCGTCATAGGAACTCTTTCTTCCGATTTCTCCGTTTAGTGGGGGCCCCTCCCGATTTGAACTAAAATCTTGTAGGTTCGTACAATTTAATTTTTGAAAGAGAGGCACTGTTTAAAATGATAGCTAGTGTCAGATCCCTTGGTTGGAATTCGGAAAATTCCGCTCCTTACTTGCGAAACGGCAATAAACGCGCAAAATTTTCTAAACTTGTTCCAGCACGTACGTTTTTTTGAGAAAGTCTTAAATGTTTGTGAAAAAATGCTAGTAATTTAGATTCTAGACAACATGGGCGAGATACCCCGGAAGCCCTTTTTTACTTTTACAGAGTTTACATTATGAACATCAAAAGTTCAGGTAAAATTGTGCAAATAAGCTGATTTTTGAAGGCTTTACAAAATATAGTGGTAAAAAAAAGAAGTTTCTCCACGTTTCTAGATATATTCTTCAAGATACATATTTGTCCAAAACATCTGACGAAAAAATTGTTACAACTTCAATGGTGCTATTTGGCTTGGTAATACAACACAAACATTTGCGCAAATACGCCAAGTGAAGTGCCGCCTTTATACCAACGAATCTTACAAACAAGTCCGACATCAGTTTCAATACAAAACAGCCTGGATAACACTTCTTTTTAGTTCAGGTTTCTGTGGTAGTTAGTGGTGTAATCTTACCGTCGATGTTGAGTGTGATGGAGTAGGACTTGGCGGTGCCTACTCCGTTGCTGACCTCGCAGGTGTAGCTGCCCTCGTCTTCGAAGGTCGGGTGCTTGATCACCAGAGTCTTGCCGTAGTTGTCTTGGATGTTAGTGGTGTAATCTTACCGTCGATGTTGAGTGTGATGGAGTAGGACTTGGCGGTGCCTACTCCGTTGCTGACCTCGCAGGTGTAGGTGCCCTCGTCTTCGAAGGTCGGGTGCTTGATCACCAGAGTCTTGCCGTAGTTGTCTTGGACGATGCCCTGTGTGGATTGGATGCTTCGACCGTTCTTCTTCCATATTATCTGTGGTAGAGGCCTGGGGAGTAGCAAGGAATTTAGTTTATATTTCAACTGGCCGAGTACTATGCTACGGAGAAACTCAAAGGATTACTTTTTTTTTAACTATGTGAATGACAGAACAAGCAGATGGCCCACCTGATGATGAGCGGTAACCTCTGCCTTTAACAGTGAATTACCTCATAGGTCACGTCCACCTAGGACGTGCACTATGTGGCATTGCACTGCGCCCGCCACCCTGAGACATAAAGATGAAAAGTCTCATCTCATGTGCCTGTAATTTTCTATGTTCCAAGTGTTGAACTCTGCTTTTCAGCGTTTAGTTAATTCACGTCGGCTGCAGCTTTAATTGTCAATATAAATTTGTATGAAAACAGATCATTTTATACGAATAAAACACAACTTTTGTGTTTTTTAGCAGCGAAAGTGTTAACAGAATGTAATAGTAAAAATATTTTTTTTTCCTGTTTCCTATTTCCTTCCTCATGATACACACATTACACACAATAACTTTTAAAACTTTCAACAAGATCCCTTCAGCCGTTGGTCATAAAAACGTAACAAACAGACACAGAGACACACACAGTTACTTTCTAATTTATAATATACTAGCAGCGCCTCGCGGTGTCACCCGCATAAGTCTATATCACGTGGGTATATTGGGATCAAAAATCCAGTTGTTCCAGGTGTTCTCCATTCCAAATTTCATCCAAATCCACCCAGCCGTTTCAACGTGAAGAAGTAACAAACATGCATACACACTCGCAAACTTTCGCATTTATAATATTATTGTGAAGTATGATTGCGAAACGAATAGATTTTTATCATTATTATATTACTAAAGAAGGATCCAAGTCCACTTTCGACTAGCGAGAGTGGACGGGCCGTAATCTACTAGACTTATAGTTTCTCGAGATCGCTCTCAGCGATAAGACCGCCCATTGTATTTCCATACTTATTTTTTTATTGTTTTTAATGTGTTAATTTGTATGTGGTTTGCAATAGTGTTATCTATCTATCTACTAGTGTGCCCAACGCGGTTGCTGATGGATTGAGAATTTTTGCTGCTAGGACATGTAAATATTTTCGCGTTGTTTTCTTCGTCGTTTGTATTCGTGTTACAAACAAAATAATGACGCAATTGTTGAATAGAAACTGTTATAGGATAACTAGGTCAACAATAATAAGATTGGATTGATTCAGTCATTCGTCTGTAGTTTTTATCCATTAAGGCGGATGCTCACGCTTGCGGCGCGAAATTCTTTTTTTTTCGTGTTTTTTGATCATTACATCTCATTAACACTTCTTCAGATAGCGAAAGTTGAGTTCGCGAGAACTAGGACTAACTAGGAACTACTTAATACACATGTTTTAATTGATAGTATCTCATAAATATCATCAGTTTAGCTATGATACCTCTAAACACATTTTTACAGAGTTTTTTTTGTTTAGGGGTATCGTATCTAAACTGTTGATATTTATGAGATAGTGTGTGTTAAGTCTACTAGTTCTCGCGAACTCAACTTTCGCTATCTGAAGAAGTGTTGATGAGCTGTAATGAGCAAAAAAACAAAAAAAAAAAAGAATTACGCGCCGCAAGGTTGAGCGTTCACCATAACGATGAACTACAATGACACATCATCCAGCAAGATTGGACTTAGAGAGTGTAATTTGAGAGCAACTATGCAGTAATTTTCTTAGTAACAGTTACCAAGAAAACCTAGAATCTCGGTCAGGGAACTTTCTCTAGCGCTCAATGAGAAAAGCAATAGAAAAAAACACTGGTTTTTAACCAGTTTTTACAAAAGGTCACAATCAAATGCTTGTTTCTGGGGACACATACATAGATACACGCCTTTTTCCCCGAAGGGGTAGGCATAGCCTCAATGGACCTCTTTTCACCATCGTGGATTATAGACGTGACAAGTGGTAAGCTCATCGCCGACATTGCTTCCCACGACTGACTCGGCTAACGCTTTCTTTCAGTAAAAACACATTCATAATAAGCTAGCAGCCAGGACAAATCTTATATCAGCAAGTCCGGGTATTCCGTTAGTCGGCTTTTACGACATCGACGGGAGGAGACGGAGGGTTCTATTCTTAGACCCATCACAGCTGGGGACACGATAGGAGAAAAATAGATATGAATACTCACGTCCCGCCGTAGATGCAGTATAGTTCGACCTTCTTCCCCTTTAGTGCCCTTTCGACCTTCCTGGTAGTGTATTGGCGTTCAGGCTCATGCCGGTTCAGCGTGGGCGATATACCGGTCTGCGTCACCTGTAGATATATCTTGTTGCCGAACTTGTATTCGTTTCTGAAGATCGAGTTTGCCGTGCAAGTGTACGCGTGGTCGACACTAGCGTCGTTGCGAGTCACGTTCGAAAACCATAAGTTTCCTTCTGGGTCGAGCGTCATTCGGGAGTTGTTTATAGTCTTCAGCTGTCCTTGATCGCCTTGCAACATCCAGTAGACTTTAGGTTTGGGATGGCCGTCAGGGGGCTCACACGTCAGTTTGAAAGGCTTTCCCTCATCGGCTTTAACGACTTGTTGTCCATCGGTTTCTTTGAAGGAGTTCAGTTCGGCTCGTCGGACGAAAACGGAGTTGGAAGCGGCGGTGCCCCATTCGTTGAAGGCGAAGCACTGGTACTGGCCCATATCTTCGTCTCTGGGATTGCTGATGACGAGGGTGCCTCTGCCCGACTGCTGCAAGATGCGGTAGTCGTAGCTTGTGTACTCGAAGGGCTTGCCATTCTTAATCCATCTGTACCTGTGGAGGAACAAGATTTTAATAAAATTTTACGACGCTGCAGTGTCACGGACCCGAAAATAGGGGAAAAAAAATGCCGGACACAGTTCACACAACATTATCTAGCCCCAAGCTAAGCAGAGCTTGTGTTATGGGTACTAGATAACTGATATACTTAATACAATACATTAAATAGAAAGATACATAGAAAATACCCAGAACACCCTGAACAAATATCTGCGATCGCACAAATATTTGTTCCGAGGCGGGAATCGAACCCGCAACCTCCTGCGTCGCAGGCCAACCTTCGCCCGCCGCGCCACAGAGGTCGTCATAGGAAAATAGCATCATGTTTTTCGGACATAAACTGACTGTGTTGATTATGATGATGTCATCCAGGCCGATTTCGGCCACGGCGACTGTTTATATGCTTTATACGGAAGAGCTTCGCCGGTGTGCTCTTATATGACTTACATTATACCCTATTTTGGTTGGTGCACGTGCGTTTGCAGTAGTTACACGTGAGGGTATTATTTCTGAAACTGATTGTATTTGGGACTCAAACTGGTCGGCCACAAAGTCAACATCCCGTAATAAATGAAGAGGAGCATCCAGAGTACAAATTTTGTTTAGTTTAGGATAAAATAAAAACAAAGTCAATACTTATTTACAAGCTTTTATTTAACTTGACCTTTTGATTTTGAACCAGTTTACCTCGACCGATTGAGCTGAAATTTTGCATACCTGTCAGGTTCCGATGACAATACATTATTATAGTCACAGCGAGCTGGGTACCTGGGGCCCTATTCGCTATGACTACAGGAGATTCCTTGCCAATAACGTGTGAATATGTCACAATGTCATAATGTCATAATGTATTCTAAACGATGATTCCACTCAGATATCGTAACGAGCCCGCGTTATGTTACGTTTGGTCATAGCTATTGGAGACAACTCCTCAACGGATTATAGTAGACTGGCATTATTTGGGCTCATTTTGATCAGCGGCCCGTTCCGATTACAAGTTTCATAAAAGCTTATTTTTGAAAAAATATTTTTCAACAAAAAAACTTGGTTTAGCAGAAAATCTGAAAAATAATTCTAGCCCAAAAACATTCTAGTTAGAGAAGAATTCATCCAATCAGGTAGGGCTATAAAAGTGAACAGCGCGTTTTCACTCTGAACCGCGGAAGTCAAAGAGGCATCAGGATGGTAGCAAGCGACTTTTACTGGTAAGAGGCGTGAGTGTATTGTATCTATCTATTGTAAGACTGTTCAATACAGCATTATGAATCGTAAATCATCGATGGCTCGTAAATCCATTGTTTTTTTCAGTGTTTCGCTGCATTTAGAGTTTTGAAAGTCTCAACGTCCCATAAAACCGGGCTATTCAGTGGAAATTATCGAAACTTTGATGCTAAACTATACAATACTGTGCGCTACATATTAACTTTTCTAGATAATTACTTAGACGTTTTACTCGTAACTATCGGAAGTCTAGTCGAGGTATTGACTAGACAGTGTTTCACTTTAGAATGTTGAGGAAACGGATGTATCGACCCAATGAAGGAGATTGGAGAAACAGATCGGATTGAATCAAATTTCGCCAGAAAACCCGATCGACCGTCAAATAGGTTTTATATCGCAATTAAGTTATACGATAAACTAATAAACCTGACAGCTTTCGGCACAGCTTTCGGTTATTGATGCGGGAATGAAAACGCTCAAAATTAGCCGAACTTGGCGAACCTAGCTCTCGTCCACAATGTGCATCAGCAACTGTTTTTTTTTACATTGTTATACCTTTTTATTGACCTCGATCTCAGCTGTTGGTAAGTGACGATGTGGCCGAAGATGGAGCACAAAGGTCTAGAAGACACCTATTCACTCTAGCCTTGAAGAGAACCAGATTATAGTTTTCAGGAAAGACAGACGACGGTAGAGTATTCCACTCCTTGCAGTTCGCATTATAAAGGTAGAACTGAAACGTTTAGTACGAATAGAGGGTATACTAATGAGGTAAGGATGGTACCGAGCCGTGCGGCTAACTATACCTTTACTTTAACCACCGTTTGTCCACCACCGCCGTCACCGTCACGTCACCGAGAACGGGATGATAGCGCCGAAGTAGCTATACATACATTTAATACGCGCTCGGGTGACGGACGTGCGGTGGACACGCGGCTATAGTAAATGTATGTATCGCTACTTCAGCAACGTTGTCTCGTTCTCGCCGTTCTCGGTGACGTGACGGTGACGGCGGTGGTGGACAAACGGCCTAAAGGCACAACTATTTTACGACGTCGACGCCTGAAGACTACACGACCTCAGAACCGTGCCAAGTGGGCCAGTCAGTCGCTTGGCCCTATACGAGTAATAATCGCACAATGCGTTATGGGCGAGACCTCCAATGAACCAGATAAATTGGTTCTTGAACTTTGCTACAATTTGAACTGGATCACCTCGACCCTCGTAGGCCGACAATGCAGGTTTACGAATATGTGGATTGTGAATGGTTAAGACTGCGCTTCCCGCCAGGCAGAAATATTCATACAAAAAAAAAACGCCACGCGCCGTTCGAAAAAGCGGTTTTTATTGAATATCTCGTGAAAAATAGATAATTTTAAAAACCCCGTGGGTGAACCATCCTTTTTAATGTACTGATTTTATTTATCCAATTTTTGACCCAACAATCTGTACCATATTGACAAACAATCGAATCTAACCAAAAGTTAGAGGTAACTTTGTGATTTTTTTTTATCAACAAAATTTTATCCTATCTTGTTTCTGTCTGGGTGATCCCTCGGTATTATAATGTAGTATCCATGCATATTTTTAATTTGAATATTGTACTTGATTTAGTCAGTTAAAAATCTAATCTAAGATTGGTAATTTTGCGTTATACCCCACTTTAAAGATGGCTGGAGCTTTCACTCGAATGACAAGTTCGTCGCATTTAGTTTTCATTCAACATCAGCTCTCCGATTATATTTTGTCAAATTAGGTACAGGAAATTATTCAATGGACGGAGAACACTGTTTTTTTTTTTGGAGTTTACTCTTTTATCGATTTTCATATAAGTAAGGCCAAAGGTACGCAAATAGATGAGGAGTAAAATAAAAAAGTTAAGTCGTTTTATTTTCCCCGCTACATGACCGCGCATCTTTTTTTTTACGTAATGGCTCTACAAACTGGCATAAGGCCCGCCTGATGGTAACGGTTACCGTTACATCTGCAACACCAGAGGCATTGCCAATGCGTTGCCTGCCCTGAAGGACTCTTTTTACATTTTTTTGTGACTTCGGGAGTTCATTGCGAAGTGAAAAACCTTCAAACTACAAACACCTACCTTACTTTCGCTTTAGCAAACAAGAACATTCAGTAAGATTCAGAATGTCAATATCGCACAAACTAACGTGCCCATAGGATTCAAAGCTGCAGTCCTTTCACATATAAATAGTTACCTACCATTAATGATTCCTGTATGCTGAATGTACAGGTGCATGCGGCTGTTTGCAGGAAAGCACGATAGCAAACAGCGCTGCACGGCGCCGCTAAATATTGATTAGTACGGTACGGCCGGACTCAGGAATCCGCACGGACTTTTTATCAGTCCTAGCCTCGTCGCGTGCCTTTACAACTACTCTACATAACAGTTTGTAGTACCTACTTTAGCAAAATGAACTGCACTACTGGTAAATTATATATGTACCTATAGAAATCTGAAGAAAGGAAAATTGTTAAGGAGGCGTGCCGCGTGTCGCCAGAGTATGAGCAAATTGCTCATAACCTTTCACTCTCGGTATTGGGTTTATTGTCAAGTATTTACGGCGTTAAATCATTGAATAAAACACAGGCAGTTTGTCAGTTTCTTATAATTTTGTACTATTTGGAAACCATTTAGTTTTATAGGAAACTGACAAACCACGGTTCTAGATAATAGTGTATTTGATCATGTATACAAAATTTCATGGAGTTTCATAAGATAATTTCACAAATAGCAAAACTTCGTTTGCATACTAAAGGACTCAAGCGCCCTAGCGGTACAACCAGTCTTTTCTGTCGATAAAGGTAGAGGCCATAACAGAAACAAAGGCCAAGCGTGAAGAGTGCAGACCTAGAGTAGAGTTGTATTGACTCTTGAGTCTGGTCTATCAACAGGAGCATTAGTCTTCGGCCTACGTAGAGCTCTTTATCCCGTGAAATAAATAGGTTTATAACCAAGGATAAGTTCTTACATAAATTTTCCTTGACTTTGTATAAATAAAGGGACATCCAGATATTAATGACGCAGAGTTTATTAAAAGCTATTAATGAAAAAGCTGACTCATATATTACTCAGTTAATTACTCATTCCGCAAAGATAATTTAAAACATACGCATCACATGTTATGTTTTGCTCCCGCAGAAGCGATAAAAGTGGTACTTCGGATCTGGTCCCATAAATAGCCTACGGAACTAATCATCCCTTGGGTCTAAAGATGCGCCGAATATAAGTTATACCGAGTACCGAGTATTACCCGGTTTTATGTTTGCCAAACCGAGTACTCGCCGAATTACTCGTTTCAGTTTATGGTGGTTTCGGGCAAAGTCAAAGTCTAAGTCAAAGTACACTACATTATAATTTCGAGGGATCACTGTACCAAAAACACGATAGTACAATATTTTCTCGATATAAAAAATATCCAACGTTACCTCTAACTTTTGGCTATATTCGATTGTTTATTAAAATGGTGCATATTATTGGGTAAACAATTTGATAAATAAAATCAATACCTACAACAAAGCAGAGAGTTTACTGTAGGGGTTTTGTAAAATTATCTATATTTTACGAGATATTCAATAAAAATGACTTTATTGAGCGACGCAATTATATTCCCATTCTGTCTTCATTTGTATCCGAAGTTAAGTCAATCAATAGATTTTAGCTGTACCTAATTTTTCGGGTATAATCACATCTTTTAGGTACATATTTGAACTGTGTTTTTGGTACTTTTAAAACAGTATTTCTTTCTAAATTTATCCAATGTCGAATATACGAAAGGATCAGCAGGATGCAGGAGTAGCCTAGTCTTGTACTATTATTTATTCTGTGGCCTAGTTTAGTGTATTTGAGTCGTTGAGTGGAACTACACATAACGCATTTTTTCCGCAACATTACCTACCGGAATGGATTTGGCGCATAGAAACTATTCGCTGATCTGTTTCCGGTACAAACGGTAACCGTAGGAACTATTATATAATCTGTGGTAACTTGATTTTCCAAACCTAATCCATTTAGTGCATGTTGACGTGACCTTTCCAAAACAAACTCAGATAAGCTTTTTTCGCTATCGATTACAGACCGTTCACCGTAAGATGTCCCCTGCCTTGGTTGGCACTATTCCCAAGGCAGGGGACATCTTACGGTGAACGGTCTGTTTTATGTTTGTTTTAAAAAGGTCTTTATTAGTTATAAAATTATTAAAATTATTAGAGCTAAACACAGTTTAGTATAGGATAAAACTAAAAAATTAAAGTACCTAACTCGGCAGGCTAAGGCGCTTTTATAAGCTTTTTAACAAAATTACTATACGTAAATGGGCACTTGATAAATCTAAAATGTTGTGATATGCAAATAACATTAAGGTAAGGTGGTATAGTTACATATATGCGCACTTTGGATAGCGCGCATTTTTAAGGTAAGGTCGGTCTGTAGATGGAGAAGTGTCAACGAACGGGCCTCGTGTTATGTAGACTATCGTATTTTCTCAACTTTTGACCGGCCGGCATTATGCCACTTTTCGGAACTACCGGGCATCGGCATGAGGCATTAGATTATGATGTCCTATAGTATGCTAATAGGCGTCTAAATCCATTGAATGACATAATGCGTGCCGGGCGCCCCTCACCATGACTACATACAAGTCGTCGCAAGGTTGATTCACTATATGAATAATTCATAATATTTTTGTGCTGTTAATAGTTAATTTAATAGAATCCTGAACAATAATACGGGATTTAGCTGTAATTTGACAATTACTGCTAGTTAAAATCGTTCGAAACGTATTGATTCATCCCATCCCATGCCTACTTATATACAGAGTGTGGCAATATAATGGGACTCTTAGGGTAAGTTGTTGTTGTAACTTTTCTGTTGTAGGTAGAGAGGTTTGTTCTTTCAATGTGAATTTATAAGAAAACAAAAACTACATTTTTGGATTTTTTAATAATCGTACTTTCAGCCGATTTTTTTCGGAAAAGCGACATTTCCAAAAAAACAAATAGGGCTCATTCGGCACTTACCTAAAGTCATCTAGAAAATTAAATCGTAAGATTTAGAGAAAACGCAAAAAAATGGTATCGCATACATTTTCGTTGCAGTGACCTTTGAGTACTTGCAGTATTATTTGACCTTTGTATAGATAGAAACCTTAATAAAATAGCAATAAAATACAACACTGCACTGTTTTCACTTACGGCATTGAAAGGTGTTAGAAAGGGATGTATATATATTCGTTTATTCATAGTTTTATAAGGTTGTCACTAGCTTCCTTAATGCTAGGGCTGTATGTAACTGTGTCGACTTTAATATCGATAAACAAATGCCACTATTATTATTAAACGAGCCAAATGCCACTATTATTTCATTTCATTTATTCACAAACAATTAAAAATCGTGTCAGAAATTAGGAACAATTTAAAAAAAAAACACAAGGTCATTAAAACACGTTTACAAAAATGCATAATGTCAGAAGAAATAAAATAATATAATAAACCCTATTTAAAATTATCACATGTCAAGATATCGTCAACTGAGTAGAAACACCCTTTCAACAGTAGCTTTGTAAGACTTACTTTAAATACGTTAACACTATCAATAACTTTCAACTCTGTAGGAAGTATGTTAAAAAGTTTTACAGCTTGATACCGGGAGCCATGCTTTACAACATTCAACCTCGGGTGCAAAGGTGCCTCAAGATCTTTACGTCTCAAATTAACCTATTTTTCCTTTGTTCCATCGTGAAGGGATTTTTTACTATGTCCATAAGAAGTACCAAAATGTACAGACATGGAACGGTCAAAATGTTAAGATTATGGAAATATTATTTGCATGATTCCCATTGTGGAATGCGCACTATGGTACGAATGGCTCTTTTTTGCATAACAAACGCCTTGTGCATATTATTCATAACTCCTTCCCCAAAACTTCACACTATATCTTATTTTAGATTCTACAAGAGCATAGTAAATCATTTTAAGCTGTGAGATAGTCACCTCTTCTCTGAGACTTCTAATCGCATTATTATCTATTATTATTAAATGAGCATCGATTATTAACGACTACGAGCAATTATTTCTAGTTTATGCACAAAATTATACGTTAAATTGCGGAGCACCGACCCTGGAGTTGTGTTTTGTGGGAAAAGTGAAAAAGTACGTGGAAATTTCAGCTTAATAAAGACCATATGGGAACTACTTCGAGTAGGTATGAAAAATGTTGAAGAGCTAAATATTATTTTTGTTCACGGAAGAAAGAACGCATTTTCGAGTGCCGTGTCCTCGTTTCCTCGACCGAGCGCACACGATTAGTGCATCTTTATTTTCGGAGTAAAATAAGTCTCACAAGTTGCAAAAAACACTTGCAGAAACTTTTCTTGTAACATAGCATGGGAGACTTGAGAGCTTTCGTATTTATGCAAAAAAGATTTCAGCCAGTGAATGAAACCGTACATAAGATCATAATTTGTAATACACTTTAGTTAGGTCCCTAGGGAGATAAGCTCACTTGCACCATAGAAAGGGAAGTGAAGCATGAGAATTTAATTGGCTTATAGCATAGTTAGTAACTTAAGCCAGTATCCATTAATATATGCTTCGCCGGAAGTCAGCACGTTTTGGCGCGAATATATGAGTCATCAAGTCGTCATAAAAATTCAACGAGTTTGAGACTATAAGACCAGTTTTTTTCTACAAGGTCCAAAACTCGCACATGCACATGGTTATAAATCAAAGGACAGAAAATACGTTTGTCTTTTACCGTAGGTTGATGTGTTGCCATATCGCGGGACTAGGCTGAAATCGGTGGACAAGACCAGTCACTGAATGGCATCGCTAGATATGTGCTCGATGTTGAATGGAGACCGTGGACAAACACCACAAGACCAATTCTTAAGGTGGTTAGCTCGTAACTAAACTAATTATATTTATGTGATACTATAAATTTTAACTTGTGTGTTAGGTCATAAAATTACCGTTGACATAGTTTTCGCTAGCTAAAGAAGTGTTGACGAGCTGCGACAGCAACGTGGACAGAATCGAGATTGTATTGTGAGTTGACTGAAACCTCTTATTTTAGTCTACTTCCGATTCATGGCGACCATAGATAGAGTAGGATAGTAGTGCTATATATAATTAGAAAAAAGTGAAAGAGAGACGCCTGTAAATAGGCTAAAATTCTCAGATAAACTTTGAATCGTACATTTCAATAGAATCACATTATTCTTATATTAACAAGTACTGGGCTTCTAAAGCTCGATACGAAGAAACCGAATGCGCTACCACAAACAAAAATCTTTACATTCTTCAATCTACATCTGCGCCACTCGGAAAAGCAATTTTAATTGAATATCTCTTAAAATAGTAGTAGTAGAGCTTTTTTGTGAAAGAGTTCGGCCGGGGATACTACCTCCATACCTATTTCTGCCGCAAAGTAGTAGTGCTCGCATTGCTGTATTCCGGTTTGAAGGATAAGGTTGCCGGTGAAATTACAGGCACATGAGACTTTTCATCTTTATGTCTCAGGGCGGCGGGCGCAGTGCAATGCCACATAGGGTGAGTCCTAGGTGGACGTGACCTATGAGGTAATGCACTGAACATAGGCAGAGGGTACATCAGGTGGGCCATCTGCTTGACCCGTCATTACACATAATAAAATAAAAATAAATAAAAAAAAACGTAGATAATACAATAATACTTAATAAACCCTCACGGTAAACCTTGGGTGTTATTGTATTGATTTTATTTATATAATTTTTGACCCAATAGTATGCACCATATTGAAAAACAGTTGATCTAGCTAAAAGGTAGACGTAACTTAGTGTCTTTCTTCTATCGAGAAAATATTGTACTATCATATTTCTGAGACAGTGATAGCTCGGAAGTATAATGTAGTATCCATGCATATTTTAAATATGAATAATGTTCTTCTTTCAGCTAACAATCAAATCTACTATTTGGTATTTTGCTTTACTTAGTACCTAAAGGTTAAAGAGAAATAAATAACTTACTTAGGTGCTGGTTCTCCTTCAGCTTCACACTCGATGATGAAGGGTTTGTCAGTCTCGCCGGGCTGCGCCACTTGGAACAGGATCTCTTCTTGGGTCGGCTGCTTCACCATCTTTGGTGGTGATGTCACTGTGTGGGGAAGGTTTAAGTTACTCTCTGCTTTTAAATCTTTATCATCAGCCTTTAGAAGCCACTGCTGGACATTGGCCTCCCCCATAGAATGCAACGACAACCAGTCTTAAGCCACCTCAATCCACCGATTGCCTCCTACCTTTAAAATATCGGAGGATGCAAGAGTATTTGCAGGTATTACCTATTTATTTTCATTCAGTTACTATCACCAAAGTAAGTCCCTGACCAGTTTTAAAACATTTTTGCTTGCAGCAATGGCAATAAACTAGGTCCACCAATTGTTTTGTTTACCAATGAGACATGCTTGAGACATGATATCTTTTGTTTGACTTTTACAAATTCTATTAGATTGTTTACGTTGGTTGAAATTTGTGTCTTTGTTTATGGCAGTTGAATTACATGCCAGATGTTGTCCAAAAACTCCAAAAACATTGCTTATTGTTTGGCTGCATTTGTCCAAAGCAGTTAGTGATAGGTAGTAGGTACTTATAACGAATTAAAGTAAAATAAGGATAGTTGGATGTGGCAAGTAGCACTAGTAAGTAGGTACTAAACCCAAATCTGAGAGCAATCTAGAGTGCACCAAAAATTAAATTTTAAAATGGCATTACATTTTTAAAACAACACTAGGTTTCCCTCAGTTGTGGATTTGGTCATGGCTACCATGACCAAAAACATACATGATCCATGAATAGAGAATTTGATTTATCAATTTATGAATGCTTTGAATTGCTTTGCCCCTAAATAAGATAATAAAGAGGTTGTTACTTTGGTTTATGGGATTATTCATAAACTGTGGTTAAAGATTTGATTAACTTAAAAATAATTCAGTAACATCTAACAGTAAAAGCTAAGATTGAAATCCTAATATTATAGATACAAAAGTTTGGATGTTTGTTATTCAAACTTATGTACCAATTTCAATGAAATTCTAATACACTGATAGCTTGCTTATGACACAGGATACTTTTATCTCCATAACATGCAAGGGAAGCCAAGGGTGATCAATAGTTTTATGCATATGAGTAACTATAAGATGAGATGATGATGATCAAATATTGGAAGCATAAAGTGAGTTTTCTCTCATTCCCCCATATCTTATGTCACAGAATCTGAACACGATGAGAGCACTCTACAGATGACTAACTAGTGTTGGTGTCATCGCTAAATAGGTATGTCATCATCATCAAAATCTCAACCACAGCTAGTCAAGGACAAACCAATCACTCCCAATTACCTGGACCATGCAATCAATTAAATTGGAATCTAGACATTGTAAGGCACCTGACCCACCAGCGGCGATTAGCGAGGAGAGAGTACAGCTAGTGATAGATAGATAGATAGATTGATAGTTTTGTTGCTTGTTTAATGAGCATTGCTTAGTGAGTTTGTTCTTTGATAGGTCTGGTTGCTGCAACAAACTAGTAGAGAGAGATCTCACCGGCATCATGAAAGTCAGTGATTAACTATTAATATGTATCTCTTTTATTTACATGAACTCATAATATCAGTTGTACATTTCTTGGATGAGGAATAGTCAATCTCCAGATGTTTCTCATCAGCGGTGTGACAATTACCTAAGTTACAGTAAAATTGATGAATACCAAACTTATTAAATAAAATGGCTTTCTCAAAGTCTCCCCAAATGCATAATATTTATTGTGGTTAAATCTGCCACCAGTGTTGCAAATAAATAATCATAAGTAAATGTATGTCTAGTAATAATATTAAATAGCTCTTTATTCAAACTTGGTTTTATTGGAGTAAAATTGGAAGTGAATGTAGTATATAAGAGATGGAGCTGAATTTGGAGATTATTGCTGAATATTACATGTAGGTTTACTATTGCTAAAACTGGTTTTGTAACAGAGAGTTCTACATGAGTTCATATTTATGTTAGAATGATATTAAGAGTGGAGTTCGTACAACATTCTTAGTCAATAGAGCAGAAAGGGAAGGTTGCTGAACAAATGATAAAAAATCTACCTAAGGTACTTTTAGAAATATGAAAGTTAGGAAGTTTATTTTTTTGGCAATAATAGACCTCCATTTAACCGCGTTTTCACCTGTTGGTAAGTGTAGATGTGACCGACAATGGAGCATGTCTAGAAAGCACCTATTCAATCTTGCCTTAAAGATACCCAGATTATAGTTTCCAGGAAAGACAAGACAATGGCAGCGAGATCCACTCTTTAGCAGTTCGTTTTATAAAGGTGAAACCAAAGCACTAGAGGTTGATATTCAATCACACCAGCTGAACTATTTTGATGAAATTTGGTAAAGTGAAAGATTTTGAACTGGGTTGTCACTATTGTAATTTTTTTTATCCTATCGTGTGGCTTTTTTCTTATCTATCAATTAATGTTAAATACATTTTTTCCATACGACTTACCGTTTCTGAGATATAAACTCTGAAAATGTTTTGTCTGTCAGAGTCCTATGATATTACCTAGGCTATTGGGTATTGGCGTGCATATGTCGTTTCTGGTTCGCTGCGGGCCCTGCCAGGCCACGCTCGCCTTCGGCTCGCTCGCAGCTCACGTGTGATCACTGTTCTCTAGTGTTTTAAATCCATGTTGGACTGTCAACATGGTACTAACAACAAATATTTTTTTCAGACACAGATATTTTTTTTATCTCTAAAACAGTAAGTCGTATGGAAAAAATGCATTTAAGATTAATTGATGCCTGAGAAAAAGGCTACACGATAAGATAAAAAAAGATAAAAAATATTTTGGTAAAAATTTTCTGTCTTTTTTTCTCAGTGCCCCCTTATGTACACCCCAACCCACTTAAGATACTTTTTGTACCGTTAACAAGCGAACTAAGCAGCAGGCCGATGCTAGTATATTATATTGAAAGGTACTTACATAGCGCCGCAGCCTGGCAGACCAGAGCCGCCAAACATAACACTCTACTCGTCCCCATAGTAGCTCCTGGTTGAACTCGTATATCTAACAAGAAATCAAACATATCACTTTAGATATTCAACCACATTTCTCCGGCACACATGTCTACGAGATGACCTAATCCGAATAAAGCTTGGACCAAAATGACAACACCCACTAAAAATAGACACCGATATCACAAAACTGCCGACTTTTTATGACACAAAAAGATGTTTTTTCATAAGAAAGAACCTTCAGCCCTTCCCTTAACACAATTCAACACCATAAAACACAAGAAAACCGCACAAAATCACAATTTGAAGCTGTAGACGGCAAATCGATAATTTACATTCCACGGTTGGAATTTTGAATATATACATCTACGGGCGCTATGGTGATTATTCAATGCATTAAATAATTACCTAAAAGCTTATTTTATTACATAAACATCGCGAAACACAACGGAAACACTAAAATTCTCGGCTACAAAGGCGGGGCCTCTGAAATTCGCTGTCGTTCCGTCGTTCGTTCGGCAGTTGACGGCAGTGCTGCCAACTGGATCTGCAAAAACCTGCCTGATTGAAGTAGCTAAATTCAGCCTAAAAACGGCTCAATTTGCGAATTTCGGGTTTAACAATATTAAAGTTCAGCTACTTATCTGAACTAAACAATTCTCAGAAAAACATTTGATTTCAACATTAACAGGCAAGCCTCCTTGCCTGTTAAATTAGGAGGCTTAGGTATTCGTAAAATTTCAAGTGTAGCCCTACCAGCGTTCTTGTCTTCTTTCTATAGCACTTGTTCTTTGGTTAACAAAATTCTATCTCCTTCTCTTGCGGCTCTTTCTGGCAACACTCTCAAAATTTCATACTTAGACGAGGCTCGAAATGCTTGGCATAGTGCTTGCCCCAATACTACTCCCCCCAAATCTCTTTCGTCTCCACGGCAATGGGACGGGCCTCTGTGCGAGCTGACGCGGAATTGTCTGTTACAAACGTGCTCAAGCTCCATAGATCGTGCTCGTCTCCTGGCCGTTACCAAATGGGAATCAGGGTTTTGGTTGCAAGCACTTCCATCACACAATACTGGTACTTTTTTTTTTTTTTTTTTTTTTTTTTATGTTCCTTTTTATCTGCAATCGGCTGTTTAGCCATAATCAGATGTTTTCTGGGTTGACGTGGTTTGGGTGTGATTCCAATGAATAACACCATTTAATTTAACGAACTGGTTAGGTTCTCTGGTCTAGGTCAAGTATTTGCCATCTCTTTAAGCGTTTTACATTTTCTTGTGTGTTTAACAGGTTCTTAGCAAGTTCGTTTGAGTGGTTTTCAAGTCTTTCCTTGTATTTTATGCAGTATTTGCTAACTTCCTCCTTGACAGTCGGCATTTCCAGGTATTCATGTATTTCTGTGTTCCTCACAAACCAGTGTGCGCTTGAGACAGTTCTAAGGGCAATGTTTTGAAATCTTTGGAGGATTTCGATATTGGAGTTGCTAGCTGAACCCCAAAGTTCTATTCCGTAGGTCCAGATCGGCTTTATGATTGCCTTGTAGACAAGCAGTTTATTGCTAAGAGAAAGCTGAGATTGACGGCCTAGCAGCCAATATAGTCCCTTGTATTGTATGGTGGCTTCTGTTTTTTTAGCTTTAACATGGTTGGCCCAAGTCAGTCTTCTATCTAGGTGTAGTCCCAGATATTTTACAGTGTTATGCCTTGCTAGCGGTTCATTATCCATATATATAGATGGGCAGTCGCCTTTTCGGAGCGTATATGTTACATGTGTGGATTTAGTTATGCTAGGCTTAATTCTCCATTTTTGTAGCCACACATCTATTTTATTGACCTGTTTCTGTAGTTTCAGTGAAGCCATACTTGGGTCCTTGTCACTTGCCAGGCATGCCGTGTCGTCTGCATATGTTGCTGTTACAACGTCTTCTGTTTCAGGCAGATCTGCCGTATATATAGAGTACAGAACCGGGCCAAGCACCGATCCTTGTGGGACTGAAGCGTTGATGTAGTGCAGGTCCGAGAGGTCTTCTTCATATTTGACTTGAAATCTTCTGTGGTCTAAGTAAGATTTTAGAATCATGTACAATGAGTTGGGCAGCAGGGTTTTAAGTTTATATAACAGTCCTTTGTGCCACACTTTGTCAAATGCTTGTTGGATGTCCAAAAATACTGCGGAGCAATACTCCTTTTTCTCAAGTGACTGTCTGATTTTGTGCACCACTCGATGCACTTGTTCTACAGTTGCATGTTTCTCCCGAAATCCGAACTGATGATCAGGTATGACCTTGTTCTCTGTGAGGACTGGTTTGAGCCTCACTAACAATATCTTTTCAAAGACCTTAGATAGTATAGGGAGGAGACTTATGGGTCTATATGAGCTAGGTTCTGTTGGTGGCTTCCCCGGCTTAGCGATCATGCAGATTTGTGATATTTTCCACAACTTTGGAAAGTAGTGCATTCTGAGTATTCCATTAAATAAAATTGTTAGGAATACCAAAGCTTTTCTAGGTAGTTGCTTGAGAACTTCACCTGTTATTAGGTCAAATCCGGGGGCTTTTTTGTTTTCAAGGTAGCAAATCGTTCGTGCTAGCTCTCTTGGGGTGACAAGTGTAAGCGGTGGAGATAACTGCTGATCACTGTTTAAAACTGTGTCTATTTCATCTTCAAATTCCATCATGGATGATTCGTTTGGAGTGAAAACCTTGCTAAGGTGTTTAGCGAACAATTCGGCTTTCTCACTTCCACTTCTAGCCCACGGATCGTTTAAAGATTTTCTTATAGGTGGGACATGGATATGTGGTCTTTTAAAGTTTTTTGTTATTTTCCACAAGGAATAGTGGTCTTTCTTGTGAGCTGACAGTGTAGACAGTTTTTGCTGGAAGGTTATGTTTTGGTTTTCTGTGATTAATTCTTTCAGTTCCCTTGAGATCCTATTGTATTCTGTCCTATCCGAACCAGATCGACTTGAGTGAAGTTTCCTTCGTTGTTTACGTTTTTCCGCCAGTTTATTCCGTATTTCCAATGGTATGTTATTTCTTTGACTAGAACAGCTTAAAGACGGGGTTGCACGCCAAGCGGCAACTTGTATGAGGTTTGTGATGTTAAATGTTGCTTCATCAATATCTTCTTCGGTTTTAAGTGAAATCCTTAGTTCTACTTTTTCTTCTAGGTATTCAGCAAAAGCACCCCAGTCTGTTTTATGATTATATAGTGTTGGTTTTTGTGCTCTGTGTATCGCTGATATGCTAAAAGTTGCAATGATTGGGGTATGATCGGACATACCATCAAGTGAGGATTCCACATCAAAGTATATATCGGATAGGCCTTTTACAATGAAGAAGTCTACGAGATCAGGTATTTTGTTTGCATCGGTTGGCCAATATGTTGGTTTGCCTGTTCCTAATGTTGCGAGTTTATGTGTATCAACACTTTTTTTCAATTCTCGGCCTTTTGTGGTGATTAGCCTCGATCCCCAGTGAGTGTGTTTACAATTCCAGTCTCCACCAGCTATGAATCTGTTCCCCAAGCTGTCGAAGTAGCGGTCAAACATATGCTGTTTCGTTTTGTGCTTTGGTGGGCAGTAGATTGCACTTACATTAATAGGCCCCATATTTTCCTTTATAGTAATAGTGGTGGCTTGCATCCAGTCTTCTCGGAACTCACTATGAATATTGTGTTTAATATTGCTTTTTACAATAACGGCAGACCCTCCATGTGATGTATTATCTGGATGATTGGTATTATATACACAATAGTTGTCAATTTTGAAAACTTTGTTATCGTTGAGGTGTGTTTCTGATATCAGAGCAATATCCACTTTGTTGACTTTAAGAAGTATTTCCAGCTCTTGCTTATTTGGCGTTAAACCATTGATATTCCAGGTGGCAATTCGTAACGACATCATTGAGGAAGTTTACTGATGAGTGTCATGATGAGGTTCATCATTGTGCTAAGCTGTGTTATTAGTTAGTCGATTCTTTCAGTTTGTTTTATTATTAGCTCTTCTAGATTATATCTACATTCTTGGTTGTTTTCCATTCTAACTTCATTAGAATATGTTCTTTGTGACTTCTGGTCAGCTTGGTTTCTCGTATTTGTTCTATTTGGCTCTGTATGGTCATCATTGTCTTTCTTGTGTGATCTCTGCCACTGTGATGGGTCACTGATATCCCTCGGGTATGTTCTCTTGGTCTCTGTAATGTCTACTACTTTATCGGTCTTATTTGAGGGAGTCTTCTCAGTCCAATTTTTGACAGCTCCACTATACAGTTCTAGGCTTTCCATTACAGTTAGGTGCCGGCTTTTTGGTTGGGTGATACCAGAAGTCATTATAGTCTCGTTAGTCATAGTCTTGGCGGCAGTTGGCAGTTCATTCGTTTTGAAAGTGACAGTGTCGTTCTTTGTCTCTTTATAAGTTGTTTTTGTCTTAGCTTGTGGTTGAAATTTGTTTACAGTATGCTTTCTAGCTAGAACTTCTTTATACACCTGACATCCTTTGTAACTGGCAGGGTGACTGCCGGAGCAGAGCGTACACACAGCTGGGGTGTTTTCGTCTAATGTGCACATGGTTGTTTTGTGGGCCCCAGCACACTTCACGCATCTGTATGGCCGCATACAATTATTTTTACTGTGTCCATACTGTTGGCATCTTTTGCACTGCACCACCGTTGTTTTTCTTATTGGGTCTTCAATTATTACTTTCTGGTTATATATGACTTTTATTGATTTGACCAATTTGTTGTTTTCATGGGGGGTTACATTCACAAAGAAAGTATTTAGTGGCTCCTTGGTACCTTGTTTTCGAGCTGTAACTATTTCTCCTTGTACTTTATTTCCGGTTTTCTCGATTGCATCTATGATGGCTTCCTTTGGTGTACTAAAGTGGAGGTGTTTGATGACAATCCTCATGCATTTTTGGTCTTTGCGGGTGAAAGTGTGTCCAATCAGTTCTTTAGTTCTTATATGCTCTATCAGAGTCTTGTATTTATCAACAGTTTTGGAGGTGATAATAAGTTGGTTTTTCGATACTACTTTATAGGTGTAATCATCGGTTTGAACTACTTCTTCAATTAGTTGTGATAATTTCGCAAGGTCGTCAACTCCATACAATATTATTGGTGGTGGTTTCGGTGTCTTTTTAGCTTGGGACTCTCCACTCTCTACATCTAATAGTGAGAACCTATTACTAATTTCAATTTCTGGGCTATCGCTTTGTTCAAGGTTGTCTATTCCTCGGTGCTTGTTAATTATTTTATCCCGTCGTTGTGTTCTTTTAGCTTGGTTAGTTATTGACTCGTCTGGAGAGCGATTTCGTTTTTGATTTGGCACTCGTTGCCATGGTGCGCTTGGGTTATAGAGTCTGTTTTGTTCATTTTCTACAGTGTTATTATTATTTATTTGGGTCTTGTCGTTGGCATCACTAAGAGATGCTGATCTTTGGCGAGTGAATAGGCCTGGATGGAATAGTTGTTGTGTCAATGTTTTCTTTGGTTTTTCCGGTAAAATTTCCTTGGTTAGCAATCCTTCGCCCCTCCCAGAATACGTGGGGCAGCCCGAGCTAGGCTCGGGGAGGGATTCTCCGGCTACGCCGGTACCCTCCTGGGATAGATTATCTTTTAGTTTTGCTTCTTCCATAGTTGTTGTGATTTTTTCTTAGGGTTGTCTTCCCTTGGTTGTAATTTTTTCGTTAGGGTTGTCTTCCCTTTTTGTTTTTTCTCGTTAGGGTTGTCTTCCCTTAGTTGTTGTTTTTTTTTTCGTTAGGGTTATCTTCCCTTAGTCAGGTAATTCAGCTATAGCGCCGAAGATTCGCTTTCGCTCTTCATACTCAGCTACTGCGGTCACTAGGTGGATATTGTGTGCGGGGCTCGTTACAGACCGCAGCATTGCCCAGAGGGGACGACCCACATAGATGAAATGATGTGGGCCCATCACTATACCGTGACGGCAGCATAGAGATGGCGTGGACGTGTATGAAGAACTTTTCGGTGCGTGCCTGATAGCCTAGCTCCGCACACCTAGGCGTACACTACGGTATGCTTAGCATTTTTTAGGTGCGTGTCCCCTGACGAAGAACACACCCCACTAAGACCTAACACCGAACCCCCCTCTGGTACTTTAATGGATCCAGTTTCTTTACGTATTGCAACTACTTTACGGTTGGGTGCAGTGTGCTGTGCCCCTCATCACTGCCAGTGCGATACTGCTGTTGATCAGCTTGGTCACCACGGATTATCGTGCACCAGGGCTGCCGGTAGGATTTCTCGCCACGCTAGCCTTAATGATATCACTCGCCGGGCCCATACCAGCGTTAACATTCCAGCCATTCTAGAACCGAATGGTCTGTTACGTGACGATGGTAAGCGGCCTGACGGCATGACTCTTGTTCCGTGGGAGAAGGGTAGGCCTTTGGTGTGGGACGCTACATGCACCATCTCATCTCATCATCTCATCTTGAGCATCTCATTGTGCTCGAGTGAACGTGCATCATTTGTTTATCTAACTACCTACTACTTATAACTTGAATGTAATTTTTTATGTACGTATCATCGAGAACCTAGTGTTACGATAAACCTAATATAGGTATTTAAACACTAAATGTAAGAAACATATGTTGTAAATCATGTTCAATAAATAAATAAATAATAATAATAATAATAATCTGTCCGGGACATCAGTTAGGGCCGGTGCGGCGGCAGATTCCGCTGAGGACCTCAAAAGACGCAAATATGCAAGTCTCGACAGAGCTTACTTATTTGAGCCTTTCGGGGTCGAGACTCTGGGTCCGTGGGGTTCCGGGGCCCTTCGCGTTTTCAAAATTCTTTCAGGGCATCTGGTCGAAGTGACGCGTGACCCGAGAGCTGGCTCTTATCTGGCTCAACGCATTAGTATTGCCATTCAGCGTGGCAATGCAGCCAGCATCTTAGGGACGCTTCCGTCTGGTAGTGATTTGGATCAGTTGAGCTACCTTTAGATCGCTTGCAGTGGTCTTCAGGTAGCACAACTGTTTCATATGTATTTTGTACATACCTTGTATTATTCTTTCTGTAAATAAATATATTTAATTTATGTCTCTTGTTTGTTTCTGAGGACAATGAAACAATTGGTTTCAGAATTTTAGAATTTAATCACAACCATAATCAGGGCTCCCTAATGACGTGGAGCTCTTCTTGATGTCATGCGTAGGCATCGCAAAATACATTTCAATCGTTAGTGATATGGTAACAAACATAAATATAAAACAACCTAACCAAAAACACCATCTACCATCAGCTGCGTCATGTGATAAAGTATTTTATATTGTAGCTAAACTACCTTTAAAAATAGCTAGTTCTAGCTATAAAGCGGCTAAGTTGGCAGGACTGGTTGACAGATCGGACGGTTCAATGACTGATGTCATAGACAATTTAGTCCATGGCCATGTTATTGTTTGTCTCGCTTGCTCCCATCGTCTACTATCATTGTACTGTCTATGAACTCTGTCTCTCGTTTTCCTATCAAAATGTTGTGACTTTGAGCTTCGTTTTAAAACTTTTTTGATTATTATCTTTTGGACCTTAGTAAAAAATACCGCGAAATTCAAAACAAAATGCGATCCTGCAAGCAGGCAGGCTGTACTACTACATCTATTAGGCAGGCAACTGCCATAGAGTTTTTTTATATCTAAGGAACTGCTCAGTAATCAGTACTTATTCTGAGGCCCAGAACCTTGCGAACTTGCGATCCATTTTGCCATTTTGCAAAAAAAACTAGTTCCTGCCAGATCAACAACCGATAACCGAGAAATATTTTCCGCAAATCAAACATTAATTGCTGACGTTGCTGAACATAAATATTTTTAATAAAAAAAATAGGATGCAGGCCTCTAGTAGGAATACTACTAGCCTTCGACCAAAGTAAAATTTACGTTGGTCGAAGCTACTAACCCACTATTAACAAAATGTATTTTTATAGGTAATCTGTTTATTACTTGTACATACTAGTTTTTGAATAAATATTTTAGTCTCCCTACCAACTCCGGTACGGAGGCCTGCAATGCTCTAAGCCTACCGAGATACCTAGGATTCTTTAGTCATTGGAGATACCTACCAAGCTGAGCACTCGGAACAAAGCAATACTTCTTGGTTGAGTTTTGCCGTAGAATATATAAACAATAGAAATGACACTGGCACTATATAGTGAAACAAAGCCGCACCGCCAGATTGAAATAGTGGTATGCAAATGCCACATAATCAAGAATTGAACTGAACTACTCCACTCAAGGCTTACCTAATGAGGGCTTTTCATTTTCGAATTAAATTAAGTAGTTCTCTTTGGCTCGATAGATGGCGCTGACTCAAGTATGGTTGTCAAAATTAACAAATGCATTGGCTGTGCTTTGTGAATACCACGAAAAAATATCACTACGTTGTTGAGGTTGACATTTTACTTTATTTTGACAGGTAGAGCTGGCGCCATCTATTTTCAAGGCTATAAGCTGTGAAACGGCCGTGAAAACCACAGACTACTAGGATGCTACGCATGTGAAAACCCCTCATTGAGACCAAGATGGCAGCTGCTGGCAGCGCAGCTAAAACGTAACAATAGTAGTTATGGAAACAGTAGACCTCGCAGACCAGCTTCTTGACGGATTTTGCTCATATTTGAAATTCTTGTTTAGAATTTAGTAGGTACCGAATGTTTCTACCAAATATTATCAAAATCGGCTGGTAAATGGCGCCGCAAACATTCCCCATTTTTAAGTAAATACGCCTACAATCAAAAATCACCAACGACAAAAAAAACTATGAAATTTTAGAACCTATTTAATATCAAGTTTTGTCAAGATTTATTGAAAAATATGACCTATACGCGAGTACCAAAATAAATCCGGACAGATGAAAGCAAATTTTGCCTGCAGAGATCGCTCGCTTCTCTCGCTCGGTCAATCCTGAACAAATATCTGCAGATCGCACAAATATTTGTTCCGAGGCGGGAATCGAACTCGCAACCTCCGGCGTCTCAGGCGAACCTTCGCCCGCCGCATCACAGAGGTCGTCTAAAGTCCAACGGCCTTTTGAGGAACTAACAGGATAACAGAGGTAGATTTTCGCTTTTGCACTTTTGCACATAGAAACTAGCGCTTCACTCACCGGACTTCAGTCGTGGCGCGGACTCTAAATTTGTAACAGTTGGCGTCACCCACAACGAGAAGTACCTACGTACCTATGTAGTATTCTACTTGGTCATTAGCTATTCATATGGTTCAGCAGTCAAAATCAAAGTTTTTTTTACTGTCACGTCAAATTTTTTCATATATAAGAAAATGCTGTTTTTAATATATCTTTCGTAAATTAACTCACTATATCGTAATTTTACCACAAATGTAGGTACCTACATAACCACTGCAGTATAATTTTTGGTAATTTCTGGAGGTATCTGTTTGTACCCACGACAATGGGTAAGAGACACCTATAATAAGCTTTACTGCTTCAGCCATTGGTATCTATATTATGTAACATAGCCACACGCCTTTTCCCCGCAAGGCTAGGCAGAACTCGATGGCCCTCTTTTCACCGTGGATTCCACCATCGTGGGATTATAGACGTGACAAGTGGTGAGGTAATTGTCGCCATTGGTCCAGTAGCATTGGTCATAGTCGAGCTCTGTGGCGCGGCGGGCGACGATTCGCCTGCGACGCAGGAGGTTGCGGGTTCGATTCCCGTCTCGGAACAAATATTTGTGCGATTTGCAGATATTTGTTCGGGGTGTTCTGGTTATTCTCTATGTATAATAATAAATATCTATCTATGTAATGTATTGTAATAAGTATATCAGTTATCTAGTACCCATAACACAGCTCTGCTTAGCTTGGGGCTAGATAATGTTTTCTTTCCAGCATTATTTATTTATTTATAGGTACAAATTTTAACAACACTAGGTTACCCACCTACCAAATTTCATGAAGATCGGATTAACACGGTTTGGAAGTTATTTATTTTATTTTTATATTTTATTTTTATCCTCGGACAAACATACATACCTACATATATACAAACGCCGATTCGTCCAAGTTGACTCTGTGCACTAGTTTCGCTCGTTCAGTTATCCTCGGCGCTCTTGCTAATTGATTAAAATAAGTATTTTTGTTGAAGATAACCGGATTTTGAAAACTCGTCATAGTTGTCATGTCCAAGAAATTGCAAACTCAACGACGAGTTCCAACGTTAGCTCAAAATCGGATATGAACGTAGCGTTGTCTAAAATTCGTAACGAACATGCAAAAGTTCATCAAAATCTTAGCCAAGGAGAATACTACAAAAAGTACGAATATGATGAAGTTCCAGTCAAAGATTGTAGCACTGAAAGTTCCAGCTTTCTAACTCCTAAAAACAAAGGTTCCTTAACCAATTCAGATTTAGAGAAACTAGAAAACAGAATTTTCAAAAACGTTTCCGAAGAGCTACAGACCGAAGACTCTCGTCTTACCATCCTAGAATCGAATATCAAGTTCTTCAAGACAACAGTCGAAAGGATATTTGATAGCTTCTATGCCAATATGAAGGATTTTGAATACTACAAGAGCAGGTTCAACGATATTATAGCTCGGAGCAGGGATGGCTCGTTAGACGATATGGAAAACTTCATAGCAGACATGTTTGAGCACATCATGTCTTCGGAGACCTCTGCTTGTAACATCACATCTGAACAGAAGGTTGATGAAGCCGCAAGTTCTGCCAACACTGACAAAGCAGACCTGAACAAATCTACATCCGCATTTGAAGCTTATAAAAACGAGAACTATCTAACTGATTCAACAGACGAAGATACTTCGGCGAAAGAAACTAGCTCCAAAGTGCAGGAGATTTTGAGTATAATTCTCCTTGGAGGAAATCCGTGCGTACAGATCAAAATGAACGACCAAAATCAGATATCGGAGAAAGACATCAGAGGAGCGAGAGAAAAGTTCATTAACTGTGTAGCATCAGCTGATGATATAAAGATGGCGGCAAAGAAAATGGAGTTGGAACGACATGTGACACGACAAGACCACAACGGTCCCGACAGAGATATCCCAGTTAGAGTTTCATACGCGAGGCAAAACATCTACTTGAATGAGGATTTCGCTCATCAGGATGATGGCGACAATTCCAAATCGCTTATTTCCAAAATCTGCATGCTGTGCAAGAAATTTCGCAAAAATTATTTTAGTTGATACGCAATAAAAGTATTTTTAAATGTAACAATATTTATTCTGGACTAGAATTGAATACAATATAGATTGGTGTATGGTTAAGAACCATCTCGTCAGTATCAGGGCCCCAATCGAGCTAATTTACCAACACAAAACCACAAACATTTCGCGCATTTTGTATAGCAGATTGTATATTTTATTTTGAACAACGCTAAAAAGCATTTGAACTTAAACTTTTTATCGTTGTTTTGGAAGATACTTTGGTGTAGCGATCGAACCAAATTTTCACTATGCATAAAATAGCGCGATACCATTTCTTATATCTGGGGGCTTAGTACGAGAATTTGATAGTATTCGAAACTATATGAAGTTTCGGTTCCTTCCATACATTTACTTGCAGCGCCCCTAGCGTAAACGAGGAGAAAACTAAGGACGCTGTCAGAAAATGTATTGAAGGAAACGAAACTTTCTATAGTTTCGAATACTATCAAATTCTCGTACTAAGCCCCCAGCTAAGCCAAATATAAAACAAAACAAAAACGTTAAGTTCGAACGTTTGAAACGTTTAAAATAACGCGATTGGGGCCCAGCATTCAAACAAAAACCGCACTGAAATCACTCCAGGGCTATGCACATAATCATCTAAGCTGTATTCCCACGGTTGGGATATCTATTCTCGGCTGGCGAGATAATGTTTGTTCTAAACACATACATCGCGCGAGCGCAACTCCTATTGGTGGATGCCATTTGATAACGCCACAGCAAACAGACCGTTTATAACTAGTCTGTGCAGAAAATGAATAGGCGTGGGAGAAATGGGCGTGGCAGTGCCACTGTCTCGTTATAGGTGGACTCTACAAGATCTAGGTGACTGGGTAGCTTGTGAACCTTCAGGCTTAGCACAGGCGATCAGGGTTCGAAAGGATAATTATCAATGATAATTATCCTGATAATTATCGTGATAATAACAGATTGATAATTATCGATTGATAATAACAAAACATTGCGCACGTGCAGCTTCAACTGCGGCGTTAGAGAGATGTTTTTCAACTTGGCTTTACAAATTTGGGCTAGTTCAGTCAAAGCTAAGAAATAGATTGGGCAATGAGAAGGCTGCAAAGCTGGTATTCATGTTTAAATACCACAACCAAGAAAACAAAACCAAGACGCAAGATCTTAGTTGGCTTTTAGGAGAATAAATACGTTCTACTGCATCTACAGCAGCATCAAAGCCAACGGAAATAGAATCATCAACAGATGAAGATATCCCATTGGCTTCTTTGGTCAATCCAATTTAATTTATTTATAATGTCGAATCTAACGTCACTGATTTTTTCTCAAACTACCTTTAATTAATAAATAAATAAATAAATAAATAATGCTGGACAAATTCACACAACATTATCTAGCCCCAAGCTAAGCCAGAGCTTGTATTATGGGTACTAGATAACTGATATACTTAATATAATACATTACATAGATAGATATTTTTTATTATGCATAGAAAACACCCAGAACACCCTGAACAAATATCTGCAGAACGCACAAATATTTGTTCCGAGGCGGGAATCGAACCCGCAACCTCCTGCGTCGCAGGCGAACCATCGCCAGCCGCGCCACAGAGGTCGTCGAATTATGTTAATTTGTATAATAATAATTATAAAATTTATTTGTTTTTATTTTTTGTTGTTAGAATTACTCAAATTAGAATGCATTTGTTACAAAAGAATGAATTCTTACACTGGTGATAATTATCCGATAATTATCAAGAAGCGTTATTATCTTGATAATTTCGAACCCTGCAGGCGATTGATAAAGGGGTAAGAATATTTTTGTATAGAAGGGTTTTAGTTAAACCTAAAATACGTGATCTATCCATACATGCAGGTCTCACTATGCGCCGCCGAATTGGGAAAAAATAATCGCGGCTGGTCGCCATCCAACTGTGGGATCAGGGCTATGCATGTGACTGTTGGGTGTTATGTTATGTATAAAGTAATAGTCCCCTGTGCTATGCCAGAGCCCCAATCACACTAATTTTGAAGGTTATTAACAAAACAACAGCCGCTTACGTTATTTCATACATCTGGATCGGTGATTATTGATTGAATCGAGCTATCATTTCACGCCAGTAAAAATTCTCTAATTTAGGAATCTAGGATCCTAATTTCAAAAATCCGTCGAGTTTCAGGCCAATTCAAGCAAGGATCTCTCAATCCACGTACGAAATAACGTGAACAGTACTGGTTTTGTTTTGGTAATATAATAACGTTCAAGATTAGCGCTATTGGGCCAAGTTCATCTATCTTGATGTTAGTTCCGTTTTTCACCACGCCCATTCCACCCAACTCTTCTTAGTGAAGTGTTTAAAGTAAGATCACAACTCTGCACTCTCGAAATTAACCGTGTACCACCGTATCATGTCTATGTGTTTGGTGAGTTGCATCGCAAACTCATTTTTCATGTGCAAAAATTCCCTGATCACCGCTAAGTCCAGCATCACAAACGCTTGTCCATCTATCTCTTCCTGTTTCATTCGGTCGGCGATCAGCTTGCAATCATCCGTATTGCTCAGGTACGCGTACACGTCATCTACGGACCAATCTAGAGGGTTCTGGGATAGTTTCAGCTTCCCGATCCACGACGATGCCATCTTCTCGAACATCTTATTGTCGGATGGTAACGGATCGTAGGAGGAGAACTTTAGCTTCTTTAGTTCTGGTTCCTCGCTGTCGGAGACGTCTGATATATTCTTGGCGTCGCGTGAGTTGGAGCTGTTAGTATCGTTTTCTGTATCGCTGTAGTGCGACGTCTTAGCATCGCACGTGTTGTAGAGAGTGTCGTCTTTCTTATCCCAGCGAGCGTCCTTCAGTTGTATCGCGAAGTTGGATAGTTTAGGGCCGCGCGTTTTGGTTTCTAGCTTTGTGTTTTTGGGTTCGCGTTTCCGTTGGTTGGAGCTGTCCGGGGAGTTGGGCCTGGTGCCGGGGTCGGAGGCGGGCGGGGAGGGGGGCGAGCCGGCACTGTGCTCTGATTCGCCGTCCTTGCTCTCGGTGTCGTGATTGGTCGGTGGTTGTGGTCCTTTCCCGGGCTCTTTCGGTGGGCATTTTCTCTTCTTCCTTCGGCCGTTCAAACTTCCTTTCGGCCTGCCGCGTCGCTCTGTGCCGTTATCTGAAAGATTAATTTTCCTTTTTATTTATTACTAGCGACTCGACATGGCTTCGCACGGGTAGTTTCAGGATGAAAAACAGCACAACCCCCCCCCCCCCCCTGGTAGCCTATTTCACTCAGGGTGAACATAGCTTTCCAACGGTAAAAGAATTTTTGAAATCGGCACACTAGTTTTTGAGTTTATTCATGACAAACATACACACACACAAAAATACAAATCTTTCCTCTTTATAACATTAGTGTAGTGTAGATGTAGATAGTGTAGATAAACGCTATGGAAATTTAAGGCTATGAGCTCTGTTTTTAATTTTTCAGTGGTACATTGAACAGATTTTTATAGGTAATGCTATTTACAAGCTTTTATTTAACTTGTTTTCTTGTCTGTCTGTCTGTGGGGGACAAATTTTGCAACTGAATTTTAAACCAGTTCCACCAAACCGATCGAGCTGAAATTTTGCATACCTGTCAAGTTCTGATGAGAATACAATATTATGGTGACAGCGAGCTGATATTATGATGAAAACGGAAGGTGCACAACGGAACTCCTCGATGAGTAGTAGTAGCATGTTTGGGCTCATTTTGATCAGCTCTTGGTTACTATCTGCGATTAGCCTGCAGGCGCCGCGTGTGATGTAGATACGTACGGAATGTACATTTGTCGACCAGCTGGCAGGTGGCGGGGCACCGCTCGGGGTACTCGTCGGGCCCGAAGAGGCTGGGGCAGGCCTGCAGGCGCGCGCAGGCGGCGCGGCAGAAGGCGCGCACGCCTCGCGCGCTTGTCACAACGGGCACGTACGCGTGGTACGTGCTGCTCTTCAGTCTACAAGTACAAAGAATAGACGGTTATTCAGAGGCCTGAGGATCCCAGAAAGGATCCCCTATATCAGGAATACGATATATATAATATCAGGAACTACAAGTACCATGGTCCCACAACACCTGTATTCTCGGTTGAAAAGCGTCCATGGTTACATTACGTATGAGGCCCGTGTTAAATTATGGTTTTGATCAGAAATTCGATGTACACATAAGGCTATGTGCGAGGGGTGATCTTTAGAAAAAAATCGTACTCCACTCGACTCCCATAGAATACCAAGATGAATGATGTTATGAGCAGCCTCGATCCGACTTCTACCTGTGACCTCAAATCTTGGTTGAACAAGCGAAGCTAAGTTCTCTGAGTCAACTTGTAAGAATCGGCGTTTGTATGCAACGATATATTAAATTACATTAGATACGCTATTCCGCGCTCAGAATGACGACAAAAAAGTGAGGCATTATGCCGCAAGTTCATTTAGTCGCTCGCGGACTGTGAACTACGACGCACGCCACTACTGATAGGCCAATTAGGATTGACCAACACAAAATGCCATCATGCGTCTTTCAAAAGTGCAAAAATTATACGGTGACCATAAAAGGAAAGAAAGACATTTCATTTCATTCGTAAGTATTACATAATTCTATTGAAATTTGTTTATTTAAGGTGAATGTTCAAGTTTCCTTGCCCATACAAAATACTTTAGGCCGTTACTCAAACCACAGATTGTCATTTTATAAATTGACTTATTTTGTAGGATTCCTAATGATAATAGTTATCGCGAATGGTCGTTCCAAACAAAAATATACAATAGGGAATTTTTAAAACAGGTTTGAAATACGACAATTTTTACAAATGTGTGAGTTTATTTTGCACGGACATCTATTATCGTAGCGAGATACTTTTACGCAGCAGAGCACCCAGTTTAATTAAAGATGACAGTGATGGCGCTAAATTGACCTTCAAACATAAGAGTTTTGTGTAAGATAGTAAGTAAACATGATAGAGATGGCACTAAATAATAAAAGTGATGTTTTAGTCGGCAGGTCGTAAAAAGTGGGGTAAAGTAGTGGAAAAAGGTCAAAAGTTAATGAAACTTCAGGATGTTGTTCAGGGATGGTTAAATAAAAAAAACAAGTTTTGGACCTCGAGGACCCTGTGCGAAAAGAGGAGGGGGCGGGAAACTGCACCTTCCGCCGGTTTTTTCTCAATAACTTTTTTCCCTTACATCCTACGGCAAAAGTACTAATTATTTTTTGTAGAACGTTAAATTTACTATAATTTTAATTATTCAAACTTGATTGTATGTTGATAAGTTACCGAGATATGGCGCTTCGAAAAAATATTTTTTTAGAATTTGCTAAAATGTGCCGAAAAATGCTAAATTCCACCTTATTTCTTCTGTTATACCATGGTTATACCCAAATAATGATGGAATGTTATTATAATTATGGTTCCTGGTTACAATCACCTACTTTGGAAACCCCTCCACCCAAACCAGATCTCAAAAGCTGATTTTCTTCTCTGATGAAAACCAAACATTCACATCATCATGTTGGTATTCATATTATAGTGCAGTCAAGTTAAACATGAAAAAGGGGTCGTGCTTACAAAAGTTCCGGTCACGCTGATTTTTTATATGTTGTTAATACCTTAACCACTATTAAAAAACCATATTTTCCAAGTGCTGAGCGAGCGGCTCAAAAAATCATGAAATTTTATATATTTTTTCAGTTTTTGCTCAATATCTTAGTCAAGGAAGGGTCTGACCGGTATAGTCAACAGGCATATTTTTAAAGTAGACTAAATTTTCTACAATTTGACACTAAGGCGAGATCTATACAGCCATTGGTTTCCAAGATAAAATTCTTCGAAAATAGGCAATTTTTCTCCTAAGTGTTTTTTTAAGAAATTTTTACTTATTTTGTGAAATATATTCTAAAATATGCATCCCACGTCAAAATTTATTTCAATGAAGTTGTAGTAAATTATTGTAGCTTTCATTTGAAACCAAACTGGTACCTTAAGGCCCGGCGGTTCTCTCAAAAACGACAGATAATCAAAACCAGTCATAAAGAAGATGGCACAGGCCACCATGCAGCAAGATAAATAAATAAATAAATAATGCTGGACAGTTCACACAACATTATCTAGCCCCAAGCTAAGCAGAGCTTGTGTTATGGATACTAGATAACTGATATACTTAATACAATATATTACATAGATAGATATTTTTTATTATGCATAGAAAATACCCAGAACACCCAGAACAAATATCTGCGATCGCACAAATATTTGTTCCGATGAACAAAATGAACAAATGTTCCGGGAATCGCACCCGCAACCTCCTGCGTCGCAGGCCAACCTTCGCCCGCCGCGCCACAGAGGTCGTCAATATGCTACCTCCAAGCAATTGCTGAACTGGCGGGAAGTCAACTTGTATCCCACTAATTGGGGGTGGAAGCAGTCTTCTGCAGGGACTCAGTCTTCTCTTCTCAACCCCATCCCCACCACCATGATCACGGCGTCCTCAAATGCCTGCTTCACTTCGATGCTAGCATCCACCGTTTGTGTCATCAACATCGAAATGAATGCTCCCATATTGTGATCTTTTGCCAGAACTTTTCTTGTGCTATTGTGACCATAGTAGATGAGGAGAACACGACTTTGGTTGGTGCTTGTAATGCAGACTGGCGAGCTCGTTCTGCTGCTTTGGTGCTTTGATAGCCGGATTTAGTGGGGTATCCATCAAAGACAACAATCACATTGCTACCAAAGTGTCTCTGCACGTAGTTGATGTACTTAGAAAAAAACACACAGTGCCATATCTCGATAATCTATTGACATAGAAACATGTTTTATTAGTCCAAATTATAGTAAATTTAACGTTCTACAAAAAAGTAGCTGGTACTTTTGCCGTGGGATGTAAGAGAAAAAAGTTATTGAGAAAAAACCGGAGGAAGGTGCAGTTCCCCCCCCCCCCCCCCCCCCCCCCCTCCACTTTTCGCACATGGTCCTCGAGGTCCAAAACTTGGGAAAATGTTAATTAACTATCCCTGAACAACCTCCCAAAGTTTCATTAGCTTTTGACCTTTTTCCATCTGAAAGCACCTGCCGACTGGACTGTAATATGTGTTATTTATGAGTATATCAAGCGTAGAGTGTGCTGCCTTATGAACTTTTGCTGATTTTCTCTATCATCTTACTTTTGACTGCCTACCTAAGGAAGGCTTTTAAGTTGATTTTCCTTTTTTTCTTTGAATCAGCTTCCACTTGTTCTCGAGGCTCTACACAGGGGCTCCCCACCTAATAGTAAGCAGGATCATCAAAAGAAAAACAGACCGTGTTTGTTGCCTGATTCTTCTAGGTCTGGTTGCGTTGGAACAGGAGTAAATGTAAATTTATTTTTTAAGACGATTACACAATACTTTTTATAAGTTGGCCGTAATTTCTACTATAGCGAGCTAGTTCTGATAGGGTTGCCAACTGTACTTATAATAATGTATTCTAATTTATTTTACAACTACGTTCTTTAAACTTTGCAATAGCATTATAGTGCGAGAAAATACTTTATTTCAATTTAGGTAGCCTACTCAAGTTTTAAGTTACTATGTGAGGTGTTAAAAATAAAACAACGAAAGAATACGTGAAAACTTGGCCAGAATCAATGATAGTATGATGCACGATTCTACGAATTTTGAATAGTCTTATATTTCAAAATGAGTGAAAGTACAACATGGATTTAAAACACTAGAGAACAGTGATCACCACGAAAGCTGCGAGCGAGCCGAAGGCGAGCGTGGCTCAGTAGTCAGCAGGGCCTGCAGCGAACCAGAACCAACACCTGAACGCCAATACCCTAGATGATGATGATGATGATGATGACGATGATGTTGTTAATGTTCATCACCACCACCATCATCATCACCATCACCATCATCATCCTCATCTAGGGTATACGCGTGCAGGTGATGATGATGATGATGAACATGATGTTTTTAATGTTCATCACCACCGCCTTCATCACCATCACCACCACTAACATCATCATCATCTTCATCTAGAGTATTGGCGTGCAGGTGATGATGATGATGATGGTGATGGTGGTTAATATAATATATCTTCATAATGTTGTTAATATTCATCACCACCGCCATAATCATCACCATCACCACCATCATCATCATCATCATCATCATCATCATCTAGGATATTAGCGTGCAGGTGATTATGATGATGATGATGATGATGGTGGTGGTGATGATGATGATGATGGTGGTGGTGATGAACATTAACAACATCATCGTCAGCATCATCATCATCATCATCATCTAGGGTATTGGCGTTCAGGTGATGATGATGATGATGTTGATGGTGGTGATGTTGATGGTCACCACCATCATCACCATCTTCATGATGTTAATATTCATCACCACCTCCATCATCATCACCACCACCATCATCATCATCATCATCACCATCTAGGATATTAGCGTGCAGGTGATTATGATGATGATGATGGCGGTGATGGTCACCACCATCATCATCACCACCACAACTATCATCATCATCATCATCATCATCATCATAATCATCATCATAATCACATGCACGACAATACTTTAGATGATGATGATGGTTGTGGTGATGATGATGATGATGGCGGTGGTGATGAACATTAACAACGACGTAGTCATTATCATCATCATCTAAGGTACTAGTGTGCAGGTATATAGATCATCTAAGAGTACGCTCGGAAATTTGGAGATTGGAGTTGCTCGCGTCCATAGGAAAATACCCTCGCGTCCCTACACGTGATCTCTGGGTGGTGTCAAACGGGTAACAACATTTCTGGTGGTAGGCTTCGGCCGTGGCTTATCACCACCCCATGGACATAGCCAGTCCGTGAAGCGACATTGTCGTGTTTCGGACTGATGTCCAGTGTAGCCATCGTGGAAGTGACGGGTTTGAGCAGCTATGGTATTCGGGGTACCGCACAGTGGGGCGATTTTGAAAAAAGGTGGACGTAGGAACAAATTTCGTAATTTCGGTCTGAAAAAATTGCAACTGATAGGAAATTGTATGGTGATTAAAATATATTCTATTCAATTTGCAAAAAAAGGCACTTCTTCATGGGTTAAAAAAATAGTTTAGAATAAAATGTATGGAAAGATTTATATTATATTGTTTTTCTCAAAAATAAGAAGTTTGTTAAAAAAAAAACAACAATAGCTTAAAGTAGCTGCCGTCTTCTACAAATGGGTCATATAGGGTTCTGTTAACCCTGCAGCATTGGCAGTTAAGGGGGTTAAACTCTTGAAAAAAAATGTTTATTTTGATACGAGCATCTGATAGGAAATGTAGTGCTTGTTAAAAGTTATTCAATACAATTTTCCATAACAATGAGTCTGTGATATTATAAAAACATATTTCTGAAAAATGCGATGAAATATAAATCAACATATTTTTTCTCGGAGTTTTAAAAGGTTTTCATAAGAAACTTACACTACTTAAGTTCTTTACAAAAAATAAATAATCGTTTTTGGCTTAACGCTGTTGCAGCGGTATTTAAATGGGATCAAACTTTAAAAATATATGATTTAATGTTAAATGTTAATGGAAAATGGTTCAATTTCTGTCATTCGCTCAGTCTTATCTAAGTAAAATGAATAAATCATAATAAAATCTAGTGTAAAAAACTTCTAAGTCTAACTACTGGCTTAGTAATTATCTCCAAATAACTTGCCAATTTTTCCGATACTCGACATTTCTGACCTTGTAGGTAGGTACCAGATATTTTTCATTGCTACAGTACTTTCACTGAGTATTACGTTCATAATAGTAATAAATCAAAATAAAATCTAGTGTCAAAAAGTACAAAGATCGCTATAGTCTTAATAATTATCTCCAAATAACTTGCCAATTTTTCCGATACCTGAGCCTAATGACTGACCTTGTAGGTTAAGTACCAGATACCTTTCATTGTTACAGTACTTCCACTGAGTATTACTTTCATAAAAGTAAATCACCATATCATCTAGACTCTAGAGTCACTAGAGACAAAAACTACAAAGTTAGCGATTGTCGTATGGGGCCATTCAAGTATTACGTAAGCAGATTTTTTACAACTATTTATAATGCGCGTCATGTAAAAAGAACGCTGGCGGTCAAGCTTCTTCAGGCGTTCCAGCGTTCTTTTTAAGAGATTACTTACTTTTCTACTTATTTAAGAGATGTATACCTATACATTGAATGAGTGCCTGCTTAGTTTACTACAAATAATGTACCATTATAGTACGCGTCATGTAAAAAGAACGCTGGAACGCCTGTAGAAGCTTGACCGCCAGCGTTCTTTTTACATGACGCGCACTATGCCCACCCCTTCTGTGTAAGCTGTGTTAGCAAAAGTAAGCAAACCTCTTCCCCCCCTCCCATGCTTACTTAATCATTGGTACCTATATGCATTTTTCTTTTAATGTATTCTGTTTTTTTATTGATTCGTGAGCAGTAGTTAGCAAATAGGCTTAACTAACTTCTGTACATTTTGTACTTTTGTATTTGTATGAGATTTTTTAAAACTTTCGAATAATTTTTGATATTACTTGGATTTGTTTATTTGAAACGACATGTTAAACAGTTAAGCTTGGGCGAAAAAGGATCACCGGTTAAAACAAACATTAACTTGCTTTGATTTGCTTACAATACGTCAAATCGTCATTCGAATCGAAACGAAACAATAGATTGACGGAAGAAATTTAGACGTGACAAGTGCGCGCGGTAATCCCCACTCGCTTCTAGGTGAGTACCTATAACGTATTCTTTATTTGTGGGAATCCCCGACATGTGAGTTTTATTTTCAAGCATAGACAATTTGTGGGTTGCCATTTGTGTAAAATAAGTAAATAATAACTGCTGACGTAATCACGATATCGACCATGTCATCAAAAATAAGCAAAACAAAGACCCCCCCGCCCCCCTCAAGCGCTTACATAATACTTGAACGCCCCCTATTACTTATCTTGAAATAATTTGCCACGTATTATTAATAATGGTCCCGATACTTGAGCCTAATGACTGACCTTGTAGGAAGGTACTAGATTCCTTTCATTGTTAGAGACCCACCAACTTATCTGTAGAATTTAATGTATGTAGATGATAGAAAAATGTAGGTAAGTAAATGGTTCTACTGATAATTTGGTGGATCTTTCCAGTAAGTGATTACTAGTTTTACGAAGGTTGCTTCTAGTTTTAAGGGGATTTTTGTCATTATTAACTTTATTTGGGAAATATTTTAGTTACATCGATACTAAAATATCTATCATATGTTTTATGAAAAATGGCTGCTGGGAATTCCGGACTATTTTAAAATGGTAAGAGGGTAAATCATATTAACAGATCTGTAAAGTTTTGTTGTGATGCTCTGATTTTATTCATTGGATGCGATGATTTCTCTGATGAAGATAGTGCTCTTGCTCTTTCAACTTCGCTGAATCTAACGAAATGAAAATACTTATCCCTGAGGACAATGTTATCAGATTCCAGCATATCTGTATTGCCCTTCTACTACAAGATATTAGAAGCCAAAAAAAGATACTACCCTACAGGCAAAGATTAAGTTACAAGTCCTTTTGGATATAACAACACAATTGGCAAGTTATTTAAGTTATTTGGAGATAATTAATAAGACAATCTCTTAATCTCTTAGATCTTTGTACTTTTTGACACTAGATTGTATATTGATTTATTACTTTTATGAATGTAATGCTCAGTGGAAGAACTGTAGCAATGAAAAGTATCGGGTACCTACCTATAAGGTCAGAAATGTCGAGTATCGGAAAAATTGGCAAATTATTTGGAGATAATTACGAAGCCAATAGTTAGACTTAGAAGTTTTTTAAACTAGATTTTATTATGATTTATTCATTTTACTTAGATAAGACTGAGCGAATGACAGAAATTGAACCATTTTCCATTAACATTTAACATTAAATCATATATTTGTAAAGTTTGATCCCATTTAAACACCACTGCAACAGCGTTTAGCCAAAAACGAATATTTCGTTGTTGTATAGAACTTAAGTAGTGTAAGTTTCTTATGATTTAAAATTCCGAGAAAAAATATGTTGATTTATATTTCATTGCATTTTTTCAGAAATACATTTTTATAATATCACAGACTCATTTTTATGGAAAATTGTATAGAATAACTTTTAACAAGCACTACATTTCCTATCAGATGCTCGTATCAAAATAAACAATATTTTTTAAGAGTTTAATTCCCCTTAACTGCCAATGCTGCAGGGTTAAACCGTCCAGAACCCTATATGCCCATTTGTAGAAGACGGTAGCTACTTTAAGCTATTATAGGTTTTTTCTTGAACAAACTTCTTATTTCTGAGAAAAACAATATAATATAAATCTTTCCATACATTTTTTCTGAACTATTATTTTAACCTATAAAGGAGTGTCTTTTTTTGAAAATTTAATAGAATATCTTTTAATCACCATACAATTTCCTATCAGTTGCAATTTTTTTTAGACAGAAATTACGAAACTTGTTCCTACGTCCACCTTTTTTCAAAATCGTTCCACTGTGTACCGTGATTTGAGCCAATTCACTTCCTATTTGTGTCATCTAATTAACGCGTTGCGCGATACGCGTTACACGCCGAACTTTACTGAGTGCAGATTTCTTACTGCGCAAATCGTGAATATTCACGTGAGGCTTCATGCGGCCCCGAATACCACGGCAGTTCGTGCACTGGATTCAGCATGTGCGTTTTAGAGACCGCAGCAGTGCAAGTGTGCCGGTTGGCTAGGCTTGGAAGGTAGCGGGATCCGAAGCACGGTTCTCCGCTGGCTGACTGCAGGTTGTAGGGGGCCCAACTAGTAAGCTAGCCCGCCGCCTTGCGAAAAATCCCAGAATGCTCCATCGTGCCGGTTGGCGACCGGATTAGAGGACCCGATGGCCATTCCTGGAGGGAGGTCTCAGTCTCCAGTCTAGTCTCCCACTGGCGCAGGAGCCTGCTATTTGTCTCTAGGCTTTCACTGACCAGTGCCTCACTCAACAGCCGTTTTTCCCACAAACCTAATCACTCCAAAAACCAAACCATGAAAAAGTCAACATATAATAAGTTGCGCTCACAGCGGAAGCACTTCCTACACAACCTATCATCTTACCAACGGTTATAACAATTTTATTTATTTTTGTTTTCAATTCTCTAAGATCTTGTAGTACCTATACCTATACTTAGTAGATTTTTGTTTTTGTCTTCTTGTTTTATGTGAGTGTTGTGCGTGTGGTAAAATAAAAAAAAAATCTTTCTTTCTTTCTTTCTTTCTTTCCTCTCGCTTCAAGCGCACCTCTGAAACATTAGAGGACTGCACTCCAATCTCGATCCGGTCCACCACCACCTAGGGACAGCTAAGCCACACTTATTATTTAATCCTCACGGAGACGCAGATTCAATGAACCCGATTTCTCAGTTTTATGTACTTTGGTGGACACCGGCTTAGATAAAATTATCTATGCTGGTTTATATCATTGTCACTCTGAAGACCACGAGACAACCAGGTTGTTCAACTACATCAGTGAAGCGGCGGATGTGGCCCAGCAACGTTATCCTGATGCCCAACTGGTGATTCTGGGGGACTTTAACGCCCACCACCAACAGTGGCTGTTCCCTTACCAGTTGTCCGACTATGCTGGGAGAGAGGCGTGCAAACTTGCACTCACTTTAATCTCACTCAGCTCGTCAATGCGGCAACCAGAATTCTGGACGTTGAGGACCACACAGCCAACTGCCTGGACCTTCTGCTGACGAACGAGCCGGATCGCCACTCGGTATCAGTGATGCTTCCTTTGGGAACATCAGATCACTGTGTGGTGAGGTCTGTATCTTCATACTCGCCACCCGATCCCTCGCCCAGAGGTAGTAGGCGAGTGTGGTGTTACAAGTCGGCAGATTGGGATGAGATGCGACACTTCTTCGCTTCTTATCCTTGGCGGCAAACTTGCTTTTCTTCATGTGATCCAACGG
Organism: Operophtera brumata; assembly: GCA_932527175.1. Lineage (NCBI taxonomy): Eukaryota > Metazoa > Arthropoda > Insecta > Lepidoptera > Geometridae > Operophtera > Operophtera brumata. The sequence continues at coordinate 34,994,119 of OW052226.1, forward strand.
TCAGTGCTGATGCCGTTACGGAGGTGATAAATAGAGCAATGGAGTATTTTTTTCCATTCTCCGATGCTTCACCTGCAAGCAATGCTCGCCCATGGTTTAGTCCCGCGTGTGCTAGCGCGGAAGCGCAAAAACGTGTTGCATACCTAGCTTGCGTTGACGCAAGAAACGGTTAAACCTCGGATGCACGGATTATGAAGAAAGCCTATAACAAAGCCACCAAGTCCTGCAAGAAGATGTTACAGAAGGCTCGCTTCAATCGGATTGGCTATCTGGGGGCTAAGTTTGCCGCATACAACTTTGTGCCGCATGCGGGAAGTAAAGCTTTCTGGTCTCTGGCTAAGTCGGTGGAAGCGAACTTCAGCCGCCCTTCACTAAACCCAACTACTGAAACCGGACGGGTCCCAAACTCACGCTGCGGTTGAGAAAGCAAATTTATTTGCCACTCAATTTGCGTCTTGACGCCTCTGGCGAAACTCCACCCAGCCTTCCTCGGTGCGAAGCTTCAATGCAAGAATTCGCATCCAGCAAAAGGAAGTGCTCAAAACGCTACGTAGTCTCGACGTGAATAAAGCTAGCGGTCCGGATGGTATCTCGGCCGTAGTATTAAAAACCTGTGAACCTGAGTTGTCTTCAATATTAACGCAACTTTTCCGCCTCTCTTTGAATACTGGTGAAGTCCCCAAGTCTTGGAAGCTCGCTAACGTGCAACCTGTGCCCAAGAATGGCAGTCGTGCTGACCCTTTGAACTACCGCCCTATCTAGGTCACCTCCCTACTATGTAAATGTATGGAGCGTGTACAGAATAGGAAGGTCCTTGCATACCTCGACGGATCGAGGATATTTCGCCGAAATCGGTCTACTGGGGACCTTCTTGTGTATGCCACGCACATTTGGAGAGAGGCCATCGAGATCATGGTGAAGCACTGGCTGTTTCATTAGACGTCTCGAAGGCCTTTGACAGGTTTGGCACGCTAGCCTTATTGACAAGCTTCCTGCTTACGGACTGCCAGTTCAATTCTGCGCCTGCCTCGCAGACTTTCTGAGGGAAAGATCCATTCGAGTAAGTTGTTGACGGGTGCTCGTCGGATCAAATGGCTATAAACGCCGGGGTACCTCAGGGGTCAGTGCTACCTGCCACACTGTTTCTGCTGCATATAAATGATCTGCTAATGCCCAGTATCATTGGGTATGCAGACGACAGCACAGTTGTGGAGAGATACGTTTCCAATGCGCGTGCTAGGCAGAATTAAATTCTGGAGTTAAGAGATGAGATGCTGCAGCGTCTGAATTTGATTCTCAAGGCTGTTTCCGATTGGGGTGATGCCAATCTAGTCAAGTTCAACGCCTCTAAAACGCAGGCTTGTCTCTTCTCCGCGAAAAAAGTAAGTTTCTCCAAGTTCCTGTCTTCCGAGATATACCTGTAGCTATAGGAGATCACCTCGAGCTCTTAGGCGTTTCACTCACGCCTACTCTCAACTTGGCTCCTACATCGAGTCTAAGGCAAAAACTGCCTCCATGAAGCCTTCTAAGTCTGTACAAAGCACAAGTCCGGGCTGGTATGAAGTACTCCTACCACGTTTGGGATGGCTGGCTCGGCCAAACACCAGCTTGCTGCCTTGGACTCGATCGAACGTTCAGAGAGCAGAGCGTTCAGGCTTATAGGTGGGCAACATATGGCGGAGACTAGAGTCTCTCGAGCACCGCCGTAAGGTTGCGTGCCTTTCGATCTTCTATATATAGGTTACATTTTGGGGAATGCTCCCAGGAACTTCATGATCTGATCCCACTATCTCCTTTTCATCATGGACGAGCAGGCGCACGGCTTGGTACCACCCTTACCTCATTAGTATACCCTCTTTTCGTACTAAACGTTTCAATTCTACCTTTATAATGCGAACTGCTAAGGAGTGGAATACACTACTACGTCTGTCTTTCCTGAAAACTATAATCTGGGTATCTTCAAGACTAGAGTGAATAGGTTCCTTCTAGACCTTTGTGCTCCATCTTCGGCCACATCGTCACTTACCAACAGGTGAGATCGTGGTCAAACAAAAGTCTATCAAAGTTAAAAAATAAATAAAAAAAATGGCTTTATAGTTCGCAGAACTAACAACCATATTATGTGAATAAAGGTTCTCGAGTGGTACCTACAAACCTGATGAAGGTAGAGGAAGACCCCTCTTTCCATGCACCAAAGATATTATATCCAGCAGAAAGTTGGTAGATGCAGGCTCAAGAGAGTTCGTCGTGGCATTTTAGAGAGGAAACCGTTGTCCAGCAGTGGACTTCTGTAGACTGATGATGATGATGATCAACCGTCTACATTGGCTTGAAGTCAGTAAAATGGTTTTATATTAGACTAGCTGAACAATGTCCGTGCGTAGAATAGGTAGTAGGTAGGTAGAGACCTAGAGTAGGTACCTATCTATTCGTACTACGCATTCTAAATGGATGGTGGTACAAACATCAGCCTGTAGATCCAAGTCCACCGGCTCACTGACATAGGTCTCTAAATTAGCAAGTTGAAGTGGCAATGGGCTAGACATAAAGCTATATGATCCTGGTTCTTTTACGGATGTTTCGGATTTAGGTACGGGTACAGAATCTTCGAGCAATGAATACAAAAAACGAAGGCAAAATGTATTTAGTTATTGATGATGTTTTTTTACTGTATACCTAATATTTCTAGTGTAAGCAGAAGTTGTAATATAAAACAATTTATAATCTTTTTTTCTTTTTTTTGTTCATTTCTGTAAAACGAAACATTCTTATGCAACATCCTATCTTGCCGGACACGCCACAGAAGGGGTTGCGGAAAGGCGGTAGATGGAGGCTGCTCAAGACCGTTTGTCTTGACATTCTATGGGGAGGTCCATGTCCAGCAGTGGACTTCTGTAGGCTGATGATAATGAAAAACCGTCATGGGTTCACGGGGCAAACTATGATAATTATGGGTACCTACCTACCTACTGCAATGATGAAGGTCAGTTACTTACATTCGTGTACATTTTGGACATTAGAAAAATAAGTTTTATTCTTGTAAACAATAATTTTCCGAGTTTTTCCCTGAAATACCTTTTATCATTCTAACAATTTTATTCAACGCGATCTATAAACAGATACCAAGCTATTTATTTAACGCCATCTATCTAACGTCCATGCCAATGCTCTTGGACAATAACAACGCCATCTAATGAAAACCAAAACAGTGAATATGTATGTGTGCGTGCGTGTAATTACATCAGAAAAGTGAACGATCTTATTTCTAGGTAATTTGAACTTTCAAATGACTGTTTAAAGGAAATTCATACTGAATTAAATTCTTACAAGTACAACTTAGCCGCGAACGATAAAATAAAACACGAAAGACGCCCGAATTTAGCACAAAAAATAAAAAAGTAATACAATAAGTTTCCACGCCATCTACCGTGAACCGAGCTTTTAGTAATCAAGACGATTATCCTTAACAGTTTGTTTCATTAAAACAATTCATTTGCGGCGTTGCCGCTCTGACACCTACACGAACGTGATGCATAATACAATTCGCCAAGGTACGACAGAGAGACACGACCGCACGCGGCCGGCCGTCATGTTAGGGTAGAATGGGTAATTAGGACAGTCAATAATCACATCATTTTTTTTTTTACATACACTATTCTTATTAGATATTTTAATTAATTAAATTGATTCTGTTTAATTGTATAATATGTAGGTAGCTAGTACATACTAAACTGACTCAAAATAATGTTATTAATGTATTTTTGGACTTCCTCGAGACGGGTTGATAAAAGAGAAATGGATTAAAGTCATCAGAAAACAAAGATGATTGGATGCCAACGTCCTACTCTAGGGCTTGTTCCCAAAATTTTCTGGCTCAAGAAGTTTATGTGACGAAAAAAAATGTTCATAGACTAAATAAGACTGAAGACTAAATCCAGAACTCTTCAAATCCTGATTAGTCTTATCCGACCAAATATACGAAATTCCTGGAAGACCTGACCTGTGCTTTTAAATAGAAGCGAAATTAGAGCCAGGTGGAACGAAAAAAGTAATATAAAAACAAAAAAACAATTTTTTTTTGCAGATATTTTATCTGATAAGACTAATCAAAGTTCGTCGCGTCGGCGATTCCCAAAACAATGAACCAGAAAAAAAACACCGTAATTCAACCAAAAAGCACGACGATGTTATACGTGGGATCCCTAAGAAATTTTTGTAAATAATATTACGTAGCCTTATTATATTGTAAATAAACAATTTAATTGTAATCCATTGTGTTATTTTTTCCTAATATTTATCCATAGGTGCAGATGGAGGGGTCTATTTCTACGTCAGACCCACCAAAGAAACAGCACACATATTTCTTAAGACGAAATCCATAGGTGCAGATGGTCCAATGATAGGTATGGAGGAAGGAATGGTCCAATGATGATGATGATAGGTGCATCATCTATTCCTACCTCAGACCCACCAAAGAAACAGCACAAATATTTCATAGGACGAAATTCATGCGTTCCAACAAATCCGATCCCGCAGGACTCGAACCCGCTTTTTAATGTTAGTTATCCATAAGTGTGGTTTTTACTTTAAAAAAATTTAAGTTATAATAATAATCTATGTTTAAAAACAGGTGTCTGGCATTCGAGCTAAAATGAATCGACCCGACCCTCAATGGCCCCAACTTACCCTAGCTTGGCGATTGGCTAAACCTTGCTTGACACAACTTAGAACATATGTTTATCTCGTTCTCACAACAGGGTTTCCGTATAGCGCTGTGATTTTACGTCTTTTTCGTCAATATAAAAACACAAAGTAAGTAGCTATAGTACATAAAACGCCACTTTCTCAGTGGAGTGGGAATGAGTAAAACGTGTCTATTGATAACATGTCTCTGTTTGTATGTATGTATGTATGTATGTTTGTCCGAGCATTACTTCCGAACCGTTCATCCGATCTTCATGAAATTTTATTACGGGGTAGATAGTATTGGTACAATTTGTTAGTAAAGTTATGAGCTATATCGGTCGGGGGGTTGTTGAGATATTGGGGTCCAAGAGGGGGTAAAAAAAAAGGTGAGAATATCAGATCAAATGGGATGTCATATGAAAGCCCCTGGCTTCGACATTTCAAAACTATTTTATATTTTTTTATCTTATGTAGTTTCTGAGATATTAGGGTAAATCGAAAATGCAAAAAACCAAAACCTCTATCGTACTTCCACTAATCCTATAACGCCAAATAAATACTAGGAAAAGTCTAAAATTTAAAAAAAAACGAAACTTGTACTCTATAAAAGAAAAACCAGTATAACATCCATTGTTAACCTCCCGTTTCTAGGAATTTGAACGACGTTGTAGGTCTAACTTTTCAACCACCACCACCGTGACAAGTACGTTCATTTTATGTGGATATAATCACGTACACAGATATTTTTTCGAAATAAATAATGAACCTACCTAAATCGCGTGTATTCGCGAGTATCTATCTCAGGCCATTTCTAAGGTTTTATGGCTCACAAATATGTTAAACATGATTTTTGCAACTTTTTAAGGATTTGGTTTTTATTGTAATAATACCTACTAATGCGATATGAAAACATACAGTAATTATCGCAATTAACTCTTGGAAAACTGAAATTAGGCTCTGTGCCTATGTCCTGAAGTTCGAACTGAATTGGTCTTTAAATCTATCACGTTACGATCGACGATTCTCTGAAAACATAACCTGCTAAAGCGACTCGCTTCACCTTAGACAGCACTGCATAACACTTCTTCTTCTTCATAACACAAGCTCTGGCTTAGCTTTGGGCTAGATAATGTTGTGTGAACTGTCTAGCATTATTTATTTATTTTATGCAAGTATAAATCCGTGGCCTCTGTCTACACCTAAAGGAAACAAGCGCGATTATATGCAAACACTCACTTGGCTCTCAGCATTTCCAGTCTCATTCCCTCCTCTGGTGGCCCTTCTACCTCCCAGTCCTTCAACAACTTAGCCGGTTTGTACGACGCCGAAATGATCTTATTCAACACCTCCTTTAGCACCAGAGTGAGCGGGCCCGGCCCGACATGTTTCGGCAACTGCGACAATTTGTTTTTGGATATCGAGGGTCCAGCGTAGCATTTGTAGTTGAAGAATATCCGTTCGCACCACTCGTCCGACGATTTCATCTCCTCTTTAACTATTCTAGTGTCCTCTTTAGGTTTTTCTGGCTCTTTCTTAACCGCGCTTAAGTCTGGAATGTGTAACGCGTAGTTGTTGGTATCGCACCAACCGACTGGGTATAACAGGTCGCTGTCTTGCGAGCACCAGAATTTTTCACCGATCGGTAGCAATTCTATGCGGAGCATATGTTCGGTGATCGAGTCAATGGAAGCCACGTGGATTTCTTCATGATTGTGTGGATTGACAGCTTCTAGCTTCATGTTCACTTTGATTTGGTTGAGGGGAGCTTTGTTACCGAAGCAGTAGTCGGGGGCTGGGTTTGATTTTGTCATGGAGAGGTATTCGTCCCAGTCGAACGGTCCTTCGGTCCAAGTCTTCGGTGCTTTGAACGCGAAGTCATTCCTGCTCGCCCATCCTATGGGGTAGATGTACGGGTGCATAGAATCGCAGAGCCACGCCATCTTGGATTCCTCGTAATCTGTCTCGTGGTCGTCGATGGTGACCAAGAAGTGGAAGTTGTTGAACACTTTGGCGATGGTCGCTGGTCGGACGGTCTTCATGTCCTGGGGGCTCAGTGCTTCTAGCTTCATGCCGGTCGAGAAGTTGTGCGCTTCCAAGTTTTGGTTTGGCTGGAATAGAAACATTTTGGTAGATTTAAGAAGTTTTTTACACTTATACATGACAGTTTCAAGTTTTCTAGGTCTTCTTCAGGTTGAGAGCGATCCGCGCAGCGCTCCCTCAACGCCTTTCCTCGTGCACTCACCCTGAAGAGGACCCTGAGACTCTGCTCACCCTGAAGAGGATAAGGGTTGCATATTACCATAAAGAGATCTGCCGGCGTGGGCTCCTGGATGGCCTCCTCTGCCGTTAACCTGAGCTGTGTGCTCAGCTTGTTCTTGCACGAGAACTTGTTGATCTTGCCCGGGTACTTGAACTGCCACGGTGCTCCCTGGAAAGTGTTATGTCAACTGTAGAATCGCCACCAAAACACCTACTAATATCCTCCCTCGATATATAAGCAGGCCCCTGAGCAGCATACAGCAAGCAATGCGCCCACAGATACGGCGGTAACGGATAACAAAAATTACACTAAAATAAAACTTCTGGTTATATTTTTCTGGAATATTTGTGTACAACGTAGCCAATTTTTACGAAGTTTGGTACAGATAGATTAGAACCTTAAAAAATAGAATATTTTAGAAAACAACGCGGTTTAAACCGCAGGCGACCGCATTTTGAAAGCATTGACAATATGAATATGACCTATTTCTGCCACAAAGCAGTAGTGCTCGCATTGCTGTGATCCGGTTTGAAGAGTATGGTTGCCGGTGAAATGCACACGAGACTTTTCGCCTTTATGTCTCAGGGAGGCGGGCGCAGTGCAATGCCACATAGGTCGCGTCCTAGGTGGACGTGACCTATGTGATAATGCACTGTTCATAGGCAGAGGATACCGCTTAACATGACGACCTCTGTGGCGCGGCAGGCGACGGTTCGCCTGCGATGCAGGAGGTTGCGGGTTCGATTCCCGCCTCGGAACAAATATTTGTACGATCTGCAGATATTTGTTCAGGGTGTTCTGGGTATTTTCTATGTATAATAAAAAAAAACTAAGTATAAATAAATAAATAATGCTGGACAAGTTCACACAACATTATCTAGGCCCAAGCTAAGCCAGAGCCTGTTATGGGTACTAGATAACTGATATACTTAATATAATATATTACATAGATAGATATTTTTTATTATACATAGAAAACATCCAGAACACCCTGAACAAATATCTGCAGAACACACAAATATTTGTTCCGAGGCGGGAATCGAACCCGCAACCTCCTGCGACGCAGGCGAACCATCGCCAGCCGCGCCACAGAGGTCGTCATAAGTAATGTATTGTATTAAGTATATCAGTTATCTAGTACCCATAACACAATCTCTGCTTAGCTTGGGGCTAGATAATGTTGTGTGAACTGTCCAGCATTATTTATTTATTTTATTTATTTATTTAACATCAGGTGGGTCAATCTGGTTGAACTGAGGTTCTAATTAAAATAAAAAAATAAAAAAGCGTGCCTTATTAGAAGTGTTGCACTAACAGGACACCCGTCCCGACTTGATTTGATTATGCGAGTTCAATTAGTGGATGGTTATAAACCAATTCCCATAAAAACTTTGAGAAACCAATGTCAGTGATAAAATAGATATAATTTTGATAGAGTAAGTAGATATCATTTCATCACTAGTATTTTATTAGTTTTTACTTAAAATAAATTACTTAATTAATTGCGTACAAATATTTGTTCTGAGGCGGGAATCGAACTCGCAACCTCCTGCATCGCAGGCGAACCGTCGCCTGCCGCGCCACAGAGGTCGTCATGTTAAGCGGTACCCTCTGCCTATGAACAGTGCATTATCACATAGGTCAGTTATATTCAGACATTGGTTCCTCAAAGTTTGCATGGGAAACGGTTTTGGAGGGACTATGCATGTGACTGTTGGGTGTTATGTTATGTTATGTGTGTATGTCATTGTTAGGTGTTATGTGTATGTTATAAATAAATAAATAAATAAAGATTTTTATTCTGACAACATAGTCCATAGTGTTAGTAAGCTAAAGATTAGGGGTTAGTAATTAATAACTAACACAGATTTTGCGTAACATGAATAATTGTTTGCAATTTCTTTCAGGATGCTGTTGTTGCTCACGCGCACTCTGCTTAGTAGTGAGGCCGTTTTTTTCCGCCAGATGGCGTCGAACGTGTCTGTGCGCGCATCGGCGAACATGTCTGAAGCACTACAGAAGCGCGGAAGCTTCAACAGCGTCCTGCATGCGTTATTTAATTGGACCCGCAGAGCACTGTAAGCCTTTTGAGTATGCTGAAACCACAGACTCGCGGAGTACATGGATGTACAGTACGCCTTAAAAAGGGTAATTTGGACCGCGTCTGCACATCGTGCGAATCTGCGGGCCAGCATATTGGCTCTGACTGAGAGTGCTCTGCGTTCCCGCTCCATATCGGCGTCGTCTTTCAGGTTCTCGGTTACCAAATGTCCCAGGTATTTAAATTGTGAAACCCTCTTAAGGGGAATACCGGAAGGAGTAACAGGAGGAACAAAAGTGGGGCATTTGGTACCCGCTCCAAAGACCATTAACTCCGACTTTTATACATTATATACAAGCCCATGAGAGGCCACATACGACTCGTTATGCATATGTGATTGTTCTAACGGGAGACAGAGAAAGAGAAAAAAAGAAAGAGACAGATACCTTATTAGTGACGTATCCAAAGCTGCTCAATCTGGGGTTGGAGAAAAATATCCAGAGGTGGCGCAAATCGTCGTCAGCACCGTCATAGCGGAGCAGCAGGCGACCGCCCACGTTCTCGCACACCTGTACATACAGGGTGTTAGTACACCATACCTACAGGGGGTATGGCAACATAACGGGACTCTCAGGATGGGAAGTAATTTTTATTAAAACTAAAACAGAATAAAATATACTTAAGGTGGATGCTCACGCTTGCGGCGCGAAATTCATTTTTTTTGGTGTTTTTTGCCCGTTACAGCTCATCAACACTTCTTCAGATAGCGAAAGTTGAATTCGCGAGAACAAGGAGACTTAACACACATGTTTTAATTAATAGTATCTCAAAAATATCATCAGTTTAGCTATGATACCTCTAAACACATTTTTACAGTGTTTTTTTTTTGTTTAGGTTTAACTTTCGCTATCTGAAGAAGTGTTGATGAGCAGTAATGGGTAAAAAACACAACAAAAAAAAACTCGCACCACAAGCGTGAGCATTCACCTTAATTGTAGAACAAAGTTTTCGAGTGGCAACCACAAACCGGACGACGCGGTGTAGAAAGGCCCTCACTCGATTGTATCGTTGCTTAAAATACAATAAAAATATCTAAATTCGGTACGCCAATTCAGTTTTATTTACAAGGAAAATAGGTACCTACAAGGTGATCTTTCATAGACGCCTAGTATTTTTCACCAATAAATACGTAGTATTTATATCATGCACTACGCATGGACTAAAAAAAAATACGGCAAGCGAAGCAAGCCAAAAAATTTAGAGTAACTAAGAAAGTATAGTAGCGCTTCTCTGTAGAGCGGCGGGCGAATGTTCGCCTGCGACGCAGGAGGTTGCGGGTTCGATTCCCGCCTCGGAACAAATATTTGTGCGATCTGCAGATATTTGTTCATAGTGTTATGGGTATTTTCTACTTATATATAATAAAAAAATATATATCTATGTAATATATTGTATTAAGTATATCAGTTGTCTAGTACCCATAACACAAGCTTTGCTTAGCTTGGGACTACATAATATTGTGTGAACTGTCCGGTATAATTTATTATTTATTATTATTATTATACCAGGCAGACGGCAAGGCGAAAAAGTTCAGTGCCTGAGAGAAACCAAGCATTACCGAGACGCTCGCTAGCGCGAAAATCGCAAATAATAAATATTGGCCAATAACATTGTGGCCAAACAAGGTACTTATTCCATTCCCGCGATGTAACCCCCCTAGGTCCCGGGAGAGTCTCGTGAACCGGGGTGTACCTAGGGTTACCATTTGACAGGCATTTTAAGCTTTAGACAAAGCGTACGGTCGGTATAGCCAGTCACAGGCATTTTTGTAATTGGCGATCCCACCTTATTACCGAGTTAATTAGCGGCTTGCTCTGCTCGACGCCAATTTGTGGCCACTTCACTTACCAACAGGTGAGATCGTGGTTAAACATGGGTATATCAATGCATGTATGAGAAGGATTCAGTTGGGCTGGGCAGCGTTCGGAAAACTACGCCAAGTCTTCTCGTCGCCTATACCACAATGCCTGAAGACTCAAGTATTCAATCAGTGCGTTCTACCAGTAATGATGAATGGTGCCGAGACGTGGACACTCACGGTAGGGCTAATCCACCAGTTCAAGGTTGCACAGCGAGCTATGGAACGGGCTATGCTCTATGAGATTATCCGACAGAGAACTAAAGTCTTGACATAGCCCACCGGATTAGCAAGCTGAAGTGGCAATGGGCTGGTCATATATACCGACAACCGATGGGGTAAGCGAGTTCTTGAGTAGAGACTGCGTCTTGGCAAACGTAGCGTGGGGCGCCTTCTGGCTAGGTGGAGCGATGGCCTACGAAAGGCGGCGGGCAGAAAGTGGATGAGAAGAGCCGAACATCGGGCTCAGTGGCGCGTATTGGGAGAGGCCTATGTCCAGCAGTGGACTAATGTGGGCTGATAATGATGAATATATCAATGTTAAAAAAACGGCCTTCTGTTTGCCTGCTTTACAGATCTAAAAGTACTGCATTTTCGCGGTTCGCTCCGCTCGCTAGTGTCGCCTGGTTGATTTGATTTATGGGTTTACACTCAAAGGTTGAGCTTGAGAAATGATGACGCTAGCTTACCTTCCAAAGGCAAATTTGAAATTTCCAAAATTTAAATTTAAAACTATTGTTTTACCATGTAATTGACAGGCTTTTTTCTAAAAACTCAGGCATACTGAGAGTCAAAGACAGGCGGCTCTCCTAAAATGGTAACCCTAGGTGTAACTTGTTTTTTTTTTTTTTTTTAACATTTATATGCCTTTGTTTGTCCACTATCTCACCTGTTGGTAAGTGACGATGTGGCCGAAGATGCAGCACAAAGGTCTAGAAGGCACCTATTCACTCTAGCCTTGAAGAGACCTAGATTATAGTTTTCAGGAAAGACAGACGACGGTATTGTATTCCACTCCTTAGCAGTTCGCTTTATAAAGGTAGAACTGAAACGTTTTGTTTGAATAGAAGGTATACTAATGAGGTAAGGATGGTACTGAGCCGTACGCCTGCTCGTCCTATGATGAAAAGGAGTTGGTGGGATCAGATCGTGCAGTTCCTGGGAGCATTCCCCGAAATGTAACCTATAGAAGATCGAAAGGCATGCAACCTTACGGCGGTGCTCGAAACTCTGGATCTATAATAGTGTTCGATGAATACTTACAGTAGCAATCCAGTACCGGTACGGGTCAATGATATTCTGCACCTCCACCTTCATGCCCACTTTGATCCGGTCTATGGGCGACAGGCCCTTGTTGGCCAGCGCCTCTATCGACACGGACTGTCCGTTTAGCAACGCACTTTTCATTATATCTATGATCGTGTCTCCGTACTTCTCGTTGATTTCATCAGGCGGCTCTATGAGCTCGTCAAATTTTCCGCACCATCCTGGAATAGTAAGATTTGAGGCTGGGGAAGATATGGAGTGGCAGTGGCGGATTTACCAGCAGGCTAAGTAGGCTGGAGCCTAGGGCGGCAGATTTTAGGGGGCGGCAAATTAAGGGGCATTTTTTTTTGTCGTAGTTGTAGAACAAAAGAAAACCTAAATATAACCGAATGTAACCTTGAGCTAAAAAACAGAATTTTTCGCGGTTCGCTCCACTCGCCGTTATATGTTCTACTAATAGCTATATTTATCACTGCATTTTCCTTAAGCTAAAAAACAGAATTTTTCGCGGCTCGCTCTGCTCGTGGTTATATGTTCTAGTAATAGCTATCTTTATTACTGCATGCACTCCCCTCGAGCTAAAAAACAGAATTTTTCGCGGCTCGCCGGTATATGTTCTACTAGTGTCTAGTATTTGCCTTCTTTACTGCACTCTCCTCGAGCTAAAAAAACAGAATTTTGCGCGGCTTGCCCTTATATGTTCTACTAGTAGTTGCCTTCTTTACTGCACTCTCCTCGAGCTAAAAAAACAGAATTTTGCGCGGCTTGCCCTTATATGTTCTACTAGTAGTTGCCTTCTTTACTGCACTCTCCTCGAGCTAAAAAACAGAATTTTTCGCGGCTCGCCGGTATATGTTCTACTAGTGTCTAGTATTTGCCTTCTTTACTGCACTCTCCTCGAGCTAAAAAAACAGAATTTTGCGCGGGTTGCCCTTATATGTTCTACTAGTAGTTGCCTTCTTTACTACACTCTCCTCGAGCTAAAAAAACAGAATTTTGCGCGGCTTGCCCTTATATGTTCTACTAGTAGTTGCCTTCTTTACTGCACTCTCCTCGAGCTAAAAAAACATTTTTTTTAGTGGCAAACACGAACCGGAAGGACTGCCCGCTCTCGATCGATTGATGGCCTGGTTAGTAGCAGAGCTTTTTGTAAAAGAGTTCATTCGGGGAAGTACTACCAGCATACCTGTTTCTGCCGCATAGCAGTGTAGCATTGCTGTGTTCCGTTTTGAACGGAAGGGTGCCGGCGAAATTACAGGCACATGAGACTTCATATATATTTGTCTAAGGGCAGCCGCAATGCAATGCCGCATAGGGCGCGTCCTAGGTGGACGTGACCTTTGAGATAATGCATTGTTTTTTATAGACAGAGGTTTAATATCAGATGGGCCATCTGCATAATATCCCGCATTCAATCCAAGGTCGCAGGTTGGTAGATGCAGTTGGGTGCAGATCGTTTGTCAAGTGGACTTGAGATTCAGTGTTCATTGCTTTTTTGTGGTTCCTTCTTCCGGTTGATGATTTTGCTAAAACTAGCCTTTCTCTTCCATCGGCAATAGGTGGTCGTAACACACTAATATGGATTTATAGGCCTCGTCTACTATCAATAGTGAACGAGCTACCAAAAAAAAAAAAAAAAAACAAGCAATTCAAAATCTATTCTAATTAAGATAAGATTCACATTACTAAACCTATAGATGACCAAATTGACAGCTTTACCATTACAATAAACACTCTAGAAGAGACAACATGACGGACGACAAACTTGTCCGTCGCTGTGGGCGAGCGAGGGGAGCGTGGGGCGTCGGGGAGCGCGGGGAGAAAGTAGGTATTTTTCTTGGCGGCGGTATAGGGACACGCATAAAGAGAGATACGTAAGTAACCATTCTATGTGGTTATTTGTTATTCTTATCCTTGTCAGACGACCTCTGTGGCGCGGCGGGCGAAGGTTGGCCTGCGACGCAGGAGGTTGCGGGTTCGATTCCCACCTCGGAACAAATTTTTGTGCGACCGCAGATATTTGTTCAGGGTGTTCTGGGTATTTTCTATGCATAATAAAAAATATATATGTATGTAATATATTGTATTAAGTATATCAGTTATCTAGTACCCATAACACAAGCTCTGCTTAGCTTGGGGCTAGATAATGTTATGTGAACTGTCCAGCATTATTTATTTATTTATTTTCTCATGACTCTAGTCAGAAACGTAGAATTATCGTGGATAGCCGATATCCGGTGGGTTCCTTGGCTATTCTTTGCTCCCTTTGTTGGCGACTACCATAAACACGAACCCGAAAACGCAGCATTTTCTTGATTCGCTCGCCAATAATGTTTTAGTAGTAGTAGAGCTTTTTTGTGAAAGAGTTCGTCCGGGGAAGTACTACCACCATACCTATTTCTGCCGCAAAGCAGTAGTGCTCGCATTGCTGTGTTCCGGTTTGAAGGGTAAGGGTGCCGGTGAAAATACAGGCACATAAGACTTTTCATCATTATGTCTCAGGGTTGCGTGCGCAGTGCAATGCCACATAGGGTGCGTCCTAGGTGGACGTGACCTATGAGGTAATGCACTGTTCATAAGCAGAGGTTACCGCTTAACATCAGGTGGGCCATCTGCTTGTTACGTCAATCAAGTAGTATAAAAAAAAAATGCATAGCGAGAACGAGTATCCCCACAGTCAGAAAGCCCTCATTGCTCTGGCCACTTGGCTAAAGACGGCCTTCCTGTTGAGCTACATAACTGCTACAGTATACTTAGTTGGTAGATGTAGGTACTGACCTAAAGGATGAACTTTAGTAGAGGATATGTCGCACCAGAAGTCTTCATCAGCGCCTATGAATTTGATCCTGAGGAGATGGCCACATACCATCGTGATCTCTGCTATCCAGTACACGTCAGGGTTTGTCTTGTGGCACACCTCAAGGAGCATTCGCTGTCTGATGCCATTATTAAGGCTGGCTTCCACCTAAGAAGAGAAAAAAAACATGAGTACACTGCTTCAGGTCACTGGTTCTCTCTTGGTTATCAACCTTGGCCTCAACCTTTAACCGATGGTGAAAAAACCAGTGCGGTGAATGGATTGACGACCTCTGCGCGTCGGGCGAGTAGCCGGCTGAGATGCGAAAGGTTGCGGGTTCGATTCCCGCTGCGGGACAAATGTTTGTATGATCTGGAAATTTTTCCAGGTCAGTGTTGTTGCACCATGGTACTCGTAGTTTCTGATACCCACGACACAGGAACCCCTGCAGCATTCCGTGTTCCTTCACGGCAGGGTTCATCTTAAGGTGAACGATCTGTGCTTCGTTAGGTGCCGCAACTGCGGATGTATTGACCGGAGTAGGCCTCCAGGACTATGCTTATGACTGTTGGGTGTTATGCTTGTTCATGTTTATGATTAAGTGGGCTTCCTAGAGGCACATTTAAGTTATTGTTTACCTAGCTTGTACCTACTAGATTAAGTTAGATTTTGTAATAGAAGCCATCTTTGTCAGTGTGTTGTGTGGAGGCCAAACTCGAGGTCCAAACATGGGAGGCCTGGGTGCTTAGACAAAGTGTCAATGCAAAATTTGCCATAAAGTTGCTACGATAGGATGGAGAAGGATGGAGATGACTAAGCGACTGACAAACAACGCACGCCATCCCTTTATAACCCCCGACGCAAAAACGACAGGGTGTTATAAGTTTGACGTGTCTGTCTGTGTGTGTGTGTGTGTGTGTGTGTTTCTGTGTGTGTTTCTGTGTGTCTGTGTGTGTCTGTGTGTGTGTGTGTGTGTTTGTGCGTGTCTGTGTGTGTGTGTGTGTGTATATGTGTGTGTGTGTGTGTCTGTGTGTGTCTGTGTGTGTGTGTGTGTGTGTGTCTGAGTGTGTATCTCTGTGTGTGTCTGTCTGTGGCATCGTAGCTCACGAACGGATGAACCGTTTTTTTATTTTATTTGTTTGTAATGTGAATTAGTCGGGGGTGTTCTTAGCTATGTTTGATCGAAATCGGTTCAGCCGTTTCATTGTATAGAGGGTTTTTTAATTTTTACAAAATTAATTACTTGTTTACTTAGCAGCTTTAATAAGGGAGGGATTATATCTAACAGAGATCACAGTGTATACCGATTGTTTAGTCGAGACTAGCTACAATAAGGGAGGGATTATATCTAACAGAGATCACAGTGTATACCGATTGTATAGTCGAGACTAGCTACAATAAGGGATGGATTATATCTAACAGAGATCACAGTGTATACCGATTGTTTAGTCGAGACTAGCTACAATAAGGGAGGGATTATATCTAACAGAGATCACAGTGTATACCGATTGTATAGACGAGACTAGCTACAATAAGGGATGGATTATATCTAACAGAGATCACAGTGTATACCGATTGTTTAGTCGAGACTAGCTACAATAAGGGATGGATTATATTTAACAGAGATCACAGTGTATACCGATTGTTTAGTCGAGACTAGCTACAATAAGGGAGGGATTATATCTAACAGAGATCACAGTGTATACCGATTGTTTAGTCGAGACTAGCTACAATAAGGGATGGATTATATCTAACAGAGATCACAGTGTATACCGATTGTTTAGTCGAGACTAGCTACAATAAGGGAGGGATTATATCTAACAGAGATCACAGTGTATACCGATTGTTTAGTCGAGACTAGCTACAATAAGGGATGGATTATATCTAACAGAGATCACAGTGTATACCGATTGTTTAGTCGAGACTAGCTACAATAAGGGATGGATTGCTTAAGTCCATTTCACTTAATCAGCCACTTATGTGCAAACTTTACATGCTCTCTTTGTCTACGTATTGAGTTATATCTATGCATGTTGGTATCTTTTTACAGATTATGGTTTCTAGGCCCATAAATACATATACATAGACACACACGTTTTTCCCCGAAAGGGTAGGCAGAGCCTCAATGGGCCTCTTTTCACAGTGGGTTGCACCATCGTGGAATATAGACGACCTCTGTGGCGCGGCGGGCGAACGTTCGCCTGCGACGCCGACGGTTGCGGGTTCGATTCCCGCCTCGGAACAAATATTTGTGTGATCTGCAGATATTGGTTCAGGATGTTCTGGGTATTTTCTATATATAATAAAAATATCTATCTATGTAATATATTGTATTAAGTATATCAGTTGTCTAGTACCCATAACACAAGCTCTGCTTAGCTTGGGACTAGATAATGTTGTATGATCTGTTCAGCATTATTTATTTATTTATTTATAGACGCCAGTGATATATTTATGCTATTGCTCAGTCCTTCAATATGTAACAGTTATTATATTCAATATAACGTTTTTTTAAATATGTAATGGTGAGTATGTATCAAGGTGACATAACTCAATTAGCATGTGCCACGTCACATGCTTTCATTGAACATTTCAAGACTACAATATCGGTTGGCCTTGGATGGCCTTCAATGTCTGACAAGGCAGTATTTATTTGTTGAGACTTTTTTAAGACACAATGCCTTTTCATTCCTAGTATTATTTGTTTTATAAAACATATTTTTATTTGAAGTTAACTTTTTACATAGATATTAATTGTTCAACTTCCAGAACATTGAAGAATTAATGGAGCGTTCCCATTAGGTATAGGTTTTATTTATTTCTATAAGCTTCCCTTATTGGTTATGCATAACAATAGGTGAAGTAGCTTCCTATTTTATTAATTACAGGCCAACTAATTCGATATTTACATACAAAAAATAATATGCCCGTTGTACTAATTTTAAACTTGCTTTGTTTGTTATTATGTACAGAAATATAACTACCTAGATTTTATAAATAGTTAGGTACGAATATAACGACCTACTTTCATAAATTAGTAATCAACATGGTAGGTTTACTTAAATTGTATGGACAGTTCAAAATTAGGTAGGTACTTACTTACGTACCTATTCTAAGTAGGTACATACATTTTTACAAACAAAAAAGTTTTTATCAATTATTTTGTAAGTGGGTAGGTACCTATGTACTAAAGAAATTAATATTCATAAGTAAACAAATAGTCAATCTCTGAGATATATAATGGGAGTAGGTATTTCTTATTTTTCCAAAGTGGATTCAGGTACACCTACTTTAAACCTGGGAATATTTGTTTACTACTTCCTGTGTTGTGCATTGTGATATTCTGTTTTTTTGGTAGGATCACAGATTTGTGTTGGTTTTGTGAATAATTAAATGTTTATTTATTTGCCAATAAATAGATAGAATAATTAGTAGGTAAATATTTGTAAAAATAATATTCTACATTACCATACGACTGAAATAAACTAAAAACTTACATGAGAAAACAGCTCTTCAGGAACAGCGACGCCTTTTATTGCTTCTAAATAATTATTCCAATCAAAATCTGCCATAATTATTTCAAATAATCAAGTTTTAACTCATTTAATTTTTTCACAAGAATAGACGTATTGCCATGATGAGTGTTGCCAACAATAATTTTGAAATCATGCAGGCTATTCTCAGTTCCCCAGCTCCTCACTTACTCCCTCTTTCATTCATTCATTCTAGGGATGTGACTAAAAAAAATAGCTTTAATAATCGATTTATATATTGTGTCAGAAAACTCGTTTATTAATAATTTTGCTAAATTAACCTATATTTATGCAAATTTAGTAAATTAAATAGTAATAAAAAAACTTTGCTACAGAAGAAGCTATTGTTTCAAAAAATACTTTTCAAAACAAAATAAAATGGGAAAGACAACTTGAACTTGAATATAACTTGAATATACCTTCGACCAGTGTAATGTAAGTTTTTAAGCCTTTGAATTTACTAACTAAAGGTAGAACAAATCAATTTTGACATTTACATAAAAAACGTGAACCAACAGAAACCCCCGATCTAGTGCTGCCATTTTAGCACTTTCGGCGCAAGATCTGTTTTGATGAGCCTAGCGTGCGATAATTTAGCTCTTTTCAGTACTAAGGCAACAGTTATATTTAGTGTGTGTAAGATATGTACCTACTTATTATTTATCTTTGTAAAACTGCCACCGTTTTACCAAAACAAGACTTGACTGAGACTTTGATGACTTGGAAGGTGTGTAACGTTGAAAATTAAATAGAATACAACAATTAAACTTGAAAATGGCAAATGCACAAGCGGTGCGACGCCAATTATAAAAAAAACTTTTCATGACTAAAATTTCAGAGACATTACAGTTGTGAAAGTGATTGTGAATGATGTATTTATTTATGCATCAAATAACAAACAAAAAAATATGGCTACAAGGAGTCTCATCCAGGCCATTATACAAAAAATAGGTTGTGCTTTATTTATTATAAATAGAAGTAGAATTTAAAATAATACTCAGTGTGATAAAAAAAAACGATTGTAGAATAATCGATTTTTCATGAAATCATCAACATCATAATCATCATTGGCAGCTTAAATAATAGCCCAATGCTGTGTATAAGTTTCCTCAAAATGAAATAATAATCGTTAAAATTGTAATAATCGATTATTTTTTTACATCTTTAAATGCGTATTTTCTCGTTTAGGTTAGTGGTGCTATGCATCCCTAATTCCACAGACAAACAGTGTACTCCTGCCGGTGTTTCCACTATTAGGTATTTCACCCTTTTTCTGGGCAAAACGACTCTTATTATGTATGGTTTAGGGCTATTTTATTTTTACAGGGAATCAGTGTTTGGGGCAAAATCAAAGGTATGGTAATCCTATTATTTACTCTATTACCTACCTACCAGATCCTTAAACCATTGCAAAAACTCCTATCAAATGTAGTTTTCGTTTGCAATATAAATGTGGGCTTTTAATTTCGAATAAAAAAAAAAGTAGTTCTATTTGGCTCGATAGATGGCACTGGCTCAAATGTGTTGTCAAAATTAAAAAATACATTGTCTGAGCTTTTGTGTGATAGTAACAAAATCCACAAAAATATATCACTACGTTGTTGACTTTGACATTTTACTTTATTTTGACAGTTAAGTACAGAGCTGGCGCCATCTATTTTCAAGGGTTTAAGCATGATGTGAAACGGCCGTGAAAACCACTCATTGTGCTATTGAGTATTGACCATTCTTTGGAATGACGTCGGAACTTACTCGTAGTATACTTGAAATTATTTTAACTCTTTATTTTAATTATGCTCCCTAAATCAAGGAATTTCTGACTTTTAAGGGTATTTTAGGGATAATTTAAACCAAATCTAGGGCTAAACAAAAATCGTTAGTGGAAACACTTCCTCCTATTCCCTAAGCTAATTCGGTCACAGTGTTGGCACATCTACCAATTTTTGGTAGATCTACCTATTTTACCTTTATTCTACCAATCTACCACCCTCGGCCTCAAATCTACCTATTTTTCAAAATATTACGATTGTAAACAATTCTCCACGCGTGTAACGAAGCGTTACTTACTTTATCGAATGTAGCCTGTCTTGTAATGTTAGCACTTAGAACCCGCTATGTGAAATAAGTGAATGATGAAGTACAGTGTACAGAGTATAGAGCTACGGAGTGATATTGACATTGACAATGACATCTGTCACAACTGATTGACGCAGGCTTGACATTGACAATGGAGTTGAAATCTGCCATTTTTGAAAGAAACGTCGTCATTTTTATTTTATTACATTTTAATGTGTTTTTTGGAGTTATTTCGTGTAATTTTAGTGGCATTTTAACCGGTGTAACTTGGATAAATGGCACATGTGTGATGTAGTGAAATTTGAGTGTATTGCGAGTCTTTTCGAAATGGTGGATTTTTTCCTGTAAAAACTCAGTTTTTCTGCCACAATTTAAACTGGATTAGGACTAGACGGAGACTCTTGACGACTTGACTATAAATAAAACTATAATAATTATATCACTTGACATTGGCTAAATTGTTGCAAATAATGCACAGAAGCCATTACCTAAGATAAGAAGAAGACATTGACAATTTGACACTGACAGTCGCACGTTCCCGATTTTTCAACGATTTTTATTGATTAATAATGTACTTAAACTTGATTGGTAGATCTACCTATTTTTCATTTCAAATTCTACCAATTTCTACTAATTTTTGCACCCTGTTCTACCATTTTGCCAAAATTGTATATGAAAACACTGTTCGATCATACCTTTCCTACAATAAAAAAAAAAAAAAAAAACCAAGATTGTGATAGATATTCGTAATCGGTCGTTCAATTTACAACAAATTCTACAAAACAACAAAATATTTTCCATCCAGATGGTATCGAAATATCGAATCAGAAGTGAAGACAAGTACTAAGTTTCGCGTAAAGTAAACCTTTGTGTTGTGCGGGACTGCCATTATGCGCATACTTTCTCTTTCATCGCCCGAGTGATTGCATTGCGACATCGAATAATGGATCGTTTCACGACCTATGAAATGTCGTCCTTCCAGGCGGCTTCCAACGCATCCAACGGGACGGACGATGGCTGCATGCTGGTGAACTCCTCACAGAGCGTGATCATCACAGGCGCATACAACGGGATTCCTCAAACGTTAATTCTGAACTTGATATCATGGTCGTTCCTGATAATGCTGTTTTCTGTGCTGAGGCGGACGGCCTGGAACTACGGGCGCATGGCGCTCGTGCAGCGCTCCAAGAGTCGATGGACGAACCTTTTTTACCGCGGCGGAGACGGTGACGCGCTGGTGGAGCGGCGGAGAAGCAACGACGAGTCGCTTCAGATCGATGAAGGGTTCTTCACGTGGCTGCCGGCCGTGTTCCGCGTCACGCGCGAGCAGGTCCTCGCCAAGTGCGGCCCAGACGCCGTCCACTACCTCTCCTTCCAGAGACACTCCATCACACTCATGTTCATAGTGACTCTAGTCTCTATCGGTATCATACTGCCTGTCAACTTCCAAGGGGATTTGCTAAAAGTGGATGCTAGCACGTTCAGTCGGACAACGCTGTCCAATGTAAAAGGAAGTTCCCTTTGGTTGTGGGTTCATACCCTGATCAGCATTGCATTTCTACCCGTGTCCATTCTTATCATGAGGAGATGTACCGGCCGCAAACCAGTGCCTAAATCCATGACTGGGACCGTTATGATAACTAACATTTCAAAGGCTGATAGAAATGAATCTACCATAAGAGCATACTTTGCTCACAACTTTCCTCATATCCCAATTGTGGACTTGCGGCTGGCCTTCAATGTCAACAAGCTGATTGAAGTGCAGGAGAAGAAGGAAATGGTGAGCGAAGCACTTATTTATACAGATACATACTACAAGAAAACAGGAAAGCGTATTACTGTCAAGCCTACCTGGTTTGGACCTGAAGTCGATGCCCTGGACTTCTACACATCTGAGGAGAAGAGATTGAAAGATGAAGCTAAGAGATGTAGAGCTATAGTTATCAATGATCCCCTCGGAATAGCATTCTTGACCTTACCTTCCTATCAGCTAGCCGAACATGTCACCAACCATTTCAGTCTCCATAGAGGATGGGTACTGTCCCACGCAACCAATCCTTCTGATATAATCTGGGAGAATCTGAGCGTACAGCCTGGTGTTTGGTACATCAGAGCTTTTATAATCAATGTAATTTTATTCGTTATTCTGTTTTTCCTGACAACCCCAGCCATTGTTGTCAACTTGTTCAATACATTGATAGTTAAGCCTGAGTCCATGAGTAAGATATCGACTGTGATATTCGAGTTTCTGCCGACTTTACTTCTCTGGACCATGGCGGCTATTATGCCCGCGATTGTTTCTTTCTCAGACAAGTTTCTTGCTCATTGGACTAAGTCACAACAAAACTACTCTATAATGACAAAAACTGTCTCTTTCCTGCTTCTAATGACTTTGATTCTGCCGTCGCTAGGTCTTGCGAGTGCGGATTCGTTTGTTCGCTGGACATTCCACCATGAGAATGATACCATGCGTTGGGAATGCGTGTTCTTGCCTGACAAAGGTGCGTTCTTCGTGAACTACGTCATCACATCCGGCTTTATCGGCACCTCCCTCGAGCTTATCCGCTTCCCAGAACTATTCCTCTATGTCTGGTATCTGTTACAATCGAAATCGAAAGCCGAGAAGAGTTACGTGAAGCGCGCTATTCTGTACGAGTTTCCTTTCGGCGTTCACTACGCATGGAGCATAGCGATTTTCTCGATCACGATGGTATACAGTCTCGCGTGTCCTCTGATTGCACCCTTCGGTTTGATCTATATGATGCTGAAGCATGTAGGAGACAAGCATAACTTGTATTTCGCGTATGGGCCTTGCGACATGAGCGGAGTTGGCGGCGGCCGCATACATGCCTCAGCTGTCAGGCTGATTCGAGTATCCGTCCTTCTCTTACTCGTGAATATGGCCGCGTGGGCAGCTCTCCGAGCCGGTATCCCGGAAGCCCGAACTATCATACTAATCATGGCCTCTATCGTCGCTTTTGGAACCATCATGTTACTGAGTCCTTTCCCAAGCTGCACTCCTCCCGCGCCCTTGCAGGAAGAGCCGAGCATGAGATACACCGAGTACGTGGCTCCCGTGCTCAACAAGCCCATAGATTCCCCTCTAAGCACGACGCCCACCACGCCAGATTACGGCGCGTCATCTCCCGTTACCACTCACTCCTACAGCCCGGGTCCCATAAATATATAAAATACTTAAAAATTTAGTGAAAAATCCCCACTAACAATTATTATCTTCTAATTGCCTTTAACTGTGGTCTGCGATACGATGGTATCATGCGATAAACGAACAATTGTGATGGATAACGAAGTGTTCATTCGATATCGCCGAAACGGAGGATTAGGATGGTTTATTAAGTGTAAATAATACATTACTTATCTTAGAATGCAATATTTTTTATAAAAGATACTAGTTATACAAGTAATAGTGTTAGCTGACTGAGATCTTATGTTCAGATCTTATATTAGGTAACATTTAACTCTCTATATGAGTATACAAATTTGCTTGTTTTTGGCAACAATAATTAACTGTTCAAAAGTCGTTTAGACATAAGTTACAAAATATTACTGTAGTAATTTAATACGGGGGCTATAAACCTGAATAATTTCTGAGCTGTTTCAGAAAGCTATGAACCAAGGTGCCTTGTACACATCGAGCAGGAACCAGTTTTTTGAAAGCACATTCTTACAATATAAGTATGCATACTTTATAAGTTGGAACCATCTATGACTAATAGATAAGTTACCTACCTTGCCGGTTTGGGCATAAGATATCAGCTAGATAGGTACCAATTTTATAATTGTGATTATTATATGGCTGTCTTAATTATTTTGCCTATTTATTGATAGAGGCACCGATAAAATAATACTATAGAGGTTAATGCTTATTGTTAACAGACACTCTTTGTATATACTTGTGATGTTTCGTTTGTATTTATTTTAGGAAAATATTGCCTTAATTATATATATGTTTTTACCGTATAATATTTTATTTTGCCGTAGGCTGGAGCACATACCAAGCAGTAATTTTGTTTGTAGGGTACCTGCCGTTGGGAATCTTCCTTCCTTTTGTTATGTGTAAAATTTATCGCTAGTCCAACCACTATAAATAATAGTAGACTAGTCCGCCGGGTACTTGTAGCTTCATATATCATGCCTAAAGCGCGGAGTGCGCCACGCCTGGTCCAACGCTAAATTGGGATTCTTACGTAAAATATTTATCATCTGCCAGTAGGTACCATAGAAGTTAGGTCATCGCCTGTATACATAGGAGTGAGAAGGACATTGCTACATTTATAAACGTGATATTTACCATTTTTTGTGCAAATAATTTTAACACTAATTGTTTGTAGTTTTGTACCCGATAAGTACCTACCTATCTCAAAATTCTCCGTGGATAGCGCAAAAAACTTCCGAAATATGAGCAACAATTACTATTTGCGGATCATGTAGGTACTAATATAAAACCCCGTTTAGGTAGGGTTTGACGACCTCTGTGGCGCGGCGGGCGAAGCTTGGCCTGCGACGCAGGAGGTTGCGGGTTCGATTCCCGCCTCGGAACCAATATTTGTGCGATCGCAGATATTTGTTCAGGGTGTTCTGGGTATTTTCTATGTATAATAAAAAATATCTAAATATCTATTAGCCATAACCAGAGACATGCTATCAAGAAATCGTTGCCAAGAACACAAGCTCTGCTTAGCTTGGGGCTAGATAATGTTGTGTGAACTATCCAGCATTATTTATTTATAATGATAACTAAATTTATATACATGATAAAAGTAGGTAAGTAGGTACCCATAGTTACCTACTCTATATATTTTTGAAAGGACTTGTTTCATCAATCTTCGCGTCCATCCAAAGCCCTCCCCATATACCTATCCCATATGTCCTATATAAGCTCCATAATTGGTGAAACCTTGGAACTGTCTTTTAGCACCTTATTGGATTTTCATTAGAGCTCCTTTAAAGGGCCCTTGACGATAACGTATGAATGAACATAATATTCCAATAAATACGCTTAGATAATAATCAAAGTAAATACGTATATAGGTACCTATCTGACGGTATTATCTAAGTCTGACGGTTGTTTTTCGTTACGAACCTACTTGGATTAGTTTCATTCCTCGAAGCGAGAGACAGACTGCAAGGTTCTTTAGATCAAAAATAAAATCAAATTAGCACTTGCTACATACCTAGTAGGTACCTACCTAACCTACCTATTATAGCTTCGATCAATTATAGTACTAGGTACGTATGACCCTCAGAATACAGAACGGAGTATTCTGAGGTATGACCATAACAATAAACAATAACTAGGACCCGAACTGAGACCTCGCGAATACACGCGATGTAGGTAGGTTACCTATTTTATATACCTTTCTAACATCTGTGATCGGAGTTTCTAAACCAGTTCTAAAAACATTTCCTGAGGAAACATTTTCACCGGACTACCTCGAAATAGGTTTCCTACACATCAGCGAAACAAAGAATTTACATACTTACTATATTCTTTGCATGGAAATAACCTTTGAAAGATAAGTAGGTTAGGTACTAAGCAACCGAGGGTAGCAAAGATTTTTTAATCTTTGAGGGTAGGTACAAGTTTCGAAATTCTTTAGTTTTAGACTTTTCTCTGTAAGTATTTGTGTCACAAAAGTTACAACCATATAAAATGTCAGCGTTGTGGGATTGCTGGAAGTACCCTAGAGGTTTTTTTTTTATTTTTTTTATTTTTTTGTAATATCTAAAAAACTACAGTAGTGTAAAAAATAATTAAAAATAGTTTTGAAATTTGCTAAGGTAAGTACCTACCAACTTGCGAAGTTTGAAAAGTGCGCAGTGCAAAGCGCGAACTCGCTTCCCTCTTTCAATTATGTATGTTTTCTACGATATGATGATCATGTAAAGTTGGCGGTAGGTCTGTTCTACTGAGACCTGCTGATACCTGTGAGCTGGAAAATGCTGCTGTGTGTGTGCAACTCAACTCGGTCCTACAACTTCCTACTTCAATAAATGAAATTGCTCTGTGTGATGTTATGCATTGAATAAATTAAACATAATTATCAGCATTCATGACTAATTCTAATGAGTAGGTAGGTATCTAGCCTACACAGTTGATGCAAACCTTTGTCTATAGGTAGGTACTTACATACTTAGCCATATACCTAGCCACGTATGTATCTACTATCTACTCTAAACGCGCACTAATAGAAACACAGCAGCAGAAATAATTAATTGAACGTCTAGCTAGCGCCACAGAGTAAATAATAGCTAGTAAGTACAGGCGTAAAAACGGATAATAAATATGGAATTAATGAATTGTGATTGAACTGTACATATAGGAACGTTTTTAATCTTTCATTGCTCTGCTCAAAAATAAAATGACTCATTGATAGAGCGAGCTAGCGTCTCTGCTTCAAGTTCAATTTGCTATCCTCTGTCAGTTTGTTGGTAGGTACTCCTCTACAGGGGGGTTACTATGAGCTCTTATATCCATTCAGTTCAAAAACTATTCAGTCCAAAATATCGGTTCATCGTTGACATTTTTCATCGTTGAATAACTTTAATCGCAGAAGTCTGTAGACCCTCTGCGATTGTGCCTTTAAATATAGTTGCGGACATCACGGAACCAATATTTTGTACTGAATAGTTTATCAACTGCATGGCAATAAGAGCTCATAGTAACCCACCAGGTCGTATTTTACAACAGATCTGGACGAAACTTGGTTCGTTAATACGGGTTCTAAAATTTCATAGTTTTTTGTCGTTAGTGATTTTGGATTGGAGGGATATTGCCCCCAAAAAGGTGCGGTGCGGCGCCATTTTGATAATATTTGGCAAAAACATTTGGTAGGTAGGTATCTACCTAGTCAATTCCAAAACAAGAATTTCGATTAAGACCAAATCGGTTGCCTAGGTTACTACAGGTACCTCCAGGGGTTTTTTTTCAGGGCCACTAAGGCAAATTCTGAGACCGTGAGAGTTATCGAAAAGAGATGTTAGGAGTTACCGGCTCAACATTGAAAATAATAAGTTCTGTTTTTTTGTTTATAAAGTTATGTTAAAAAAAAGGCTTTTTGGGTTCTTTGTTTGACCATTACCTAAGCATCGACATGATGCATAGTTTTATACAAGTTTGTGCTCGCGAGGTCTACTGTTCGCAGAACTACTACCTAGTAGGAATTTAATAAAAGTTTTGAACTTTTCATAGGTAGGTACGTACCTAGTCAAGTAGTCACATAAGTCGTTGATTTTCCCACCTTATCTGGTGATGCCACGCAGACAAAGGAACCCTACTACCTATAGGCACAGATAAAAGAATACTATACTAGTCTTGCTAGTAGGTACTATAGGTAAGGTAGGTATTTACTTGTAAATGTAGACGTAACTAGTATAGTATTCTTTTATCTGTGACGTAACTGAGGTACCTACGTAGGTAAAATATAAATAAATAGACAGGTACTTATCTGCAAAGGTCTGTGTATGGAGGCGGCTCAAGCCTTTCGTTGTAGCTTTCTATGTGTAGGCCCTGTCTAGCAATGGACTTCAACAGGCTTCATAATTTTAATTTTGATGATAATAATCTGCCCTGTCTTTTTTTCATTTTCTTTATAATTGGCGCCGCACGGCCTGTACATTTGCCATTTTCAAGTAAGTATCTGGTATTTTCAATATATTTTGCAACGTTACACTCCTTCCAAGTCGTCAAAGTCACAGTCGAGTCATGTTTTAGTAAAACGGTGGCCAATTTTACTAAAACTTTGGTAGACAATTTCCACCAATTTCAAAAGTCACGCAATTCACTTCCATTTCATTTCACTACACTTGTGCTTTTTAAACGAGCTACATTAGTTAAAATGTACCACCAAAATAACACAAAATAACTCAAGAAAACACTAGGAAAAGAAATAAAATAAAAGTAGACGTCTCTTTTCGAAAATGGCGGGAAGAGTCTGCCCTGTTTATACGTACCTACCTACTACAAAGTAATAGACATTGTTATATGTAGGTATACGATACATGATAATGAGGTCCTATCGTATCACTGGACGAACTCCGTCATATAAATTAAGATGGTTGCTTTCGCTTGAGGCGCGAAATTCAATTTTTTTCGTGTTTTTTGCTTATCACAGCCACAATAGATATCATCAACACTTCTTCAGATAGCGAAAACTATGTTGCCGGTAATTATATGACCTAACACACAAGTTCTAATTTATAGTATCACATAAATATCATTAGTTTGGCATAGTATTCTTTTATCTGTGGTTTGGCTATGAAAACACTGTAAATACCATTGAAGCACAATCGTACATACTGATATTTATGTGAACTACCTTACTGCAAAATGAAATGCTGGTTACAAGCAGGAAAAATAAGTTTTTCAAAGAACGGGAATGGAAGACCGAACAAAGAAGCGCACGCGCAGAGTTTACACTGAAACGACCTTTGCGGGTTCGACACCCGCATCGTAGAGACCATTACCACATAATAAATAATAGTACAAGCAACGATTTCAATACCGTAGATATAGGTGAACCAGAATCTGATGGCAAAATAGGAAATTAAATTGTGTGGTAAGCAACACTGGGGAAATTGGATTAAAAGATCTTGATACTTTATTTTTTCTATAAGTATATCAATCATATAACAAGTCATCATCATCATCATCATCATCATCATCATCATTTCAGCCGGAAGACGTCCACTGCTGAACATAGGCCTCCCCCATAGGTTTCCACCGTGAACGGTCCTGCGAAACTTGCATCCACCGGCCTTTAGCATTTAACAAGTACTTATTATTAAACATGATCATATTATTATCTATCTTATGTGAATGAATATTGCATCTATTTATAACTTTACGAATGAAAAATAAGAAATCAATCAATCACTTATTTTATTGCAATTGAAAACAGATTTTTGTCACCTTAATGATTCTCTTCCTCCGTCAAAATTAATTTCTTCCCTAAGAATTTGTAACAATTTCATTATTGTTGGAATTTCTTTCCGAACAGTATAGAATTCCTTAATCTTGTTTCTAATCAGTTCTAAATCAAAACTATCCAGGTTGATCTTTTTCTTTCCACCTTTCCTCTTCTTCCCGGGCGTACAAAATACACCACCATTAGATCGGCTTTCTACAATAATTCGTCGTATAGTAGTAACAGAAACCCCAGTGAACAAGGCGTAATAAAGCATACACTACGAGTATAAAGAAATATAGTCATAATAAACTACCAAAACTAGTCTGTCCTACTCACCAGTCAACATATGCACGCGCTTTAAAATCGAATATCAATATGATCTTCATCAGTTTTGTCGCAAATTTTTTGATAAACAATGTAAACAATAGTTCTTGCTTGAGATCGAAGTGGTTTTTTCGACATTTATACGAAATTTTTAAGTATTTTCAAGAAAACGACACGTAAGCTCAGAGATTTGACACAACTCGTACTTTGCCAAGACAGATGATAAATTGGTATTGTCATATGAAAATGTTTATTTGTTTTTTATTTTTTATGCCATGAGATTCTGGTATACCTATATGCCCTTACCGTTGAGTGACCGCGCCGAAATGTTTCCACGTGAAATAAGATAGCTCGCTCATTTGGACTCAGTGCACATCTAGACACAGTGCCAGCTGGTCGTGTTGTAATGTTGACGATTTTCTATGAGATGTGTCACAAAATGCCATCGTGTGCATTTCGCAAGTGCAACAACAACTCCAAAAACACAAATAAAGCCAAAGGTGTAACATTTCACTTCTAAGTATTGTGATTTAATTAAATAACTATTTTTTCTTTCCGGTGTGTAAATTGTTCAAGTTAATATGGCGATTGCACGCAAATTGCATGAAAGAGACAGTAGTATGAACAACCACTTCGGGAGAAAAAGATACGACACTATTTTCTCTGTACATTCTAAAACAGACACAGTGCAATAAAAACCAATATATACAGACACGCGGGTGTACTGAGGCAACGCTTTATAAGGGATCATCTACCAATGGATATAGAGATATGCTCGGTAGCGTCAGCCGATTCAAGAGCGTAGTCACCGCCTGCGCCACGTCCGCGTCCGCGTCATTGAGTTTTAATTTATTGCATGCAATATTGGTAGTGGTAACCACTAAATAAATGCGTAATATATTTAAAAAAAAAACTCATATTTTAGAAGATAATTAATTTAAATATTTTATACATTTGTTTTAATTTAATAATTTAGATTTCCGCTAGATAATTTTACTAAAGGCGGCGTGTCTTTTTTTCTTTTTTTTTTTTCGAATGGATTTAAATTCAGTTGACCTCCTGGGGTCATGACTGAGTTACCGGGCTTTTGGTGAGCGCAGAAGGCGCTTGAGCAAATTTTTTTTTTTTGCTATCTTTGCAGGTACCTACATAGTTAGTATAGGGCAACTAGCACAAAGACACCACTTAGGCACGGAGGTAGCGTGTCTTACTGCTATTCTCACATTTATATATTTTTCTTTGAGCGCAAAAAGTTTAACCTCTTAGAGATTGGAACTAGGGGCCCAAGATCGACATACAATTATTTATTTTTTAATGTAGGTAGGTATTTGCGCGCCGTCAACAGTATTTTTAAGCACAACAAAAATATTGTTATCTGTTAATTTGATAAACTTTTTCACTGATAAAAAGTTTTTGTATATTAAGCACACTATTTACTACGTTCACTGTCTTTTGTGTTAAGAAGACATAAATCAAATAACTTTTTCATTGTTCAACATCACTTTGTTGTCTTTATCTGTACAAAAACTTTGTTTATCAGTAAAGTTAGTATAAAATAACGTTTGTACACTCGATACACGTTACTATTTCTCGATTATAATGAGTTAAATGGTAGAAAAGGCATTTTTTATATTTATTTGTAACGAAAATAACGGAGCTCAATGTTTACACGTATGGCAGCGCCATCACTCTGCCAATTAATAGGCATTCTTTGTAAATAACGTGTTTTAATTTATTTACCACTCCACAACTTTTAACAGTTTAATTACTATTATTTTGCCTGTAATCTGATGAGTTTGCTGACCATACATAGATTGCACACTTTCTAGACAACAACACATATTTTCAATTTCAGGACTTAGAGGACGTTTATTTGTTCTCAAAAGTGTGTGCAATATGATTGCACATTAAATGGTAATATCAACAGTTAAGTTAATAGCCAAATCACGATTTTTAAGTATGTGTGCGTCTACTAGTGTGTCAGCACTTTGTTAACGCACACATTCAAATACAATGCAACAGTTTTCGGGGTCTGGGCATATCTACGATATTGAAATCTTTGAGTACAAGTAACTAAGCAGGTACCTATACAAAGACGGTTAGCTCACTGCCTACTCTTTCGCAGAAAAGCTGTTGGATGACGCGTGACTCAGTCTAGGATGACTGGATGGCCCCCCACTCGTCGGAAGTGGGTTAGGTTAAGTCGGTGGAAGGCCTCTCATTTTGGTTGGTCATGACTGAATGGTTAAATTTAAAAAAAAAACTGATTGGTGTTAGATACCTACAGCCGTATACTCCCAGCGTCCCTCACCTGTCTGGCCCCACTGGGGGACATTGGCAGAAAAAAGTTCCAACTCATGACAACGCGCAGAAATTTCATGTTTAAACAGTAGAACTTTTTTTTCTGTTTTTGTGTTCTATGTGTCCTATTCTGTGACTGAACACGATTATAGCCACTTATAGCGTACGTATAGTGTACGCCTCTAATCAAAAACGATGTAGGTAGGTATTCTTGTTGTGGTTTTACGAGTATCAAAATATGAATGAATGTTCAATAGGTATGTAGGTACCTACCTAGCTAACTACTCCTGCATAGAGTTGCTTTAGGTACGTACATTCAGAATTTAGATAAACTCGCAAGCATAGTTTACAATAGTTTACATAGGTACACCGTGTTAGCAAATGAAATGAAATGAAAATGAAATGAAGAACATTTATTTGGCACACAACAAAAAACAAACGGAACAAACAGAATACTAGGAATACAGTAGGACAAAAGCAGAAAAATAAATAAAAAATAACAACCAAAAACATAATTTAGACACTTAAGTTAGGTAAAAAGAAAATACAATCAAAAATTTAAAAATAGTTAGAAAAACAATATTATATTAATGTTAACAATGAAGTCATACATACTTATCCATTTCATATCATTGGTCATAGATACGTACATACTAAGTACCTACACACAATAGTGTTCTCCTTGACAATCATATCAACAGCTGGGCATGGAGATATTATTGTAGAGGACGGATGTAGTGAGTCAATAAGTAGGTACCTAGGTATAGTTTCATATTATTGTACCTACAGCTTGACCAGTGTACACAGGAATACATTTAAAAATTTAAAAACCCCCTACGCAATTTAACGGCTGAACTGATTTTGATAAAACATGTCTAAAAAGCGGCCAAGGGCGAGTCGGACTCGCCCATGAAGGGTTCCGTAGCAGCAAGTAACATAATATAAAAGTTCTTGTAGTTTGTTGTAACTTTGATCGATGTTTTAATAATAGTGTATTTAAAAAAAACTACTTACTAGATCTCGTTCAAACCAATTTTCAGTGGAAGTTTACATGGTAATGTACATCATATTTTTTTTTTAGTTTTATCATTCTCTTATGTTAGAAGTTACGGGGGCGGGGGACACACATTTTACCACTTTGGAAGTGTTCCTCGCGCAAACTATCCAGTTTAGAAAAAAAATATATTAGAAACCTCAATATCATTTTTGAAGACCTATCCATAGATACCACACACGTATGGGATTGAGTTTTTTATTTTTATTTTTAGTTTCAGTTGTATGGGGAACCCCAAATATTTAGGTACTGTTTTTTTTCTATTTTTTTGTGAAATTCTTAATGTGGTTCACAGAATACATCTACTTACCAAGTTTCAACAGCCTAGCTCTTATAGTTTTGGAAAAAAGTGGCTGTGACATACACGGACAGACAGACAGACATGACGAATCTATAAGGTTCCGTAATTTTTGGTTACGGAACCCTAAAAACCAGCGCTAGAAAACATGCTTTCAAATAAAAAAACGAGCTACGATGCCACAGACAGACACACTAGTGGTCAAAAAGTTATATACCTCTTAGTCTTGAGTGTTTGAAACTAAGGCATTGTTGATTTGTTGAATCTAAGCATGTTTAAGTGTTGCTCAAGAGATGGCGCCATTGAAATTAGATTGTTTTTAGGGTTTCGTATATATATTTACGTCAAAAGGTTGGTAGGTACCTAGGTAGGGAACCATTAGGTATACAGGGTGTAACATAATATCCCTATAAGCCCGGGGAGGGGGTATTCTACACATCATGGCGAATAACTTTAACTCTACGACTTTTCAAATTTCGATGTTTTTCATTCATGAAATGTCTTGTAAAAATCCTGAAAGTCCTCGAGAAATTCCTGAAGTTCCTCCAATAATTTGCCTAACACCAAATGAGGCAGCCCTAGGTAAGGTACCTTAACGTACAGTAACGTCCTCATGTTGTGTTCGGTACATTTCCTACGGAATTTCAGGATTTTAAAGCGGCATTTAATAATTGGAAAATCTTCTAAATTTAAAAAGTCGTAAAGTTAAAGTTATTCGCCATGATGTGTAGAATACCCCCTCCCTTGGCTTATAGGGATATTATGTTACACCCTGTATAGGATCACTCTCGCTCGACTCTGTCACACAACTCACACACAGCCCGTTTTCTCTGATTCTACTGAGCGAAAAATGTTGAAAGGTAGGTTACATATTAAACCTTGTAATCTGAAAAAAAATGCCCAAGTGTACGTCGGCCCTCGCGCATTCAGAGTTCCGTAATTACCACATGTAGAAGTTATAAATTGTATAATAAGTTAAGTTAATCCACACATAAAACTAAGTTTGTTGGTAATAGGAAAATTATAAAATACCAACTAGTTATTTATACTTAAATATTATTATTTACTAAGTGGTAGAATAATATACTTAATAAGTAAGTAGCAATGTAACCAATAAAATGACAGTTAAAAAAAACTTTGTAATAAATTTTTTGGTAAAAAAGCTGACTTTGTTTTCCATTAGGTATTATTTAAAATACAGTCTTACTAAAAAAAAATAACCAATAATATGCTTGTACTACACAACTTTTTCTTCATACTTTACTATGTAGCGCCCTCACAAAAAAACTTGGTTTTATAGGTTTTGGGCATTTATTCTGTGCTTTGGGTCAGTAATAAATAGCGCAAATAAGAAGTCTGTAGCTTCAACGGTTTAGCCGCTAGACTAGACCCTTGTAACAGACAGACGGACGGATGGATGAGCGAGAGCAATAGGGCTCCGTTTGAACCCTTTGGGTACGGGACCCTAATTTTGTCATCATGCATTTTATGACGTTGTTAAAAAAATAAAGGACTCGTTAGCAGTTTTTTATAATTATTTTAAATGCATACCTAAGTAGGTACTTAGTCTAACAAGTAATTAATTTTGTAAAAATTAAAAAACCCTCAACGCAATGAAACGGCTGAACCGATTTTGATCAAACATAGCTAAGAACACTCCAGACAAATACACTTTTAAAAAAACGCTTCATCCGTTCGGGAGCTACGATGCCACAGACAGACACACACGCACACACACACACACACACTCACAGACACGTCAAACTTATAAAACACCCCGACGTTTTTGCGTCGGGGGAAATATATTAGCAAATACATTTGAGTTCGAAAATCGAGAAATTCTCTCAAACCCCATATCACCGAAACCACAGATAAAATAATACTACACTAGTACAGATACCTCATGCCATACAACGAAACGTGACCGCCATAACTCGGGCTATTGTGCGGGCTAATTTGCTTGCCTTACCTGGGCGCTAGATGCCGCTAGCAGCGCAATTGATAGCTAGAGCCACCTAGCACCTGCAACTGTAATTACCGCGTAAAACGCGCACACACTCAACAGATGGCGTTTGAAAAAAACTTAGGCCCGTCGTACATAGAGCTACTCAAAAAGAACTAGTTACAAACTCAAATACTAACGAGATCGAATGGCCCACCTGATGTTAAGCGGTAACCTCTGCCTTTAACAATGCTTTACCTCATTATGATTCTATTGCCACGGTAATGTTGCATGTGGTGTAATAAAATAGTTTGCCTAATAATCTCTGAGATTATAAGCTGAAGCTGAAGATAGTAAAGAAGTGACTGAAACCTTACAACATAATCATCTATATATTGTTCGTTTCTAATGTAATTGTAATTACTGATTAGTTCCGTCATTTTTGAGTAGCTCCATGTGCGACGGGCCTTTATGACGATTATGGTTTTTTTTACTCAATATCTTTATTAAGACTGCGTCAACCACGGGCACAAGTCTTCATACACAATAAAACGCCTCTCGCCCGCCGCTCGAAAAAGCGGTTTTTATATAATATCTCGTAAATTTAGATAATTTTACAAAACTCCTTCAGTGAACCCTCGGCGTTGTTGAATAGATTTTATCTATCAAATTTTTTACCCAATAATATGTACCGTTTTAATAAACAATCGAATCTAGGCAAAAAATAGATGTAACTTTGGATTTTTTTATATCGAGAAAATATTGTCCTATCGTGTTTCTGGTACAGCGACCCCTCGGAATTATAATGTAGTATCCATGCATATTTATAATTTGAATACTGTACTTGATTTAGCCTGCTAAAAATCAAATCTAAGATTAGGAATTTCGCGGTACCCCACATTAACCACCTAGATGACCCGCTCGCGACTTTGTCCGCGCCTAGTCCGAAAACTTTCCCGGCGTGCAGACAACAAATAACCACGCCGTGCACAACCTTTGAAACGAACGAACACTCAAGTTTTACAATTTAGGAGTCCATTCCTGAAAATATTTGACGTGCACAACCTTTGAAACGAACGAACACTCAAGTTTTACAATTTAGGAGTCCATTCCTGAAAATATTTGAATCCCAACAACTACCTATATCGTGAAACTATATTCTACAACGTCGAAATTACGCCGAAATATGGCTAAATCGTAAAGTGTTTTTTTTACAAACACAACGTTCCCGTGCCAATTTTCATATATTGCTGTTTGTTAATTTTATTTGAGGAAACTACCTATGAACCAGTTACGAAACCCCGGTTTCCTTGACGGCCGAAGCGGAAATTTCAAGCAGGTATCTACTGCCAACGCTTTCCGCAATACACAGCATTTTTGTTTTTACGTGTGAACCCCATTTTGATACCCTTAGCATACGAATTTTTCATTTTCCTTTCTAAGTAGACCTTTACACCCTAAAAGGAATAGGTACACCCTCTAAATTTCAAGTCTCAACGACCAGCGGTTTAGGCAGTGCGTTGTCACTCGGTCATTCAGTCAGTCAGGACATTGCCTTTTATATATTACTAGTTCGTCTTTGGTTACAAAGATATGTATAGTATAGAGGTCTGACATTTTATTTGAAAATTTTAGAATAGAACGGAAATACTAGTTTTCTCTTTCATTTCGGGCATGACGTCATAATAACGCCATCAAGTTAGCGGTCTACATGTGGTACTACAAACAAACTGTGTCAAACCTCAACCTAGTTCAAATGATTACCACCAAGAAAACGACATGATTAGATTTTTCTAAAAATAATTAAACTTGATTGAAGAGGCATTTATTTAATTTTGCCGTGTTATGGGTATTTTTTGATATTACAAAATATTTTTTTCAGGGCCTAATATTCATTTTCCACATACTTCAATAACAAATCTATACCTGTTACGCCATCTATTGAATTTAAATAGAACATTTTTTTTTTTTTGGGATGAAACCCCGTGCCGAAACTAATGTGCGTAAATTTAAAATTACCTACCCAAAGAAAGCGTAGTTATTCTAAGAAATTACCCATACTGTACTAAGCGGCGCGGCGGGATTAGGTTGGCCAGCGACGCAGGAGGTTGCGGGTTCGATTCCCGCCTCGCAAAAAGTACTTGTGCGATCGCAGATATTTGTTCAGGGTGTTCAGGGTATTTTTTATGTATAATAAAAAATATCTATCTATGTAATTTATTGTATTAAGTATATCAGTTATCTAGTATACCCACAAGCTCTGCTTAGCTTGGGGCTAGATAATGTTGTGTGAACAGTCCAGCATTATTATTATATTATATATATTACTAGCGTCTCGCCCCGGCTTCGCACAGTAATAGCCCCCTCCTAACCCCCCTCCCCCCTATGTGCTTCTCCTAGTTCTAAGCTAGGTAGCTTACCTACCTAGCTAGGTAGCTTAGAACTAGGAGAAGCACATAGGGGGGGACCTCCCCACCAATTTCACCAATTTTCAGCGTCTCGCCCCGGCTTCGCACAGTAATAGCCCCCTCCTAACCCCCCTCCCCCCTATGTGCTTCTCCTAGTTCTAAGCTAGGTAGCTTACCTACCTAGCTAGGTAGCTTAGGTAGCTTACCTACCTAGCTAGGTAGCTTAGAACTAGGAGAAGCACATAGGGGGGAGGGGGGTTAGGAGGGGGCTGTTACTGTGCGAAGCCGGGGCGAGACGCTGAAAATTGGTGAAATTGGTGGGGAGGTCCCCACCAATTTTCAGCCAAATCGGTTCAGCCGTTCTTGAGTGAGTGGTGTAACCAACACGACTTTGTTTTATATATATAGATTATATTATACTAGGCTGACTGACTGATTCAGCATCGCCGAGCCGAAACTTGGAACTTGGAGCGTAGGTTCCTTTTATATCTAAACCACCTAGGTTTTTTGTAAATTGAACCCCTAAGGGGGTGAAAACCATGGTATGAAAAACCGTATTTCTTTAACTTACTAACTTGAAACTTTGCTTATGTATATATGCTTCAATATAAATCATAAAAGGCTAAAATACTTTTTCCCCGAACTACCCCCAAAAGCGGGTGCAATGGGGTGTTAAAGTTTGTATGGGAAACTTTTATCGCGTGGTGCCTTTTGCCACAGCTTTTGCTTGAAACTTGGTATGTATGGGTACTTAAAATACAGATACAACACATAATAATAATACACATATTTCAGGATTTTTCAAAATAACCCTTAAAAAGGGGTGACAAAGTTTTAGTTTTTTAGCAAAGCCCGGGTACCTATTCAGCTACTTATAGTTCTTCATCAAAACAGAAACGAAAATCCTTATCGTGTTACTATGAAACGCGGATTATCCTCGGAACAGTTACATAGTGTTTTGTCTTTTGAAATTCAATCGTAAGAGACAAAAAACTGTGTAAATATTCAAAGGATATTCCGCATTTTATTAGTAGGGATTTATAAGACTCTCGAAACGGGTCGAAACAATGTCGGTGCTTACATCGATTTAACGGTACGTGAAAATTTCCCGTTTTTATAAAATAAATCTAATGTTCTTTCAATTATTGGTAACCACAGAGTGCATGTTATATTAAGAAAAACTGTGATTACTACTGGGCAATAATAACAAATAAGTACACACCTACAAATGGTTAGCTAAATAATACAAGTGACTTCAATCAACTATATTCAATTAATTTATTAACTAGCAGGTACAAAGAAACAAGTACCTACCTAACCTGTAATTTATACTTATTTACAAATAAATTGATTATTTTATTTTATTTATTTATAATACACAGGCAGCTCTCGTAGCTGATGCGTTATTCCTGATTAACCAGGTATAGAAACAGAAAGAAAAAAAAGGACACAAATAATAGGAAGCAAAATAAGAGCTACAGCACAGGAAGTCTTTAAATTGGAACTGGAAACAGAAAGTATTCATAACTAAATATAAATGCGTAGGAACCCATAGAATGTGTTGCTTCATTTCAATGAATTATGCAACACATTTTAGAAGTTAATTTGGTCATAGAATAATTAACTATTTGGTCTCATCTCAAGGTTATTAAAATGGTAGCCTACTTGTATGGAACGCTCTTCACGTGAGCCCGATTCGCTATTGACCGGTTTTTGATGTGAAACATGTATTGGCGCGCCTTGGCAGTAAAACAGACTCGTATGCAGTGATGGCAAACGACATGACACGGTCATGCCCTTTGAATTAGGTACCCTACCCAACGATATATTAAAATGTCTCTGACCCTACCTAGGTATTTATTCTTAAAAAAATGTAGAGTCCTTCAGGGCAGGCAACGCATTGGCAATACCTCGATGTAGCAGATGTCAATAGGCGACGGTAACCGCTTACCTAACATCAGGCGGGCCGTATGCCAGTTAGTTGAAGCCATAAGCAGTTATCCTCAACCGATTGAGCTGAAATTTGGCATACCTGTCAAGTTCCGATGACAATACAATATGATGGTGACATCGAGCTGATCTCATGATGGAGATGAAAAGCGGACAACCGAACTCCTCGATGGATAATAGTAGACTGGCCGTGTTGCATACGGTTACGATCACTAATTTTATAAAAGCTTGTATTGAAAAATATATGTTTCATGAAAAGCTTATTTTATTTATATTTTAGCTACCTACATTATTCCAATCATTTTTGCTGACATATCTGTCTGTTATGTGGCCTAAAGCAAGCAATACGTACTGCCTCCATGGCTGTGGCATCGTAGCTCCCAAACTGATGAAATAAATATATATAAATAAATTAATAATGCTGGACAGTTCACACATTATCTAGCCCCAAGCTAAGCAGAGCTTGTGTTATGGGTACTAGATAACTGATATACCTAATACAATATATTACATAGATATTTTTTATTATACATAGAAAATACCCAGAACACCCTGAACAAATATCTGCGATCGCACAAATATTTGTTGCGAGGCGGGAATCGAACCCGCAACCTCCTGCGTCGCAGGCCAAGCTTCACCCGCCGCGCCACAGAGGTCGTCAAACAAAGAATATAGGCTATCAAGTGTGTCTACTCCTTTATCAGTCTAGCTCGACTCTAGCTGGTTTGTAATTATAAGAAAATCTTAAACAAAAACTTAAAAAAATGTGTTTTATTGTTCATAAATTACTATAACAATGATGTTGGACTTATAAAATGATGAATTACATTATTGGTAATGTTCAAGCAATTCATTGAAAAATAAACTGAATAGTTATTTTGTCAGATTATTTAGTGATTTCAAATTTAGATAAAAATTTCTCAGTCGCAAACCAAAACAGACTTAACAACATTACCAACAACATACACAGCTAGCTGCCACACTCAGAGTCACTGGTGTTTGCATGATGTAAATGTTTTGTTTAATAAAATGCACCATTTAATGAACAATTACTAGTGACTCTGAGTCTGGCTATAACTAATTAAGTAATTCTAAATATCTAACTAGTGGGATTTCTTAGGCTTAGATAGTTTCTCGTATTTGCTTTTCGAAGAGTACCACAGACCGAAGGGGATAGCCAAGGAGGGTAGCGTCATGACGGCGAACGCAGTCCAGTCCAGGATGTGCGAGGAGAACTTGCGATCATAGTCCTTGAACGCAACGATGGCGCCTTCACCGGGCGAGCTGCTGAACGCGAATTGAACCTGAAAATCACAATAAATAACTTTATGAATGTATGGTTACAAGGATCATTATTTCTGTTATGTTACTCATATTAAGTAGGAAGTACTCAAATTTTATTATATCCTAGCAATTACCAGTGAACCTCTCGTAGAAGGGGCGGGGAGGGGAGGGGCGAGACCCTCTATGCGTGGGGAAACGCGGAAACAATTAGTAATTGAGAAAACAACAAAAAAATTGAGGTCAAGAAAGAATTTTCCAATATGGACCATTATTCTAAGCCTGGAGATGGAGCGGTTAGGAGAGACCCTTCCCTTACAGGTGGGGAAACGCGGAAACTTATAGTTTTCGAGAGAAAAAAAACAGGTTTAGTATGGATTTTTTTATCAACTGATTTCGATTGAGCATGATATTTTAAAAATTTAAGTTTCGGATCCAGCATGGGCTCTCGCCAGTACTCTTGCAAGGTGGCTCCTGAGTGTCGCTTCACCAACTTGGCCTACTATGCTATGCTTTAACTCGCTGGCTCCTATGCAAGCTATGGGCGCCGCGCATTTATATACACTCCAGCTAGGGGCAAAAGACCACGTGGAGTCAGGTTGCTCGGTGTTGTTTCTGACACTTATTTTGAACCTAACCAAATCATGTCAGAGTGCCTTGGATTGATTCTATGCCTAATTTTGAACTTAATCTTATTAAAAATACTATGAATTTTAAAATCCACTAGACCAAAATTTACTAATGGCCGGCAAAATTACAAAAATACACAATTTTTCATATTCTCAACACCCAAAAATCATGATTTAATCTGCCAAAAACTGTACTAATTCGTCATATGTCAATGTGTGTGTGTGTGTAGTTAATTATCTCTGAAAAACTAAAGCCACAGCTAAAAGAAGAAGAAATATAGCATTGCAATAGTGATTTTAAGGATTTTTCAAAAAATCATATCTCCATTGGTTTCTGTGCTTCAGAATTTTATACATATATTTGGAATAGTGGTGTTTATGGGCTTCTGGTAAGTAAATCTACATGTAATCAAAATATGAACCTCCTGGTCAATATTGTAAAGTTGAGCCAATATTTTTGAAAGCTGTATGCAAAACATTGGAAGTAACATTTTGAGGAGCTGTTCCAGAAATACTATTTTGGTGGTAAATTATGCAGATATTTACTTTTCTGAGCCAGACTATGGCAGTGAGAGCACTCAAACTGTTATTCTTTGTAAAATATAGTTCAAAAACACATTCAACTAGATTGTGAGCATTATATCTAATTTGCTTATGGCATGACCTACTTACAAGTTATTTGACTTTCACTAGAGAATAACAAAAGCTCACCTCAGAAGCCTCTTCGCTGGGCTTGTATGTGATCTCAGCAGATGAGAAATTGAAGTAACCGAATCTGCTTGACCTTACAGTGACTACATGGGTTACGTTGGTCTGCGGTGCAATCCTGTCGATCTCAGCATTCAGCTGTCCTCCAACAACTGTGAACACTTCAGGGTGGAAGCCGTTGTCCACTAGCTTCACATCGACGGCGGGCGCAGTGCCTACGTTGTGCAGTGTGTATTTGATGAGGATATCCATATTTTCAACCAAGTACTTGTTCAACACTTGTTTGGACACCAGCAGCTTCGCCACAGATGGTTCATCGTCGGCCGACACCGCCGCCGCGATGATAAGCATTAGAGACAGTAGTTTCGCAGCCATTCTGTCTGAAATACACGAAAAATAGATTTAGTAAAATATGCTACGAAGATCGGCATAGACAGAATTCTGTATGAAAACTACACCCGTATTGCGAGTAAAGAAGTTACAGATGAAGATTAATAAAGAAATAATAATGACAGCCTTACCTTTTATTAAAACTTGTTTTAAATTAAATTTGAAACTTCCCAAATGAAATGCAACACAAAAAAAGATCAGAAAGAATGACAGATGTTCGGATCGGACGTGGCTGACGTGACGGACGTTTCACTCCACGCACTCAAAATTATTGCCAGTAATAATTCAAACAAATCATACAAAAACAAACAATTCAGAACTTAAAAAAGTGACCCAAAATTAGACATTCAATTCAACCTATGCATTCAACACTGTTTTGATGCAGACATATCAGCGAAAGCTGCTCGTCTATAAATAAAGAAATAAATCATAAATTGATAAGGACGCGTTCTACATGTTATACGTTCTATAGGGTTCTTACTCTTAGAGCATTGCGGCTTCCTAGGTACAGCGCCTCAAGATTTCCCCCAACTCATCACCATCTTCAGAGCTACTTTTACAGACCGTTCACCATAAGATGGCACCTGCCATGGAGTATTTATTTTTCTATGGTAGGCACTATTCCCAAGGCAGGGGGACACAGACTAAGAGTATAACGCAAGGGACATCTTTCGGTGAACGGTCTGTTACTTATGTCAGCCCATACCTGCTCACAGTGTGTCAGCCTCTAAGCCGACACCGCCAGGATTCTATAGTATATAGATAGAGCTGTTCTGTGGCCAGGATGCGGTGAGGTTCTACTACGGCCTCATGGAATAATAAATCGGTACATACATGCATCTTCCATGTATTAAGTCAGTCTGTGGTTCTCATCGAGCAACACGGAATGGAGACGCCATCAAAGGCATTCCCCGCTGTAGTTCCCCTCTAAATTTAATGCCCTCGAGGGCATACAGCTTATAAAAAACTAGCTGTCGCCGATCGCTCTGTCAGACTGAATCGACTCGCATGGGAGATAGTGCTCTAAGAAAAATGCCGGATTGTTCAGTTTTATGCTGTAAAAAAATGATTGGATCATCAAATTTACAAAAAGATAGTGTTTCCTTTCACATGTACCTGAATTTCAATTAAATTATTATAACTTATTGCATGAAAATTTACCAAGTAAAATTAAGCCGTATAAAAACAAAAGTGGGCATCTCAGATT
This sequence comes from Operophtera brumata, assembly GCA_932527175.1. NCBI lineage: Eukaryota > Metazoa > Arthropoda > Insecta > Lepidoptera > Geometridae > Operophtera > Operophtera brumata. The sequence goes on from OW052226.1 coordinate 35,038,118, forward strand.
TTGTAATTTTTGAGTTTGTGTTCGGGGTAAAATAATAAAACTGAACGGTTTAACAAAACCATCGAGCAACACGGAATGGAGACGCCATCAAAGGCATTCCCCGCTGTAGTTCCCCTCTAAATTTAATGCCCTCGAGGGCATACAGCTTATAAAAAACTAGCTGTCGCCGATTGCTCTGTCAGACTGAATCGACTCGCGTGGGAGATAGTGCTCCAAGAAAAATGCCGAGTTGTTCAGTTTTATGCTGTAAAAAAATGATTGGATCATCAAATTTACAAGAAGATGGTGTTTCCTTTCACATGTACCTGAATTTCAATTAAATTATTATAATTTATTGCATAAAAATTGACCAAGTCAAATTAAGACGTATAAAAACAAAAGTGGCCATCTTAGATTTTGTAATTTTTGAGTTAGTGTTCGGGGTAAAATAATAAAACTGAACGGTTTAACAAAAAAAACCGTGAATATTTTATTCAATAACACTGATTCACTCTTCACTACGACTGCACTTCAGTACACTAGTCATTCATTACTCTAAAATCACTCCCAAGTTACTTGATTTATTCGTACTGAAAGCCAATTCCCTTACGACTACCCTGCCCACTCTTAAACCGAGCTCCACTTAAGCGTGTGATAGAGGGGCGACATAAAAGTGACCAAAAGAATAGATATAAATGTGTATAATACATCAATGTGCATGTCAGGATGTATTCTGCTGAAGTAAACATGTATTTAACGTGTAATGTCAGTAAGCCAAGAGGTGGATGATTACTTAATATCCTTGATTACTAAATACCATTTATTAAACACGTTCGACATCATGTGACATGTGGCATTAACAAGTATCGTATTTGACGGCTATGTAACCACTAACTAACCGTTAACTACTAACTACTACTACTACGTGTCACAGGCTCTTTCTTGGTTCAGTGACCAACTTGAGATATAGTGTCCCTGAAAGTGGCCTGTGACCAATGGTGAAAGAACCAGTGTGGTAAAAGGATTAAATGTACCTCGCAGATGTGTATTATATGATATGTCAACGTAAGTGTCATGTGAAACTATATTTAAAGAAGTAAAATTAAATCACACTACTATTAACAACAAGTGTAACATCAAAAAGTTTGTACATTTGAGAACTTTGATTACAAGAGATGGCAAGCATGAAGATGATATTTAAATGAGTGTAAATTCTGGAAATCAAGTGAACTTAACGCCTTATTATCAGCTGGAACGTATCCAAAAAGGCACGACGACTGGATGTGCATAGAGGGGTGTTAGTGCCAACACTAATGTATCTGGTGGTAGCGAAAGTTGCTTAGGCAGAATAAACATTATAGTAGAATAAATGCAGTGAAGATGAGGTTTGAGAAGTATGTATGGTGGACTTTGAGAGAGAATAAGAAACTGTGTGTTAACAGAGCATTGTAAAATGAAAGAGCACGTGTATAGTGACAAGGATTGAGAAAGGTATGCTTGGATGGTTTGGGTATATAAAGGATGAATGATAGTAGATTAACGAAACTAGTTCATAAGATGAGCATGAATGGGACAGTTGGAAGGGGGAGACCTCGGTGAAGGTATTCAGAATACATCAGGGTCGATCTGGAGAATGGCCAGGCTAAGAGCGCCCTTAACCAATGAGCATATATGAAGAGTGTGATGTGAGTGAATGAAGCGAAACAGGTATGCCAGGATCGTAGCAAGTGGAAATTCATGGTCTCTGCCTACTTCTCTGGGAAACAGGCGTGAGTATATGTGTATGTTTGTAATATTATAAATGCTAAATTTTCTAAGGATTGGATGAAATTTAGAACGGCGATAGCTGGACCACTGGAATAGTTTTAAATTTTATTTAGATGTTCCCATAGGATCAAAACTTATGCGAGTGAAATCGCGGGTTGCTTCTAGTTTATAATAAGAATAAAACTACGTGGTTAATTTTATCAAAATCGGCAATATTGATCATACTTAAATAACTTTACTCTTTTCAGGTAAAAGTAAATAAAGATGCTTTAAAAAAATCGTTGATCGCCCATTGTGAGGTTAATGTAAAATCTTTGCACGTTGTGTTTGCCTATAATGAGGGGTTTTCACGGCCATACCAAATCATCTATAAACCCTTGAAAATAGATGTCGCTGCTGTGTACTTAACTGTAAAAATAAAGTGAAATGTAAAAGGCAACAACGAAGTGATATATATTTTCGTGGTATTTTGTTACTATCACACAAAATAACATAGGTACGATGCATTTGTTGATTTTTACAACCACAGTTGAGTCAGGGCCATCAATTGAGCCAAATTGAATTAAAAAAAAAAAATATGAAAAGCCCCCATTGGTTTCTTCTGTAGCTAAAGATAGGTATATAGTTTGTACCTCTTCATATATGCATGTCGGATCCTCAAGATCCCTCCGAGCGGCAAAAGGCAACTTAGGGGCTTTGCAGTGGGTCTCGTGCAAATGAGGAAAATTCAAAAGTGGTTTCACTAAGATTTTATTCAAACTGACTTTGAACTTGATTTTGTATTTTGTTGATTAAATCGTGTGCACTCTGCCAACGCCGATGTAATAATGAGCTCTGGCTTTTTTTTTTTTTTTTCGAATGGAATTTAATGCAGTTGACCGCCTGGGGCCATGACTGCTTTACCGGGCTTTTATGAGCTCTGGCGCTTTCGTACGCTCCTTTTATATCCGAGCGTCGATCGCTTTGCGTCTTTGCGTAAACAAGACTCGGGCGCATTCGTTTGGGTGGCGCGACACGACAGAATACGATTGTTCGCAGCCGTACACGTGGTGTTTATAAGCCTTCAATCTCAGTAGATCTATTCTCCAGATTCATCATATGACTTCTCTCTCCGACATACATGTGTAGACTGTTGGTAAACCTAATTTTTTTTTTATTAAATAAGCAACTGCTAACAATAACAGCCTCAATGCACACTGAAATAGCTTTGTGCTCATTTAACAGTTTTTTTATTTCTCAAAAATTCCTGTATGTGAGTTGCCCGTGTTTTCTTTTATACTACTAAATTAGTGATGTGCCTCAATAATAAAGTAGATTTTTTATCGATAAAATAAATGCTCGTTTAATATGTTTTACAAGCTATTGAAATTTGATTTATATTATTCGGGAGCCATAGCCTAGCCTAACCTAAGTTTCTAACCGTTAATCCAATCACCATGAAGGTATTGGTATGTAACAAGGTAGGTAACTGTTATTATTTTAATTTGAAATTATTCATTTTATGCCATAAGTTGACGACCTCTGTGGCGCGGTGGACGAAGGTTCGCCTGTGACGCAGGAGGTTGCGGGTTTGATTCCTGCCTCAGAACAAATATTTGTACGATCTTCAGATATTTGTTCAGGGTGTTCTGGGTATTTTCTATGTTAATGCAAAATAAATATCTATGTAATGTACTGTACTAGGGATATCAGTTATCTAGTCCATATCAATGCTGTGCTTGGCTTGGGGCTGGATAATCTTGTGTGAACTGTGTCCAGCATCAAAAAATAAAATAAAAATAAATATATATATATAAAATGAAATTCACTTAGGTACAATGTGAAAGAAAACACCATCTTTTCGTAAATTCGATGTTCCAGACCTTGATTTACAGCTGAAAATGTAACGATTCGGCATTTCAGTATTTGTAGCACTGTCACACTGTTTTACTCTATGCGTCACACGATCGGTTCAGTCTGACAGAGCAATCGGCCCATCATGGTACAATTTTATTACTAGCAAAAGCAAAACATGCTTGGTGAGGGCTAGCAAGCTTTTTTTTCCGTGATTATTTATATTTAAACAAAGACATGAATTTAAATTACTATGCTAAATTACAACGGATAGTTTTTTCGTTAAGTGTACCACAAAATTGCATGGGATAGTAGAGGACTCGCTTCGCTCGCCCTAATGATCGGGCGAAAACAGTGTTACTAACGCGTATGCCCAAATGAAATTGTGCATAGCCAGAGGGGAACGACATCTTGACATGAATTTAAATTACTATGTGATATTACAAATCTAGAGGTGTGATAGTTTTTCGTAAAAAGTTGCATGCCTACCTAGGTTGTGGGATACGTGATCACTATAAATTAACAAAAGCATATCCCAGTTTGAACTCATTTACTCATTTTCAAGAAAAGTCGTGTCATGAGTGTCCGTACTGTGTCGTGGGATTTTCCTATTCAAATCCTATTCTTTGATTGACCAAAGAATTTAAAAAAAAAATGCTAGGTATAATTTTTTCAACGCGATTTTCTGTTCACTGGATAAAGCGCTAAGTATTACTTTACCTACCATTGTTTAACATTAACATAACTTAACACACCCAACACATACCTACATAGTTGTGATCCCACACTAGGATCCCATGTAACGTGGGATAATTATGCCTGAAATTTAAAAAAAAAACTATTTTACATTTTAATGACTAATGTAGTTTTTTGGCACTTAGGACCATGATTTTTGGTTTTTGACAATAACAGTGACAGACAGATATAATACATCGTATATTTCGTGGCCAGAACCGACATGGATTATGTAGGTTAGAAGGATGACGGCAGCTAAGTAAAAGCGTTTTTTCCTTTCCTTTCCTTTCGTCTCTTTTGACTTGCCGACCCATAGTTTTATGAAATTATTGTATGCTTTGAACAAAATTCTAATTAAATTTTCCCAAGAACTAATCATCTCATGAGCTAGTGGTTGTACCTGGGTACTCAAAATTTTCTTGATTTTTTCTCTATACTCTAAGTTTCCGCGTCTACCCCCTCTCTCTCCAGCCTACTACTACCTTTTACTAATCTAAAATTTCATAGTGATCCACAAAATGATCTGTATGTTATCCTCGATAACTACTCCGGAACTCCTCCTTCACAGAGAGCGTTCAACCCTTCCCCCCATACCTAGCCGCCCTTAAATCCCTTCAATGACCCTTGATGGTAGCACAGAATATATACAGTAGGCAAAGTAAGTTCCTACCAAAAAGTTATCGATACTATTAATTTATCGACTGGAGTGCTGGAAGTCCCTAGAACGGGTGTTACTGTCAATTTTGTGACATAACATGATGTTTGTACACAGAAAGCATCTATGTGTGTATAAAGATTTTTGATGTGTTGCTGTTTATAGATGTTTGCGTTTATAGCGATAGAACGACTGGTTACAAAAGTGTGCATCAAACTGTAAGTGAGTACGTGAAGCCCCCCCCCAAAAATTTCTGAATAAATATGTATCGGTTGACAGCTCTAAGGCGTCTCCCCTCCGGTACGGAGGCCTGCGTTGCTCGATGGTGGTTCTAATTCCTTCCTTCCAGCCAGTATTAAAAAGAAAAAAATAGGTAAATATGGAAAGAAAGTAATGCACCGCACATACATTCATGAACCGCAAGCATTGGACATAATTTTAATTTATTTGATTTTAAGCCATAGATCTAGAATGTAACGTTCGTAGTTTGTCACTTCACATCATGTCTGTGGCTTCCCGGTGAAGTGCGGTGCGAAAAAATTGCAAAATGCAAAACGTCAAATGAAAATGCAATGTTTATTTCGGAGGATATTGGAAAATGTGTCTAATGGATTTTCACTGGATTATTTTGCAGTAAATGTGTCCGTAGCGTCGTGTTTAGTGATAATTAATTGTGTAAACTATGACAGATACAGAAGATATCCCCAATAAACCCGAAAATGAAAAATTAGATGACGAAGCGCTCGAAAAGTAATAAACCCTGAAAATTTGTGTAATCACCGATGTACACGCAATTTCCTCATTGATAACTGTAACAAATTACTTAATTACAGGTTAGCCGTAGAGGAGCTTATGCGAGAAGCTGTACAAGGCGCCGCTAGAGCAGAACTCGTTGGCCCCTCGGGGTGGGTCAAAGGATCGCAACTGAAAACCAACAAACGGTTCCTCGTCAACACGATACGCAATGCTGTGAGCTACAACAAGTACCCTAACTCCAGAAACAAGCGCCACTCGCACCGCAGGTCCTCAGACCGCGACACTTACCCTGAACCTTCCATCAAGAAAGATAGATCCAAAAGAAAACACTAAAATGGAAGAATATGATGTAGATGTAGTTTTACAAAACATTTTTCACCATTTGGATTCCAACTGGAAACCTACAGATAAGATTCAGCTTATTGTTAAAGAATTAGAGTTTTGTAAGGAAGATTTAAAAACATTTTTAGGTCGTACTGATTTTGATATACCAGATATTCTAAAAGAGAGTGATGAACTGTGTTCTGAAAGCAACTTATTGGTTGATGATTTGAAAAGATGTAAGAAAGAAATAGAAGTAGAAACTATGGCGGAAATAGTCAAGTCTATAGAAAACTATGAACATCTTTCCAAAGAACTGAAGTCTGTAACATTTAGTGAATGTTTACTAGGTGATGTTATCAGATGTGGGCAGTTAATGAAAGAATTTAATCAGGGTGTGGAGGGTCAAAACTACTCTCAGGCTGTTGAATCGCTGTGCAATGTCCTCGTGATGTTAGATCATCCATCTGAATGTTTTAATGATTTAGAAGTAGCTGCTAAGACTAGGGAAATGGCTCAATTTGCATTGGATAATATAATTCAAAACCTATACACAGACTTTGATAAGTTATTGAGTATATCTGTCAAGGACACCGCACGCAAGCGAATAGCAACCATCACCTTGAACATCAGTGATAACAATCAGTGCTTTGATATAGTACACGGGCTATTTTTATGCAAAAAGCTCACAAAAAAGGTACATGAATTTGCTGAAATTCTGATGAAAGAAGTTCTCAGGCCAATTATTCACTGTGATTGCATAGTGACAACGGAAAAAGACGAGGTATTGACTATAACTACATTCCGCAAACATGTTGAAAGAACACCATACACTGATGTTATTTCAAACCACACGCTAGTGTTTCAAGCTCTGAGTAAAAAGCTGCACTTTAATTTGGATAAAGAAAAAACTATTTTTGGAATGATCGGAGAGCACTTGAGTGAGGAGTATAGTGACGTAATAATGCACGAATGCTTCGTTTATACAATTCCGAAAAACATTGCCGATTTGAATAATTATGATCCAGTTGCCAAAGACATAGCAAAGTTTCAGCATTATCTGGAAGAAATTCAATTCTTCCCACCAGATAGCAGCTTATCAATACTGAGTTACATTAAAGACATTGAGAAACACTTTGCTCAATCTGCAGCCCGTCATTTGCTTGAGACCGCCCGCACAATAATGTTGAAAGATCTCAGTGCATCAATGTCGATTGGTATCCTCGGTGTTGAGAGTTCTTTAGAGGCCGATTCGAGTACAAGTTCTACCAACCATGAGGCTTTGAACAGATTGGAAAAGAATATTCCAAAAAGTTTGTTCTTCTTCCCGAGGTGTATGATATCGAAATCGGCGCAGGAGTTGCTAGATCACTTGTACACAATAATGGAGCAAGCTAGCCAGTGTGAAGATGTAGTTTGCAAGAAGTTGTACTGTGTTGCTCGGATGATTTTTGACCTGTATGAAGCTGTGGTGCCATATCACCATGAGAAGTATTTGCAGACCATTCCTCAATATGTTGGTAAGCTGACTATACGTTTTTAAATTTACTAATAGATTTCTGTCTGTAGTAGGTACCTTACTTATGTAATTTCATCCTGTTTTAGAGGAAATTTATCTTTCGATCCAAATGTTGGATCTTTGAAGCCAGTAGCGATAAAATGTAAAAGTAGTAAAAAGTAAAATTTGTAAAATGTAGGGTAAAATGTGTAAAAAAAAAAAAGCTTTGGCTTCAAAAAAGATTTTACATCACTTTTATTTTTAAAATTTCATAATTAACCTCAAAATTGTCCTTATTTTTTTCTAAAAAACTAAACGCATCTTAAGTTGGGAAGTGGTACTGGGGGGTAGCCCCCTCTCAACTCTCTCTCGCCCCCAAAATCGGGAGGCCCGTATCCAATGCACACCTGCTAGTAGAATAGAATAGAATGAAAATACTTTATTGTACACCTTAATAGCTAATAAAACGAACAAAAAGAAACAAAACTTAACTAGCTACTTATTGGCTAGTAGTGCCTATTAAATAATAAATACCACATTGCTCAAATCTATGCAAGAAAAACAGGAAAATAGCATATCGAAAAGAATTGAAAGATGAATCAAATGTGGTGTATACCAATGCACCTATTAAAACATTACAAGCTATTATTATTATTATTACTAGTATTATTAATGAAATTATTATATTAAATAAAATAAAATAAATAATTGTGGTGCAAAGTTGTTGTCTTAGCAGTATGTAACATTTTCCCTTGCCTATTCGGAATGGAGACAAACAAACTAAACAAAATATATTGAGGACAATGATGTCTTTGCCTTGTTCTGTGATATGTGGCTGTTTTCTCCGAAATCTTACACCTATATTATAATAACTTTGTTGTTCTATTTTCAGCTCTATTCCACAACAACTGCATGTACCTAGCGCACAACCTACTCACCTTCGGCGACAAGTGGGTCCAGTCTCTCGAAGGTCGCGAGGTCAATTACCCTATCTCCTTTGTTGACCTGGTGCAAAAACTCCGTGACCTGGGTTATAGGCATTTGACCATACATATGCAGCAGCAACGGAAGCAGATACTGGACAATATTCGCTCTTCTGGTCAGTTAACATATCTTCTAATTTAGGAAAGAGTGGCTTAGGTTGTATGTGACCGAACTCGTGACCGAACTCGTTCGATTACCTGGTGCAAAAGCTCCTCAACCTGAATTATAGGCACATCACCAGTCATATGCAATAGTCAATAGTATTTATTGGTATAAAATTCAGATTTTACACGTTAATGGTAGGTACAATTTTTCTACATTAAGTAGGGTTATTGGAAAAGTAGAGGTGTTATTGCTACAGCTACAGATACTGGACAATAGTCATTATTCTGGTAAGTTAATAAATCTTTGGGTTAGGCCAAAGTCTATCTATCTTATTCAATGACTGGTGCTTTGGTTCAGTGAGGCACTTTACCATTTCATATGCAGCAGCAACTGGAAAAAATTGACAAGAATTTATACTATAGTGGTTGGGAATCATTTTAAATGAATAACGGCTAATTACCACTGTATTTGGAGAAACCTCTTCATCATGAGCACCGCCTGCTACCCCACCATGCACCATCATCATGAGAGCCACGTGAACTCAGTCTCGACAGGTCAGGAAAACAACGAAATATAGTTTTAATTAGCCGTTATTCATTTAAAATTGACAACATTGAATAAATTTCATTAAAAATAAATATTTTTATTTGCAAACTTTTGTGTTAGATGAGCAAAAATCTCGTTCTAAATTTTACTAATTTCATATAATCAAAACAAATATTAATTCAAACAGTTAGCCAGTGAGATGGAGGCAAAACTGCGAGAAATTTCATTGAGTTAAAAACAAAAAAAACGGGTATACAGAACACTGTATGGGCTTTGCAGTGTCCCTAAGATGTACAAAAGGGCCATAGCGATTTCTCGTTTTCCTTTCAGATCTGAACTGCATAGTCTCCAAGGATGTGTTAGGTGATAATGCCGAAGCCGCTATAAGACAGTGTCTGCGACAGCTGCACTTGTTGAAAAACGTCTGGATTGGCGTTTTCCCGGGCAATGTCTTTACCAGGTAAGATCCTAGCGGCTCCTTAAAGGCTAGGAAAAGTCTAGGTGCGGCAAAGGGCCGCCAAAACGACTGAGTGGCTGACAGGGTTAACATTTTAACATAACATCCAACAGTCACATACATAGTCCTGATCCCACACTAGGATTATCTGTGTCGTGGGTATCAGAGTACCAATGTGGTATCATAACACCCAGACCCGGAAGAAATATTTGCAGATCATACAAACATTTGTCCCGCAGCGGGAACGGAACCCGCAACCTTTCGCGTCTCAGCCGGCTACTAGCCCGACGCCCTACAGAGGTCGTCAAACATGCGCGAGCGAGAAGCGAAAATAGTAGAATGGCCGTGTTGATTATGCTTGTATTGTTTTTTTTTTTTTCATAAAAAAAAAAATTCTAATAAGAGCATAAAAAGAGCACTATTTCTTTTGAAGTGCTCTTATTTCGTAGGTAAGCCTGTTCAATTGCCCCCGTTTCTACGCATATATTCACTACCCTCCATTTTTTTCCAGATTAATGGCAACACTAGTGAACATGTTTGCTGAAGAGCTAATCCATCGCGTGTGCACCGTCGAGGACATTTCCGCTGAGATGGCAACACAACTGAGCGACATGTACTCGCTTGTGGTTCAAAAGGCACCACTGCTATTCGCGGTATGAACTCATTTATGACCGATCTGGCGAAGCGTCTTTGCAAGAACTGGCAACATTTGCTTTTATCCATCCGGCTAGCTTATTACGTATCTTGCAATAGCAATGCTATAGCAAGAATTGCGCGATGATCGCATCCAAATTGCAAATTCGTATTACGAATCGCTGATACGTAATACGAATTTGCGATTTGGATGCGATAATCGCGCAATTCTTGCTATCGCATTGCTATTGCAAGATACGTAATATGCTAGCGGATGTATGTATGTTGGTACTCGCGTGCAGGGCGTATTTTTCAACGAATCTTGACGAAACTTAATACACAGTTTCTATAATTTCATAGATTTTTTGACGTTGGCAATTTTTGATTGGATGGATATTTCCCCCTTAAAGGGGGAAGTTTGCTGCGGTGCCAATTAGCAAGTTGAAGTGGCAATTGGCAGGCCAGATAGCTCGCAGTACTGATAATCGTTGGGGAAGAATGGTTCCCAAGTGGCGACCTCAAACCGAACGACGCATATGAGGTATGCCCCTCTTTCTATGGACCAAAGGCATTATAGAGGTTGCAGGACGGCAGTGGATGGAGGTGGCTCAAAACTATTTGTAGTGGCATTCTATGGGGCGGGCCTATACCCAGCAATGGACTTCGGTAGGCTGATGATGATGATGAATGATTACTTTCCAATGTTGTTGTACGGGCTTTTAACGTAAAATCCTACGGCTAGGACAAGAATGACGTCCTCTAATATTTTCCCTTTTTTTCAGAACCCTTCAGATGTGGAGAATCACGTGAAGTCCTGGATAAAGCTCCAAGAGCTGATCTTCGTGCTTCGAGGGACCCTCAAGGACATCGACAGGCACTGGGCCGAGGGCTCTGGGCCGCTGGCCAGCCACTTCCGGACGGAAGAACTCAGGAACCTCATCAAGGCACTGTTCCAAAACACGCAGATTCGAGCCAATATACTCTCCAAAATAAAGTGAAAGCTCCCATTTAAACTATGGAAATTACCCTAAAATTAGGGAAATGTTAATTTACCAGGAACCTAGAAACATTTCAATAGAAACTGAATTTGTAAGGTAAATACTAAATTCAAACTAGGAAGAATAATTTGAACTCCTACATTTTGGTTAGAAATAAATTCACTCCTGAGCCAATTTTATCTAAAATAAATTTAATGATTGTAATTTATCCATTACTTTTAAATTAATATAAATAAATGTGTTTAAGAAAATACATGTTTGTATTTTTACTTTAACCATAGATTTTGGGGGCCCTAGTATTGAAGACATGCCGACCCAGTAACTAGACATAAAAACAACAAAATTACCGTTTATTTGGGAGAGCATGGACTTAGTAATCTGAGAGAGTAAGCAAAATAATCACAATAAATAATATGTAGTGGCAACAAAAATTTCGTTAGTTTTAGACATCGACGGTACGGAGGCCTGCAATGTTCTAAGGTTTTAGAATTTAGATCCAAAGTTGTTGATTCAGTAGATTCAGTCTTCGATAATAAATTGGAGTAAGGCGCCAACTGAATGGCGCCAAAGAACGGTACAGAAACATTGGTCGCCCAGCAGCGAGATGGGTAGACGATATCGCATGCATCGCGGGATGATACTGGCACAGGCAAAGAGAGGCCTATACTCAGCAGTGGGTGAAGTCAGGCTGTGGATGATGATGATTTCAGGTTTCTACATTCTCAAATTCAGTAGATCCATGGAAAAATCGGTAGGATTAGATAAATTGAGATGCCAAACCATGGAACAATACTTCTTCCATGTGCCAAACCTGGCCAAACCATTGCCAAACTATCAATGTGCCAAACCAAAACCACAGACTACTAAGAGATACTTAGATTTATGGATACTACTTACCACAACCAAAGACTGCAATTTTGTTACAATAATATTTTTATAAAATTAATATATTCCCACCAATCATCATATTATTATTTATACTCCAATCCACTCTCCTGATCCTTTTTTTTCCCATTTCCACGTTTTGTAAAATATGTTTCCCTAACATTCAAACTTACTTTTTTACTTCAAAACTCAATAAAATAAAAATGGCAAAGGCACAAACCGTGCGACGCCAAAAAAAAAAGAAAAAAAGACTGCTACCAAAACCCATAGAGGAAAAATACTACCATATTTTTTATCTGTGAGTTTACAATGCAAAAAAAACAAACAAAATTTAACCTAAAAAAAGTTAAATGAAATTTAGGAGTAGGAAATCATTCAGACTGATTCAGACATTAAATAATAGTAAATAATACTATTATGAATGCCATAAAAGTGATACTGCAACGCCGGGCCATCGGGGAGGTTTCCACTCGCGCTTATGCTACTACCAAGAAGAAAATACCGGATCCTGATGAAGAGGAACAGTTACCAAGTAAATAAACACTGATTGCTTCGTCAATACATTTGCTGCAACTTTGAAGCTTTTATGTATTTTCCAGGGCTTTGCTATATAGGTTTATTCTAATGTCAAACAAAATACATATCAAAATTGTTCACACCTTCCATTCTCCACAAGGTTAATTTAAAAGCGGAACTTGGTTTCTTCGTGATATTGGCGAAATTGTGGTCTACTCCGTAATTGTGTCCTTTTTTCTTTCTTTCTTGTTACTATACATAGTAAGGTAGACCGGTACTTGTTTCTTTGTACCTGCTAGTTAATTTTAATTGAAGTCACAAATTTGTTTTATTTAGCTAAACATTTGTACCTATTTGTTTTTGCCCAGTGGTATTCACAGTTCTTAATATAACATGCACGCTGTGGTTACCTATAATTGAAAGAACACTAGATTTAAGTAACTTTCGAATTATTTTTTGCACGATTGTGCTTCTTTCGTTGGTGATCCAAATAAATATAAGTATAAAATATAATAAAAGCCACTCTACCGCCAAGAACTACTACTGAACAGCAAAAAATAAATCTGACATTCCATTCAGATATAAATTTTATGAAATTAATATCTTCAAATGATTGGTTGCCTCGGTATGCCATTCCCTAATGGGGCTTCTATTGCTTATGTAAATCTACATGTAATCCAAAGTAGAACCTCCTGCCTCACAGCAGATTGTAAAGTTGAGCCAGACTCACTAAAATTGTCCCTGGTCATCACAAACACTGCCTTAGCACACACTCACTGATTTTTAATTCAAATTTTTTTTTTATTTCAGTTTTCAAGTACCCAGTAAGCAAGAGCTCTGACCGCCGGATGTATGTGTGGGGCCTTGCCGAGACCGGAGCCCTAGGTCTACACCAGCCCCGTGGAAAGCGAGGCAAAAAGGACTATAGGAATGACTTTAAGTTTGCTTGGCATCCTATGAGGTCCAGTTTTGCTGAGAGATTTGATGTAAGTTTAATAATAACCCAATTTTAAGAGAAATGGGCCCAAGACCTTATAAAAGTTGCAGGAAGTAGATGGATGGAGACAGCTCAAGAGCGTCATGGCATTCTTTCATCATCATCAGCCAGTAGATGTTCACTGCTGCACAAGGCCTCCCCAATTGAATGCAATGGGAGGATTTGCCATAATCACCACATTTGGCAATCGGATTGGTGATCGCAGGATTGGTGTTAAGTACTTACTTAAGTACTGCCCATCCCCTAGTTTATTCTCTTAATCAACTTTTACGATATCCACGGGAAGATTTGGAGGGCTTTTCTTAGGCCCGACACTCCACAGCAATCTATGGGAAGGGCTATGTTCAGCAGGGGACTTTTACATGCTAATGATGATGTATTTCTGTCTGAATTATGTTCTGTTAGTTCAAACCCCCATAACACAGGGAATACTAGTGTGGGAGCTACTGTTCAAATATATTATAATATGTTGTATGACATATTCTATCAACATATTGTACCTACATTGTATATTTTATTCTGGATCAATAAAGATTATTATTTTTATGACATATTAAGACCTTGATGGGTCAATACATTCATTAATGTTGAAGTTCATTCATCATAACTTCATATCATACCTTTCTTACTTGCTATCACATTTAGAAATGTTAATGAACTTTACAGGTAACCCATGCCGCCTGTGGCTACGGCTTCACAGTTGCATCCATCAAGACACAAGAACAGCACAAAGTATTTGGCACCGGGATAAACACTGACTCACAGATCGGCTATCATTCTCCTCGGAGAGGTCATCCATTAGAGTTGTTAGTCAGTCCTGCACCCATTTATATTCCTTACAAGAGCTTGGAGACTACGGTAAGAGAAAACAGAGAAACTAAGAAAGGTTTCAGTAGTATTTTCTATATTTGTATACCTTTTATTATGATTCAGTAATTTGTAGTACTTAAAAGTTGAGCTTTTCTGAAACTCCATTCACATTAGGAATGTAGGGTTTTATTAATCTGTGGCAGGATCCCGAATGGAACAGTGGTTGAGAGTGTAAAGAGTAATGAAGTAGGAGAGCTATACTATGATCTCTATGTTACTGCTAACTAAAGATTTAATAAATAAACTATATTGCAGGTAATTGGAATGGACGCCGGCCGAGCACACACAGCAATACTAACAGACAACGAAGGAGTGTTTACAATCGGAAACAACGCATATGGGCAGTGCGGGAGAAAGATCAATGCCAATGAGGAGTATAGAGGAAGCATGGTGTCTCACAATATCAAGAGACTGGGCAAGGAGAATGTAACGGACGTTGTCTGCGGACAGGATCATACGTAAGTAAAGCATTCCTATGGTGTTTGAATCATTATGTCATCAAGTTGGCAAAAAGCGATGGTAGCCTAACGGTTCAATAGTGCAACTCAGAATCCAACGATACCGGGTTCGATCCTAGGCTCCGCACCAATGACTTTTCTAAGTTATGTGCGGATTTCCATTGCTCTGTGCTTCGGAGGGCACGTTAAGCTGTCGGTCCCGGCTGTTATTGATTAATAGCAGTCGATAAGCCATGTCAGATGCCCTCTGGCGGCTTGACAAACTCTGACACCAGAGGCCAGCACTACCTCATACGAAACGAAACGATCAAGTTGGCTAAAACAGATGTTATAGGTACTTTTGATTAGTTATGTGCTATGTGTGATTAGCAATTCTGTTACTAACATTTAAAGTTTTTTCTATTTGTAATGACGTTTTTGCAATTAATTTACGCAGTCTAGTTGCATCAAGCTTTGTAGGCAAATTGCGTAAATTGGGTAATAGTAAGAGCGCCATTTCGGTAAAAAACAGATAACAGAATCCATACGCAAATCTAGGCCATTACATAACCATCCATCAAGTTAGCGGCTATCCAATATAGCGTCCGTTTAGCGTAGTAAAAATACTACCATATAAAAAGTACATATTTTCAGTCTGTTCGTAACAGAATCTGGCAAGGTCTACGCATGCGGGTGGGGCGCTGACGGACAGACGGGTGCGGGTAACTTCGAGAGCCAAGAGTACCCGGCCCTCGTGCGCGGGGACATCACCAGTGAGCGGATAGTGAGCGTGGCGTCTACTGGCGACTGCGTCTTGGCGTTGAACGGTGAGTACCTTCGAGAGCCGAGAGTACCCGGCCCCCGTGCGCGGGGACATCACTAGTGAGCGGATAGTGAGCGTGGCGTCTACTGGGGACTGCGTCTTGGCGTTGAACGGTGAGTACCTTCGAGAGCCAAGAGTACCCGGCCCTCGTGCGCGGGGACATCACTAGTGAGCGGATAGTGAGCGTGGCGTCTACTGGCGACTGCGTCTTGGCGTTGAACGGTGAGTACCTTCGAGAGCCAAGAGTACCCGGCCCTCGTGCAACAGAATCTTCTATAGGTTACATTTCGAGGAATGTGCCCATGAACTACATGATCTGATCCCACCATCACCATCTCGTTTTCATCATAAGTAGGACAAGAAGGCGCAACGCTCAGTACCACATTACACACACCACACATTACACAGTACCACACTCATTAGTATACTCACCCTCTATTTTTACTAAACGTTACGGGAACCTTTATAATGCGAACTGCAAAAGAGTGGAACTCGCTGCCGTCATCTGTCCTTGCTGAAAACTATAATCTGGGTTCCTTTAAACTTCACGCATCGTACCAACAGGTGATAGCGCGGCCAAACAAAGTTCTAAAACAACCCATCTTGACATTAAATCATCACTGCTTGTCGTTATATCAAAATCAAATACATTTATTTCGAGCAAAACTCATAAAGGAAAATATGTAAACACATACACAATAAAAACCTTAAACACTAATTGGATTGCTGGGCAGGTGTCGCTCGCAGCAGTGCCTTGTATAAGGGCAATCCACCCTAGCAGCTATCATTGCCAGCACGGTGTTGGACTGGTCCGCAACCTGCGCACCAGGGACGTAGCGCGCTTGCGCATGGTGGCGTGGAAACAGTCGACACGCGCCGCCGCAAACATACCCGATGCGCTGCAGTAGCGGGGCAGCCCCAACACCACCCTGAATGCATTGTTGTACTGCACGCGGATTGCACTGTACGTCGCGAGCGTATACTTCAAAAGGAGATTAAGTTTTATTTGTTTTTTTTTATATGACAAAAGGAGAGTGGATTCAATTTTTCAGAATTTCGCATGTTTTAATTACATTCTTATTATTGCAGAAAGCGGAGAACTCTTCGGCTGGGGTAACTCGGAGTACGGTCAAGTTCCGATGGCGACCGCGCAGCATCAGGTTAACATGTCTTACTCACTGCTGGGATTGACGAAGGGAATTGGCCGGATCGTGGATATTGCGACAGGAGGCTCCTTCTGCATCATTTGTAATGGTAAGTAGAGAAAGTCTTTCATTATCCACCTAATGCAGATCAAGAAAGAACTGGTTTCAAACTAACTGGTTTTGGATGTCCAAGAGCAATAATAATTCACCGATAAAAGCTGCTCCGGCTATAAAAGTTGTCAAGCATAGTTACTGAAGGAAAGAAGTAACCTAGTGGCATGTAGCGGTGGTCTTTCAGATTCAGCGTGTTTTTGTTGTCACTCGTTCTTTCTTGATCACTGTACTTAAGGTCTTAAACAATTATTGGAATTAGGGTGGAATGTTTCGCTCGAGGTGCGAAATTCATTTTTTTTGCTATTCACAGCTCAACACATTTTGATGTCGTGAAACCTAATTTTGCAAAGCTTTGATTAGCAAAAAACAATAAAATTTGAATTTCGCGCCACAAGCGAAAGGGATCTTATATCCATTTTCATAAAACACAAACTATTGCCGTTTAAAAACAGTTCTTTATTTCCAGAAAATGGTGATGTTTTCGTATGGGGCTACGGACTCCTAGGCTTAGGCCCTAACGTCCAGCACACCGCCAAACCAAAGCAAATCCCGTCAGCACTCTTCGGCAGAAACGAATTTAACCCAGAATGCAAAGTTGAAAAAGTAGCCTGTGGTATTTCACATCTAGCGGCTATTACAAACAACGGAGATCTCTACATGTGGGGCAGAAACAGGCACGGCTGTCTCGGGCTAGGGAGTAAGAAAGACCAATATTTTCCACTCAGGGTGTCCATTGGGGCCCATGTGATGAATGTGAGGTGTAGCGTAGACCACACAGTAGCAATATGTAAACCATTTATGTGATTTTTTAAGTTAAGGCTGTTATGTTTATGTTGTAATAAAATGTTTAGTTGTATGGTGTTGTTTATTTTTTACTTCTTGTTGTATTCTCCTTTGTCATCACTCTTGTTTTTTCCGGGTTCAGTTTTAACCCTACCTTCTAGCTTTCCGTTGCCATTCCGCTTATCATTATTCTTATGTGGCGACCTCTGTGGCGCGGCGGGCGGAGGTTCGCCTGCGGCGCAGGAGGTTGCGGGTTCGATTCCCGCCTCGGAACAAATATTTGTGCGATCTGCAGATATTTGTTCAGTGTATTCTGGTTATTTTCTATA
The DNA here is from genome assembly GCA_932527175.1 of Operophtera brumata. NCBI lineage: Eukaryota > Metazoa > Arthropoda > Insecta > Lepidoptera > Geometridae > Operophtera > Operophtera brumata. Next base: position 35,056,284 of record OW052226.1, read on the forward strand.
TTTAGTAAAAAATATCTATCTATGTAATGTACCTATTATATCATTATCATTATCATTATATATAATAAAACTAAGTTGATAAAATGTGCGGGCCGATAAAACTTAAAAACGAACCAATGCAGCCCAAAAAAGGTTTAACCGTAGGGTAGCCCCAACCCTCCCATCCATCAAGAGGGTTCGGGTTTTGGGCTGCGCGGTTAAGGTTTAGAGAAAAACGGTTTAGAAGGTTTGGGCGTAGTAACTATTAAGTAATCTGTGGTTTGGGTTTTGGGCTGCGCGGTTAAGGTATAGAGAAAAACGGTTTAGAATGAGGTCAACTTGACCTGAAACTCAACCAAAACTTCTAGAAGGTTCGAGGAGGTTCTGGAAAGTTCAAGGCAATTCTAGAATGTTCAAAAATCTCCAGAAAGGTTAGAAAAAGTTCGAGAACTTTGGAGAAATTTCCAAAAGGTCTAGAACCTTCTGGAAATTACTGAAAATTCAAAAACCTCTAGAAATGTTTGAAAAAGTTCAAGAAATTTCCAAAAGTTAGAAATTTCCGAATGTTCTAGAACCTTCGAGATATTTCCAAAATTTCTAGCTTCTAGAAACTTCGAGAAAGTTCCAAATTTTCAAAACCTCTAGAAAAGTCGGGTTTTTTTGTTGAAAATAAACTAACTCGGCCTGAAAGTTTTACGGTACGGCAGACCCAATCTCACCCTCTTATTCATGAAGAAGAATTCGAGAATTTTCGAGAAAGATCCAAAATATCCGGAAAGGTTCAATTTCCAAAATGTTCGAATACCGTTGATATTTAAACACACACTAATATTATAAAAGCGAAAGTTTGTGTGTGTGTGTTAGTGTATGAGTGTGTTTGTTACCTCTTCACGCTGAAACGGCTGGACGGATTTGGATGAAAATTGGTGGGGAGGTAGCTTAGAACCAGGTGATTGACATAGGGGGGAAAGGTAGGAGGGGGGGCGGGTTCAACGGGGCTACCCGTGCGAAGCCGGGGCGAGTCGCTAGTATATAATAAAACTAAGTTGATAAATTGTGCGGGCCGATAAAACTTAAAAACGAACCAATGCAGCCCAAAAAAGGTTTAACCGTAGGGTAGCCCCAACCCTCCCATCCATCAAGAGGGTTCGGGTTTTGGGCTGCGCGGTTAAGGTTTAGAGAAAAACGGTTTAGAAGGTTTGGGCGTAGTAACTATTAAGTAATCTGTGGTTTGAGTTTTGGGCTGCGCGGTTAAGGTTTAGAGAAAAACGGTTTAGAATGAGGTCAACTTGACCTGAAACTCAACCAAAACTTCTAGAAGGTTCGAGGAAGTTCGAAAACTTCGGGGAGGTTCTGGAAAGTTCAAGGCAATTTTAGAAGGTTCGAGAATCTCCAGAAAGGTTATAAAAAGTTGGAGAACTTTCGAGAAATTTCCAAAAGTTCTAGAACCTTCCGGAAATTTCTGAAAGTTCAAAAACCTCTAGAAAAGTTTGAAAAAGGTCAAGAAATAAGTTCAAAAATTTCAAAACCTCTAGAAAAGCTTGAAAAAGACCGAGAACTTTCAAAAAATTCCAGAAAGTTATAGAACTTTCGGGAATTTTTCGCAAATAATCTAACTCAGCCTGAAAGTTTTACGGTACGGTAGCCCGCCCCAATCTCACCCTCTTATTCATGAAGAAGAATTCGAGAATGTTCGAGAAAGATCCAAAATATCCGGAAAGGTTCAATTCTTTAAATTTTTCTAATATGTTCTAATACCGTTGATATTTAAACACTAACTAATATTATAAAAGCGAAAGTTTGTGTGTGTAATAGTGTGTTTGTTACCTCTTAACGCTGAAACGGCTGGACGGATTTGGATGAAAATTGGTGGGGAGGTAGCTTAGAACCAGGAGATTGACATAGGGGGGAAAGGTAGGAGGGGGAGGGGGTTCAACGGGGCTACCCGTGCGAAGCCGGGGCGAGTCGCTAGTATATAATAAAACTAGGTTGATAAAATGTGCGGGCAGATAAAACTCAAAAACTAACCAATGCAGCCCAAAAAAGGTTTAACCGTAGGGTAGGCCCAACCCTCCCATCCATCAAGAGGGTTCGGGTTTTGAGCTGCGCGGTTAAGGTTTAGAAGGTTTGGGCGTAGTAACTATTAAGTAATCTGTGGTTTGGGTTTTGGGCTGCGCGGTTAAGGTTTAGAGAAAAACGGTTTAGAATGAGGTCAACTTAACCTGAAACTCAACCAAAACTTCTAGAAGGTTCGAGGAAGTTCGAAAACTTCGGGGTGGTTCTGGAAAGTTCAAGGCAATTCTAGAAGGTTCGAGAATCTCTAGAAAGGTTAGAAAAAGTTCGAGAACTTTCGAGAAATTTCCAAAAGTTCTAGAACCTACCGGAAATTTCTGATAGTTCAAAAACCTCTAGAAAAGATTGAAAAAGTTCAAGAAATTTCCAAAAGATCAAAAACCTCTAGAAAAGTTTGAAAAAGGTCAAGAAATTTCCAAAAGTTCTAGAACCTTCGAGAAATTTCCAAATGTTCTAGAGCCTTCGAGAAATTTCCAAACTTTCAAGAAACTTCGAGAAAGTTCCGAAATTTCAAAACCTCTAGAAAAGTTTGAAAAAGATCGAGAACTTTCAAAAAATTCCAGATAGTTATAGAACTTTCGGGATTTTTTTCGAAAATAAACTAACTCAACCTGAAAGTTTATGGTACGGTAGCCCCAATCTCACCCTCTTATTCATGAAGAAGAATTCGAGAATGTTCGAGAAAGATCCAAAATATCCGGAAAGGTTCAATTCTTTAAAATTTTCTGAAATGTTCGAATACCGTTGATATTTAAACACACACTAATATTATAAGAGCGAAAGTTTGTGTGTGTGTTAGTGTATGAGTGTGTTTGTTACCTCTTCACGCTGAAACGGCTGGACGGATTTGGATGAAAATTGGCGGGGAGGTTGCTTAGAACCAGGAGATTGACATGGGGGGGGCGGGGGGGGGGGGGGGGGGAAGGTAGGAGGGGGGGGGGGGAAGGTAGGAGTGGGAGGGGGGGTTCAACGGGGCTACCCGTGCGAAGTCGGGGCGAGTCGCTAGTTAAGTATATTAGTTATCTAGTACCCATAACACAAGCTCTGCTTAGCTTGGGGCTAGATAATGTGTGAACTGTCCAGCATTATTTATTTATTTATTTTTATGTCTTCTGATGTGATGACGAATCCCCCAAATGTGAAACACCCCATAAAAGGATACACCCAGATTGATTACACAGATGAATACATTTACCTGAGACAGCTAATGACACAAAATGATTCCATATGTAAAGAACTAGAGACAAGAGTAAAGAATGGCTGGAGGAGATACGGGGGCTTGAGAGAGGTTATGAAACATAAAAACCTTCATACAAAAGTGAAAGGTACATACATTTGATAACCACTGAGGCGCGGCGGGCGAAGGTTCGCTTGCGACGCAGGAGGTTATGGGTTCGATTCCGGCCTTGGAACAAATATTTGTACTATGTGCTGATATTTGTTCAGGGTATTTTCTATGTATAATAAAAAATATCTTTCTATGTAATTTATTGTATTAATTATATCAGTTATCAAGTACCCATAACACAAGCTTTGCTAATGTTGTGTGAACTGTCCAGCATTATTTATTTATTTATTTAACTAAGTTTTAAATTTATACATAATAGGTTACTAAGTTGATCTGATTAATAGGTTTTATTATTAATAGGTATTCTTCTTGTCTTTAGTAGAGCAATCAAACAATAACTGGGGAAAAAAATCTTATTAACTATTTTTATTTACATCATAATGCATATAAATAAGTGTACCGGCCTTTATCAACCATCCAATTAATTAACTTTAGACATTTTTGATAGCTGGGGTATGTTAAGAAAAAGATCTCCACATTTTCTGTAACAAGCAGTTTGATCCAACATTTTATCAAAACCATCAAATCCTTGACATTTTCACTGCAAGTGCTTTACTTACACATCTTTTAGTTGTTTATGACACCTTTAATTGCAGTCATAATGAATGAAGGAGAATGATCCTCCTTCATTACCACATCGCCTATTGCTTACATTCATCATGGAATGGTTCGAGGGTGCGAAAGTCACGCCACGCGGGGGGCAGGAGCGAGGTGTGATGGAGGTGGCAACCACACCGCTTGCACGGCTCACTGAACAGATTCACATAACTATGCAACCATGTCATAAAAGACCTCACCGCTAGCTCTGGCAAGGTCGGAGAGTAGAAATGCAACATAGCAGCGTGGGCATTCTCTGTCACTTTCCTAAACACATGGTGCCGAGATTCTGTCCATAGGTCTAACGTCTCACCATATCCCTTCACCATGACCCATTCCATCAGCAATCCTTTGAAGGCAACCACAGCTTTAAGCACATGACTAAGATTGATCTGTACCACTGCATTGCTTGCAAATGGTCTTGATATAGTGATTTTCATGTCATTGTATGATCGGTCTATGTTATTGATGACGTTGTCAACTTGTACAGGCGCGACATTATGGTTGCTTTGTAGTTTCCCGCGTCGCTTCGTGCTGCCGGAGTTAATGTAGGATCTCTTCAGTGAGTTTTGGCTGAGAAGTGTGTGAGCAAAGGAGCTGTACTCGTGGATTTTGTCCGTCCATTTGTAGCTATTTACTAGTTGTGTGTACAGCGCTTGGCGGTCTTGCGTCGTCTCTTGGCTGAGGTATGTTGTGTTGCCAAGGTTGAAAGGCGCTGTGGGCATCGGCAGCCCGTTTACTGTTTGTTCCAAGTCCCGTAAGTTTATATTTACGTTGTTCAAGAGCTCTTGCAACTCAAGAAGGAACTTATCTTTCCCGTCTTCGCCGTGGTCGGCCCGGAGCCCGTTGGATAGAGTCTCGAAGACATGACTGACGCTCGACCGCAAGGTTCTGAGCGCCGAAAGACCGGAATTCAACTGGTCCACGTTGATGGCTTGGTTCATTATTGCTTTTGATTAGTTCTTAAATTCAACAAAATATCTCGATTCTAGCAACCAACAAAACAACAAAAATAAAAATACAAAAACCCCATTGATTGAAAAAAATCTCCAAGGAAAATAGAGTAATAGACGGTCTGCCTGCTGCACTGCACGGTAAACAAAACTAATTATTAACTGTCAAAAGTGTCAAAATTGCAAATGACATGTATACATTTATTGGGAGACAATTTTGTACGACACGATCATGCACAGCATGATAATGCACAGCCTGATTTTGTACACCCCGATCATTGGAAGCCAGTGGCACGAATGATCAGGCTGTGCAAAACTCGGCTGCGCAAAATCGCCTGTACCTATTCATCACATGGTGATTTTGTACGACCTGATTATGTACAGCACGTTTTCCGTGACCACCTTGTGATTGGTCGAAAGTATATCTAATCCCTAGCCCCCCATTGGTTAACACGAAGGAGTAGTCATGCCTCGTTTGCACTATACAGTTCAAACTTATTTAACTTAGGGTGACCAATATAAATAATATATATTGAGTTTCCGGAACCTACCATTTATTTTCTGTAGGAATATTTGAGCAGGGTGTTATGGACTTGTAGCCTAACTCATGGACTTATTTAATGGGTAAAGACCCGTGCTCACCCTAGGTTCTCTACCTGGGTGAAGCATGGAGTACCTACCTACGCGTCCTCGTGCTCCAACTACCAGTAAGTAAAGTCATGCGCAATTATTGCAATTTTGAGAAAACATGTCTAAGAACCATCGCTATGAAAACCTGCTTTCAAATCGAAGTATGGCCGAAGCATGGCATCGGCTGATATATATATGCCAAGCCACGCATTCAAGTTTTGCGATGACTGCGGCTGACTATATCGGTCCGTAGCAACACTAATTGCTACGGTTGCTACGGGCTACATTGTTGCTACAGGCTGATATAGTCAGACGCAGTCAGCGCAAAACTTGAATGCGCGGCGTGGCATTAGCCGATGCCATACTAACTGGTCAGCAGGACTTGACTGGACTTGTCCACATTTTGTTGTAGCTTGTGTGGCTGTGTGTCTGTCTGTGGCACCATAGCCTTTAGAAATAGTGGTAGTAGAAATGGCTTGCAAGCACAACTTCATTAGCCCAAGTGCAATGCTGGCCACATTAGCCATAGACCTCCCCCATAGAATGCCATAACGAACGGTATTGAGCAGCCTCCATCCACCGTTTTTTTTAACGTTGATACACCTTTGTTTGTCCACGATCTCACCTGTTGGTAAGTGAAGATGTGGCCGAAGATGGAGCACAAAGGTCTAGAAGGCACCTATTCACTCTAGACTTGAAGAGACCCAGATTATAGTTTTCAGGAAAGACAGACGACGGTAGTGTATTAAACTCCTTAGCAGTTCGCATTATAAAGGTAGAACCGAAACGTTTTGTGCGAATAGAAGGTATACTAATGAGGTAAGGATGGTACTGAGCCGTACGCCTGCTCGTCCTATGATGAAAAGGAGATGGTGGGATCAGGTCATGCAGTTCCCGGGAGCATTCCCCGAAATGTAACCTGTAGAAGATCCAAAGGCATGCAACCTTACGGCGGTGCTCGAGACTCTGGATCTTAGTCTCCGCCATATGTTGCTCATCTATAAGCCTGAAAGCTCTACGTTCGATCGAGTCCAAGGCAGCAAGCTGGTATTTGGCCGAACCATCCCAAACATGGCAGCAGTACTCCATACCAGCCCGGACTTGTGCTTTATATCAACTGAGAAGCTGTCCTGGTGTGAAGTAACGCTTTACCTTATTCAGGATGTCTAGCTTCATGGCAGCTGTTTTTGCCTTAGACTCGATGTTAGAGCCAAAGTTGAGAGTAGGCGTGAGTGAAACTCGAGGTGATCTCCTATAGCTACAGGTACATCACAGAATATAGGAACTTGGAGAAACCGACTTTTTTTGCCGAGAAGAGACAAGCCTGCGTTTTAGAGTCATTGAACTTGACTAGATTGGCATCACCCCATCAACCATTGATCGGGTAGCGAGTCGTCCTCGTCGTGGTCCTCAACGTCTGGAATTCTGGTTGCCTCATTGACCAGCTGAGTGAGATTTAGCGTGAGTGCAAGTTTGCACGCCTCTCTCCCAGCATGATCAGTGAACTGGTATGGGAACAGCCACTGTTGGTGGTGGGCGTTAAAGTCCCCCAGAATCACCAGTTGGGCACCAGGATAACGTTGTTGGGCCACATTCGCCGCTTCACAGATGAACAACCTGGTTGTCTCGTAGTCTCCAGAGTGAGACCGATATAAACCAGCATAGATAATGTTATCTAAGCCGGTGTCCACCAAAGTCCATAAAACGGAAATATCGGGTTCTTCAAGGTCACGAAGACGCAGACAGCAAATGTCCTCCCGGACAAATAAAAAAAAACCAGCTTTGGGTTTAAAGTTGTGCTCCAGAGTATGCCTGGGTATGTGAGGTATGCTGTATCGGCAGGACATAGAATCTGCGTCTCCGTGAGGAACAATAAGTGTGGCTTGGCGATCTCTAGGTGGTGGTGGACCGGATCGAGATTCGAGTGCAGCCCTCGAATATTCGAGAGGTGCCCTTGAAGCGAGAGGAAGTGCAGCGCTGTAGAAACGACTTATTATTTTTAAATTTTTCATGGTTGGTTTGGAGTGTTTAGGTTAGTTGACGACCTCTGTGGCGCGGCGGGCGAAGCTTGGCCTGTGACGCAGGAGGTTGCGGGTTCGATTCCTGCCTCGGAACAAATATTTGTGCGATCGAAGATATTTGTTCAGGGTGTTCTGGGTATTTTCTATGTATAATAAAAAATATCTATCTATGTAATGTAATATTATGTATATTATACATAATATTACAATAATATTATGTATTATGTATGATATCAGTTATCTTAGTACCCATAACACAAGCTTTGCTTAGCTTGGGGCTAGATAATTTTGTGTGAACTGTCCAGCATTATTTATTTATTTAGTAAGAAAAACGGCTGTTGAGCGAGGCACTGGTCAGCGAAAACCTAGAGACAAACATCAGGCTCCTGCGCCAGTGGGAGACTAGACTGGAGACTGCGAGGACGCCCGAACCCCCTAGGAATGGCCATCGGGTCCTCTTATCCGGTCGCCAACCGGCATGATGGAGCATTCTGGGATTTTTCGCGAGGCGGCGGGGCAGCCTTTTACGAGTGGCTAACTCACTAGTTGGGCCCCCTACAACCTGCGGTCGGCCAGTGGAGAACCGTGCTTCGGATCCCGCTACCCTCCAAGCCTAGCCTTCCGGCACACTTGCACCACTGCGGTCTCTAAACCGCACATGCTGAATCAAGTGCACGAACTGCTCAAACCCGTCACTTCCTCGATGGCTACACTGGACATCAGTCCGAAACACGACAATGTCGCTTCACGGACTGACTTTGTCAGTGGGTGGTGACAAGCCACGGCCGAAGCCTACCACCAGAAATGTAGTTACCCGTATGGCACCACCCAGATATCACGTGTAGGGACGCAAGGGTATTTTCCTACGGACACGGGTAACTTCGATCTCCAAACCTAGTCCGTACATGAATACATACATACATACATAGACACACGCCTTTTTCTCCGCATGGGTAGGCAGAGCCTCAATAGGCCACTTTTCACAGTGGGTTACACCATCGTGGAATATAATACATGAATGTCACAGCATATTTTTAAAATATTAAGAAAAATTTAAATAGGAATATTCGCAAATTTTTGGGGCATTTGTGTACATGCATTTAGTTATTCTATTTAAAAACAATAGTAAGTAAATAAATAATAAATAAATAATGCTGGACAAAGTTCACACAACATTATCTAGCCCCAAGGTAAGCCAGAGCTTGTGTTATGGGTACTAGATAACTGATATACTTAATACTATATATTACATGGATAGATATTTTTTATTATACATAGAAAATACCCAGAACACCCTGAACAAATATCTGCGAACGCACAAATATTTGTTCCGAGGCGGGAATCGAACCCGCAACCTAATGCGTCGCAGGTGAACCATCGCCAGCCGCGCCACAGAGGTCATCATAAAAGTAATAAGAGAAAGTAATAAAAGTAATGCGGAATTTGCATCAACAATGATGTTAACTCTAGAAAGGGACAATTGACTGTAGATGGCGCCTCTCGCTCTGCTTATTTCTTGTCATAGCAGCGCTCTTCGCGAATTTTGACAGCTTGCTGTTGGGTTAAAACCATAGACGTAGAATTTTTTCGCTTAGATCTATGGTTAAAACCATGAGCGCTTAAAGCTGCTCAGAGGGGCAAGTCCGAGTTTACACACACCATCGTAACGATGATCGTAAAGGCGAGTGTACGTGTATTGCGTAGTAACTAGCCATTAATCTGTGACGTTTTTGGCACAGATTAATAGCTAGTTATTATGTTATACACGTACGATCGTGTTACGTTCACCGTTACGATGGTGTTTGCAAAACTCAGACTCACCCCTCTGTTCAAAAAGTTCCGTGATCTCCTCAACTATAACCTGCTGCTCAATTGCTCAATGCTAACCTCGCTCTCCAGTCCGCAGTAACAGGCTCGGGTAACAGGTACCACCACAGGCTAGTCACACCACCGCTTAGATTATGCAAGTCGAAAATGTGTACATTATGACACTATGGGAATAGGGGCATGGACGTAGTATACAAAAGGACTGAGCGCTCGCAGCTGAAAAACGAGCCGTGCAAGATATGTACTTTAGAGACAGTGTGTCTCTTTCTAATACGGTAACCATAAAAAAAACATGTCCAGGAAACTTTATCCAGAGACACTTATGAACGTGGAGTGGAACAAACATTATTTAAATCTAATTATTTATCACAGTCATTTATGCAGCCACATTCATACTGGAGGCTTGGTAAGTGATCAGTATCTCGAATCGATAACACTTTTTGTTAATATAAAATGTTGACTTCCCCTTATAGATGACTTGGGACTGGGCCAGGCATGGCGCACTCCGCGCTGTAGGTTTCGTTTCGTTTCGTATGAGGTAGTGCTGGCCTCTGGTGTCAGAGTTTGTCAAGCCGCCCGAGGGCCTCTGACATGGCTTATCGACTGCTTAACGTGCCCTCCGAAGCATATGAAGCTACAAGTACTTGGCGGACTCGTCTAGACGAGTCAATCCATTCAGGGGGCTGCCGCGCGTTAGTTAGTTCGGTAAACTCACTCAGGCGCCGCGTCGTGTCGTCCGTCAACTAAAATTTTGTAGTATTATTTATTCTGTGCTAAAATGAAGATAAACGCATACCTATTGCATCATTTGCAACGCATTCGGCTGCCTAAATACTAACAAGGATCTGAACCTCACGTTTTTCACACTTCCAAGGGACATTGAAAGGTATAGAAATACGCGTCTACATTATAGGTAACTAAGTAGGTATACCTTCCTAACAAATGTAGACTTTTGTAACCTATCCTTAAATTGTATGTCTCCCGTATTTACGTAGTTAGATAGGAACTTACAGGATCTGCTTACAAGGTCAGGATTAGCTTTGATGAATGAAGACAGACAGGTAAGTACCTAGTACCTATTTAATTGTGTTTAAGTATATTTTTTTTGGTAGGTAGGTAATCTAGGTACCATGGACTAAATATTATGTAGGTAGGTAGTAATATTTTGATTATTCTACACAACAGAGTTCGCGTTCATACTTTTTTATTTGCCCAATTACGGAGGTAGGTACGTTTAGTACCTAATCTACCTACTATAATATAAAGCTGAACAGTTGTTTTGTTTGATTGTTTGTTTGTAGTTATTGTAGGTAGACTGAGAGCTAATAGGTTTTGCCCTAACTATCTACTTAAAATAATCATAAAACACATATGCATACACACGCCGGCACAATTAGGAGAACAAAGGCAAAATGTGAAATTTTTCAAGAATTTTGTATATTTTTGGGGTTTTTTGGATTTTATTATTAATATTATTAATAAGAAGTTAATAAAAAATAAGATTAAGGTTTTGTTAACCTTAATTTCAGGGGTAAAAAACCCAAAACCAATAAATGCAAATTTTGAAATTAAAAGCTTACAAGTTTTATGCAGTTTTTATAAAGTTTGCAGAACAACAACAACACATTAATAACGCGTATTACTGCCACGGGCTCTTATGAGAGCCTGGATGCGTTTTCCTATGCTCCCAATGATGCCATCAATCATTTCTTGGGGCAAATTTTAACTCTTCAAAGTTCCTGGGAGTTGGGATTTTTTGATGTACCCTTCTTCCGATGGCGTCTAAAACGTGTTCAATAGGGTTCATGTCAGGAGAACGTACTTGCTGGCCAATCCATTTGCGTAATGGCAACTTCATTACAGTAATCGCGCACCACGCACGCTGTGTGGGGCCGAGCGTTATCGTGCATAAACACAAAATCGTCGCCTATAAAAGGGGCAAAAGGCATTACGTGTGGCTCCAGGATCTCTGAGATATATCGGAGTGCAGTCAGAGATCCATTTTCAATAACAACCAGCTCCGTACGTGCTCCCAAACATATGCTGCCCCACACCATTACTGAGCCTCCACCATATGCCACTGTTTCGGTAAAGTTAACTTGGTTGTAGCGTTTCCCTTGATACCTCCACATCCTCTCCCTCCAATCTATGAAATTTACGCAAAAGTGGCTTTCATCTGTGAATAAAACTCGCCTCCACTCTTCTGTCCAATCACGGTGCTGTCGAGCAAACTCTTATCTGGCTACTCGATGATATACCACGAGTTTCGGTGCCTTGTCTGGCACGTATGACTTCATTTAGTCGTCGTCTCACTGTTCGATCACTTACACGCACGTTACGCACTTTTTCTAAGACATTTCGGGTCTGAACTGCAGTTTGGCGTCGACTTCTCAGAGTTTGCACCTTTATAAAACGGTCATCTACGGCGTTTGTTGCCCACTTTCTGCCTTGTTCCTGTCTCCGCAAGTAAGAATGCGTCTGCCTGTATCGTTGCACATTGCGACATATCACAGATACCGACACACCCAATGCAAAACTCACTGTACGGTAGGTGTGACCTTCCTCAATCATTGTAACAGCTCTGGCAACTTCAGTTGCAGTTAAATCACTCATTTTGTATGCAGTACAATGTGAACTCCTCAAAAGTTAACAGTAGATTGATCCAAGAGTCACAAAAACCATTTAAACAATACTCTTAGTGAAAACAATTAAGATCGCAAAAATGTTAACAAACACATATGAGAGTATAACTTTTATTTAAACATAAGAGAACACCATTATTTATCATAATGTTATTTCCTAAGAGGTTAGCCATACAAAAAACTAAAACCAATTGCAGAAATACCCAAGTAAATAAAAATAAATAATTTTTCCTTCGTGTTCCCCTAATTTTGCTGGTGTGTGTATTACATAATAGACCAAGAGCCAGGGCTTGGAATATTTATGCATTTATATACATATGCTAGCCACCCATACTTACCATGGCTACAATCAAGTAAATTATTACATTACTGTCTTTAGGTTAAGTACAAATCCCCCGGCCAGCTTCTACTACACTATTAATACCATAATCATTCAGGGAAACATGAACTATAGGTAGGTATTATATATACTTTATATAGTTTGCGCGAATCAAGATAAATAGTTGAAAACCAACATTATGATATTTGGGTGTTGGCTCTTGGACTATTTTGTTAGCGTCGTATTTCATTCCAGATTTGATACCTACCTACACTTAAAAGAGATATTTAGTTTCATTGACAATGTACAGACTAGCGCATGAATGTAGTAGTACATGGATTGAGTGCTAAAATAGCATAGAGTGTTCCTTCTTAGTCCTATCCTAGAAGATAGCTTGCTATCCTATGTTAGAGAGAAACAAATATATTGTCACACGACAGTCGTTTTTCCGTTCCGTACCCTGAATTTTGGTATCATGCATATACATATCCCTAGATTGTTACCATGAGTGTACTAGTAATTTGACATTTGGCCTGGTACGACTAACACAAATAAGAACAGATAGATTTATGCTTGTCTCATTCCATCACATGAATACATTCATATAAAAGAATGAGACTGGTATAGTCGATACCGTTTCGTTTTTAGCCTTAGTTCCATGCTTTAGTTCTTATTCCGAGGACAAGCGTACCTATGGCATTGGATAATCATGTTATAGTAAGCGACAAGTCGTCAACCCTTAAGATCTGCGTCACTCCGCGCCAGACAGCGACAGAGTTACGCGTTTGAGAGAGATAAATGTTTAGGTGAATATCGCGATAGGCATTGAGCGCTAATGCGAGCTGAATTGCACTTTGTTGCGTCCCAGCAAGAGTCGGTATTTATATAGCGCCAAACTGTAACGTTACGATTCGTCTAGAAGGTCATTCCAAGGCGAACCGCAAGCTGCATGTAAAAATAGGAAAACAAAAGTATCTAGACCTCCTTAGTCAACGTAGACGTGCTACGATCTGCCTAGGTACGTTGTACCACCTAATTTAGTAGCTAGGGAGTATAAATAAATCTTCAAGCCACTAGACTACTACACGTACTGCTTCTAACGAGTGATGGATTTGAGGCAACCTTATGGCGGAGATATCCGGGCGAAAGGGGGCTCCGGCGATGAAGGCGGATCAGAGGTGGCAACGGTCAGGAGCCGTTGAACACCCGAAGAGCCAGGCCAGGCGGTGCGGGCGGCCCCGTTGACGTAGATGGCCACTCGAAGTCGTAGCTCAGGTGACACAGACGACCCCGAAGATTGCGAAGTCCCGCAGCTCAAGGTGACCCAGACGGTCACCGAGGATGGCGATGTTCCGAAGTTCAGGCGGCTCAGTCAGCCCCGAGGATGTTGATGGCCCCGCAACTCAGGTGGCCCAGATGGCCTCCGAGGATGGCGATGGCTTTTAACTCTTCTGGTACGACTACGTCGGCCGAGGGTAGAGACAGACCCTGACGTGGACGTGTCGTGTCTCGTGAGGTATGAGACAACTCCGGCACGGACGTGTCACTGGGGACGCGCAGCCCTGGTGTCCAGGATATCTTCACGGCAGATGGCAGGTACGCCGTGGTACTACTTCCCAAAGCCGGTGCTTGTGGTCTTATGTTGTAAAATAAAACTTCAGAAAGGTAGAGTAAAAGTCCAGGCTCAGACTAGGCTTCTCCACTAGACTCCGGATATGATTCTGAGCTAGACTCTGAGGTAGACTCTGAGCTAGACTGAGGTAGACTGATTTTATTTGAAACAGGAGCCGGCTTTTATACAAAATTTGACATTCTTATTCTAAAATTATAGTTGTCATTCTAATTACAAAATTATAGTTCGAAACTAGTAGGTAACTAATTTTTAAAATTCAAAATTTCAAACTAGGCAGTCAAATTTGAATCAAAAACTATTAAAACCTATAACAAAGAACAGGTTCAAAAAGGTTTTCAAGCCAAAAAAATTAATATAGAAGAAAATATTATGATAGTACGACAGTTTGTTTATCCTGGTAACGTCAGAAAAATATAAAATGAATGTCTAGTTTTAGCCTAAATAAGAGAAATTACATCGTAAGGATATAAAAACATGGTCTTTGGCGTGAAGAGGCCTAAATATGTTCGTGAAGTGAGCCTTCTTTACTGTATATATTCTGTGACTGGGCTTGGGTTTGTAGGAAACACGTTTTTTTCCTAATATCACAGAAAGTAATAACGAACCTTGTTACTTATTACTTACAGAGTACAGTGTCGGCAAACGGCGTGACTCGTGACGCAGCCATGCCGTGATGTTTCTCGTCTGGCGGGCGTCCCGGGACGGTCAACTTTTAAATTTGTAGTAACGATGATCTCTTAGTATTTACCTATACAATGGTCATGGTCACCCTTGCTATCATAAAGCTGTCATTTCAAGTGTTAGAAAGGGACAAACTGCCTGTATTCTAACTATCTCTCTTGGCTCGTTTTTCCTCTATCTATGACGGTAATCTAAATTGAGTCTTAACCTAATCCAATAAGGTCTTGTTTCGGTATTATAATTTTTTAGAGCTATGTGCCGTTCTTTTGTATACTACGTCCATGGAGCAGAGTCATTCAAAACCTTCTGGGACAAGTTAATGACTGTTCGAGTTGTCAGTGACATATCACCCCCCTACCAGACAACTCGCTTTTGTTTACTCAGTATGGATTATGAAAATTAGTGAAAGTAGAGAAAATTATGTACATAACCATGATAGTTTCAAAAGTTATAATGTGTATGAATCCACCAAAAGCCAGCCAATCATGCCATTTTTGACGTGTTCCTCCAATTGACGACTACGTATTAGTATTCCTTAGTGGACGGACTACATCCATGGTGTACGGCTACCTTTTCGTTCCACAGCCTATAATAGTGAGTGTACTACAATTCGTTCTGAAACTAGACGAACTTGAACTAAAATGAAATATATATTAGATATGGTTTAGCAATTCCAATTGAAGAAGATATACATGCATTGAAGAGTGGAAACAAATATTTAAAATCGACTAAAAACCAAAAAAAAAACCTCGGTACGGAGGCCTGCAATGTTCTATGATATGTAAAGGAACAGATGTAAGATTTTGAACGAATCACAATAAATCGCAAAACATGGGGTTTTCGTTCGTAAATATTTTTTGTGAATTTTGTGTGAAAGTTCGTCTGTGAAGTACTAATATGTATCTATTCTATTTCTGCCGTAAAGCAGCAGTGCTGGCTCGCAACTCGCATTGGTGTTTTCCGGTTTGAAGGGTATGGGTGAAATTACAGGCACATGGGACTTTGCCTGTTTATGTCTCAGGACTAAGGGCACAGAACACTAATACTCTCTAGTGAGAACTATGGGTGGCAGGCGCACAGTGCAATGCCACATTGGTGGTCTTGACCCTAAGTGGTAATGCATTGTTAATGGCAGAGGTTATCGATCGCCTAACATCAGGTGGGACATCTGCTTGTTCAGTAATTCACACAGTTCAAATAAACTCTCTAGCGAGAAATCCAGTTGAAGTGAAGTGTAGAGTTTTATTTGATTGATTAGAATGGCAGCTCGGGATCGGGAAGCGTTGAGATGAGAAGCTGGTGTGCCATGGTCTATGTCAGCCAGGGCCCTGCAGTGTGGTGGTCGGTTTTGCGCTTGCCTGACATTGAGAATCCACGTTTCTTTATACCTACACAAACTTTATGAAGTGCGCTTCGCCAGGTTCAAGGAGCTTTGTCAACTAAGTAACCAAATTTCAGGTAGGTATCATCTATAAATGGGTACATCATGGTCGGTGAATAAGTATTAAATACACTAATAATAATAAGTATTAATAAGTTATTAATAAGTATTAATAATAGAGCAAATAATCTCATGCTTATTTTGGATGTGGAATGTATGTAAACAAAGCCATTTTGGATGTGGAATGTTTGTAAACAATGAGTTCATACTTAATTTAAAAATCAATCGCAGGTACAACTACAAGCCAATTTTAGAGAAAAAAAAGCTACAAAGGTATAGTTTTGTGTCAGTATCATGTACGAATATCAATCAATATAAAAAATAAACAGACATACATACATATTTACATTTTGTATACATCAACTATAGTTCAGCAGTGTAGATAAGGGGGCACTGAGGAAAAAAGAACAAAACTAAAATTTAAGAACGTTGTCCAGTTTGCTAAATGCTGCCCGTCCAAGATTCGTTACAAACTTTTATTTAGCTTGCAATATATGTTTGTATGATAGATTGTTTGTTTAGGTCATAGCTTGCAAGCTGAATTAGAACCACTTGACATCCGTATAGCTGAAATTTGGCATACCTGTCAAGATCCGATGGTAGTAGTTATTAATGATGATAATTTATGCTGATGCAAGCTGATCTGATGATGGTGAACAACGGAACTCCTTGATGGATAATATTAGACTGGCCGTGTTTAGCCTCATTTTGATCATCATATGATTCCAATCACTAATTTATAAAAGCTTGTCTTATTTATTTATTTTTTAATGAAAATCTAATTTTGTTGGATTTAAAATAATGTCCTATTGATAAACCCTAACAGTGACGAAATGTTGGTCCAGTAAGTGAATTGAATTCAAATAACAAAAATAGTGTTCTCATTTTCAGGAACACCATGTCTCAGGCCCTGAAACAGAGGGCTGCTTCAGTCAGTTAGAAATCAAATCTACGTTTTGGAATTTTGCAGCATGCCCACCTTACTGTTGAGATGCTGTTGAAATAGTTTCAAATATTTGATGAGGGTAGTATACTCCTGATTGTAAAGTATGTGGAGTAAAAGAAGATTTGTACCCACCTTTTAAATGGCTGTCTTTGGACTTTGGCTTGCCACACTCTGTATATAGGTACCGGTTTCTCTACTGTGTAACCCAAATGTTTATTATTCTGTGACTGTGCTCATCAGCATTCAGTTAATTATCAGAATGTTTCAAGTATCCTATGCCCTTACCCACAATGCAATCTATCTCTTTTCAAAATTGTATCGAAATCTGTTTAGTGGTTTATGTGTGAAAAGGTAGGTACATAACAGACACTTTATTTAACATTAATAACATTAGTTATAATGTTACATTTATAACATAACATGGATAATAATCCACAATAGACAAATAAATAAATAATACTGGACAGTTTACACAACATTATCTAGCCCCAAGCTAAGCCAGAGCTTGTGTTATGGGTACTAGGATAACTGGTATACTTAATACAATATATTACATACATAGATATTTTTATTATATATAGAAAATACCCAGAACACCCGGAACAAATATCTGCAGATCGCACAAATATTTGTTCCGAGGCGGAAATCGAACCCGCAACCTCCTGCGTCGCAGGCGAACGTTCGCCCGCCGCACCACAGAGGTCGTCAGACACTTTTAACACAGATTGGCAAACAATAGCATAGGATCGTAGTGACTGGAGGATATGGGGGGAGGCCTTTGCCCAACAATGAGATGATTCAGGCTAACAGTAACCGTAACATTATAGGTATGCAAAACTTTGAATGTTTGTTACACAATAAAGGATACTTTCCTTTAGCACATTATCATTCATGTCATGACACCAGGCGAGCGGCAGGCAGCAGTAGTTTTGTTTGTTTATTAATTCATGCTATCACTATAAAAAGACTGAGCCAATTAATGAAATTTGGTAGTGAAATAGGTGTAACATATGAAGGTACAGGTACCTACCAAAACCTGCTATAAAACCCCACGGGCGACAGAAGTACATACAGCCAAATGTACCTACATCACAGAATAAATAGTTGTACAAACTACGTAGAATAAAAAGGGCTTATTCCTGGATGATCCCAAGTCCAAGAGTTAATTTTAAAATGTTAAAGAACTCCCTTTTCCACATTCGAACTCTATGTTCGGTCCACTATGCCTGAAAGTCCAAGAGTTTTTATGCTGTATTTTTTTTTGTAGATACCTACATCTTTCTGCCGATGTAGATTTTACTTGTTTTGTTTAACTACTTACCTAACAATATAATGTTTTAAATAAATAAGATAAATGTGCCTGATTCTTCTAGGTCTGGTTGCGTTGGAACAGGAGTAACTGTAAATTTATTTTTTAAGACGATTCAAAATGATCCTTGTGATTTCAATGAATAAAATACTTTTGACTTTGACTTTTGACTTTTGACTTTATAATTGTTTGAAATATATACCTCTCTGTTAGGATTCACTACAACTACATAACATTAAATCATATTGCTTGTTTATGCTGATTTCTTTTAGTCAAGTGTTTTATTAATGGTTGCTTTTTAAGCTAAATTTTAGTCCATACATTGACGCTCTGCCTACCCCTTTGGGGAAAAAGGCGTGTGTCTATGTATGTATGTTAGTCATTTCGTTGTTATTTTCGCTATTAATCCAGTTTAACCAAATAACCATTGGCTGCAACTAATGACCAATATAAAAGCCAACAACAGTCATTTCAGTGCAAAGTTATACTTTGCCCATATTTAGTAAAATACGTAGGTAAGTATGAAAAAGCAACTATATAGGTAAATTTATTACCTAGAGAGGTGAAAGTGACGCTTTTTAAGCATACTGTCAAACACTTTACACCAGCAGCCTGTGGGTTGCCTATACGCAGAGGGCGTACAACGTGCTGCGCGTTCAGTATAATAATGGGTTTAGAGTGCTGATGGGGTTGCCACGTTTCTGCAGTGCGTCAGGTATGTTCAGCGAGGCGCACACTGATGGCTTTCACGCCATCATAAGAAAGCGCTGTGCGTCTCTCATGGAACGCCTGCGTGGCAGCCCCAACACCATTCTAAACACCTTGGCG
Source organism: Operophtera brumata (assembly GCA_932527175.1). Taxonomy (NCBI): domain Eukaryota; kingdom Metazoa; phylum Arthropoda; class Insecta; order Lepidoptera; family Geometridae; genus Operophtera; species Operophtera brumata. The sequence continues at coordinate 35,075,511 of OW052226.1, forward strand.
GATAGGTGGGACTCTCCGATTTTGGGGCACTGGATAAGCCTGCATACAACACTTTTTAAGGGGCGGTGCCCCGGTATCTGAGGGTTCCTTGTGTCTGTGTAGGTAGGTACTTATTTGTTGTTTTTGTTTTGTTGTTTGTGCCTAGTTGTTGTAATTTGACTTAAATAATAATTTGTAATTTGTGTGTATTGAAAATTTATTAATGTGTCTTTGTTATGTCTGTGTGTAATTATGTGCTATCAGCCTGAAATAAAATGAATTTGAATTTGAATTAATTTACTATATTCTGTTATGACCTGAAACAACGGCCTGGCTCTGCATTCAGGCATAAATACCTCATTTCTAGTTCAGTAAAAGTCCTGCTCTTTTAACTCGTTCCTTCAATCCGTTGGGATCGGATAGGTATCCAATCCAGATGTTTACGATGAATGAACACACTGAGTGCTTCTGGATAGTTTGTCTGCTGATCAGGTGAAGGCTCAGTCGTTGTTGCCTGAGTTTAATTCAGTAAAGATTTTAAACAAACTAAACTTCATATGAAGAATCAAATGCTATTAATGTTGTGTGTTCTTTAATTTGAATGAAATTCTTTACACATTTCACTTCACACTGACTATTTTATGAACCAAACCAACCACTGAGCATCTAATTCTGGATAAGATCTGCACTGACGTCTCACAATGGGATGTATTGTGCATTGTCTTCGTCCTGAAGACAGCTGCGACTGCGACACAGACCACTGTCCGTGGCCCCTGTCTTTAGCAGATGGTAGTTGAGATCACAGCCCACCATCATCCGTAGGTCTTCGCATTTCATCTTTAACAATGTGTTTGTTCTATTTTTGTTCTTGGCTGGGAGCATCGACTTTGTTTCCTCACACTCATGTCTACGTTCCCATATTTTCTGGTGTTCCGTTTCGGAGTTAAGTTTAAGCCTGTTTTTAATTTCCACCGTTGGTGGGTTGGATGAGCTGATGTCTTTAGGAGTTAGTGTGAGTTTAGCTCCTTTCTTTGCTAAGGAGTCGGCTTTGTCATTCCATGGGCAATGACTTTTTAACCATTTTATTTTATTTAACCATAAGCTTTTCAGCTAATTTTTGGTGAGCACTTTATTATTCTGCAACGGATTTAGACCTCTTTTATGGTCTGCTGAGTGTATTGCATGCATTTGTAAGTAAACATTGAGTTTTGGTAAATTTTCTCTATGTTTAGAACCAAGGAACCAACAAACAAACTACAGATTAACTAAATGGGAACATTATTTTACTAAATTCCGTACTGACTGGCAACCCAGCACTCGGTCCTTGGAAGCGAAAAAAACGATGAAAACGAGGCATCGTTTAGACAGCTACTGGTGGATTCGTATAATCATGGTGTACAAAATCGGCCGTACAAAATTTTCACGGGCGATAATGTACAGCCAGTTTTGTACGACACGATTAAGCACAGCATGATCATTGGGATCCATGTTTTGGAAAATTGGCCGTGTAAAATCATGTCGTGCATAATCATGCTGTACATTATCGTGTTGTACAATATAGGGACCCCATTTATTCATTCTGTTTTTTTTTCTTTTTTTTTCCGTTTATGACAATCGAAATATACTCCGTTCAACAACTGAACTGAACCACAGAATACATAATAGTACACTTATTAATGTAGTATGTTATTTATAAGTCTAATATTCTTAGGAAAACAAAAAAAAAAAACTTTTCTTCTCTATATTCACTGACCATTATAGCCCTTGCACACGTACGCCGATTCGACAGTCGGGAAATTGGGCAGCTCGATTTTGAGCACAATTCGCGTGCACACGCACGTTGATTGGCATACGGCAATAGGATGGTTAAAATGGGCAGTGTTTCCAATTAACAGTTTTCGTGTTAAATCTATCACGTTTTTACTATAACTTACACCAAATATTCAGTAAGCAAAAAAAACACCATTTCTATTTCAAACATATTTACCAAGATAACGTATGCGTGGAAAGACTGGCCGTGTTTAGGCTCAATTTCATCAACACGTGGTTCTGATCGTGTGCGTCAAGCTAGCGACCCCCAAATCGAATTCAGGGTTTTCTTAACGGCCATAAAATAGTGCATAAATAGTGCCAAATAGTGCCTTTAGTTAAATAATTAGTGCCTCAATACTTTAGAAGTTATAAGTTAAAGAATGGGGGGTCGCCAGCTTGACGTCACGATAGCGACCCCCACCTGTAACTCAGCAACCACAGCACGTACTACTTAGCTTTATATCTCAAAAAATAGTGCCTAATTAGTGCCTAAGACCTACAAAACCTCAGCAACGAGGTTGCAACAGAATAGAAGATATTTGATATTCTTTCTGATACTATTGGCTTCATGGCGTAGGTCTTCGCTGCCCTCACTACCGCGCCAATACGGCAACTGACAAAATTAATTTCTTAAATTCCGACGTTTTTCTATAGCTCAAAAAATAGTGCTTAATTAGTGCCTTAGACCAGCAAAACCTCAGCTACGAGGCTGCAACAGAACAGAAGATATTTGATATTCTTTCTGAGATTATTGGCTTCATCGCGTCGGTTTTCGCTGCCCTCACTGCCGCGCCAATACGGTAACTGACATGACAACATTATTTTCTCTACATTCCGCGACGCATTTCATTGGTCAGCAGGTAATTGAACAGAAAATAAAGGCTCGTTTACACTAATACAGCAGTCATCATCAACATTATCAGCCTGCAGAAGTTCACTGCTAGACATGTATGAAACTGTTGGGTGTTATGTTTTGTTATGATAAAGGCCTCCCCGATAATATGATGACATGACAAAAATGATTGACTTAGTACATATGTCAATCAACATAAAGTGCTGATTTAAATAAGTATTTTCCCATTATTTTGGTGAAACATTCTCTAGTTGGCAAACTTTAATGTTTGCATAGCAATGAAAATGTTTTTTTCTTATGTAGGTAAATGCATTACATGTAGTGCAGGTATAATAAGTAGGTAGGCCATAGGTACTGACCTAGGTAATCTTATTTTCTTTACCCGTCTAGCCCGGAACCAATTAATGGAAATCTTGTCAAATTCTTACCATTAGCTGGAAATGCTAGAAAATTAAGATAAATATGTGTTGATTTGGTATGAGTATCCACAGAAATGAGACAATAAAATATACTTGATAAAAAACGTGTTTTGAAGATTTTTAAATTTTACACGAGAACGATGAAAATCTTGTTTTTTTTTCTTGGATTGGTTACTTCTTTTCTAATAGGTACAGAATCTATATCCAATCATATATTTGAATCGCACATATAATTATCCATAAATATGGACCTATTTTTTACAAATACCAACATTTTTATTTATACTCGACAAAATAATTTCAGGCTCCTACAAAAGATGTAGGAAAATATACATGCATGAGACTGCATTACATGTAGGTAAGTCGGGACACATGTGTTTATTTAGTATGAGTATCCACAGAAATGAGACAAGAAAATATACTTGATAAAAACATGTTTTTAATATTTTAAGATTTTACGCGAGAACGATGAAAATCTAGTTTTTTTTCTTATATTGGTCACTTCTTTTCTGAAAGGTTCAGAATCTTAATCCAATAACATATTTGTACCGAAAATATAATTATCCATAAATATGGACATATTTTGTACAAATATCAACATTTTTATTTATACTCGACAAAAAAAAGATGTAGGAAAATATACATGCATGAAACTGCAGACATGTAGGTAAGTCGGGACTTAATGATACTCGCTTGTGTAGTAAGTTGGTAGGTAGAGTAAAAGCAAGTTTTCATGTTTGGTAAAAATTTATTTGAGAACGATGAAAACCTTGAAACTTTTTCAAAATATTAGGTATCACTTTCATAAAAGTACCAAACCATTTTTGAACAAATCCGATCTCCTTTGTTTGTTTTCAAGTTTTTAGTACCTACCTACAAAGTTACTAAACAAAACCGAACTTAGACTTGCCAGATACCTATCTAATTATAATCATCATGGCTTGGACTAAGCAGTATAACATATAATAGGTAATAACTCACTTTAAGGTCAGAGTGTACGTACGGGGCACTGAGGAAAAAAGGCTCAGGTAATTAGTAATAATGTTACTCTAAAACGCGGGTTATCTTCAGAATTGTTACACGCACAGTGTATTCATTACAGTTACACAGTGTAGCGTCTTTTGCATCAGCAAGCAGTTAAAAATTCGATAAAATAGACAAAACTCCGTGTAAGTAACTATCCAAAGGTAATTTATAATTTATAGGAACATGCTAAGAAATGGTCAAATGGACGGAAACCATTGTCTTGATCTCAAATCACTAGGTAGATAGGTAGGTAGGTACTAAATAAATAAATAAATAACTTACTTACTACTTAATGTAAGTACTTACTTAATTCACTTAAATTCACCAACTAAAATTTGACTTTAGGTACTAAAAGTCCAACGGTTTTTTACAGCTTCACCTCTAAGACCCAAAAAAACACAGTTCATAAAAACCGGCCAAGTGCGAGTCGGACTCGCATTATCAATATCGAGCAAAGACGAACAAAAAAGTCACGTGTTTTTTATATGGGAGCCCCTTTCAATATTTATTTTATTCTATTTATTCGTATTTGTTATTATAGCGATAACAGAAATACCTACCTACATCATCAGTGAAAATTTAAACAGTCTAACTATCACGGTTCATGAGATACAGCTTGGTGACAGACTGACAGACAGGCAGGCAGACAGACGGACGGACAGCGGAGTCTTAGTAATAGGGTCCCGTTTTACCCTTTGGATACGGAACCCTAAATATTACCAGTTTTCCCCACAGACAACACTATCTATCCTACAGGAACCCTTTCGTTTTTCTTAAATAGTTTAGGCGTTAATTCCATAGTATAATTATGGTATAACTATTCCAAGAATCACTAAAACCCGTCAAGTAGTTTCAGCGTGATGATTTTTCAAGGATACAATATACAGGCAGAGAGACAGAAATTAAAAAAAAACCATAGATAGGTACTATTTGAGTTTGTGTTTACCTCAATTCACATTTAGATTTCTGGTAGATGCAGGCGGGCCAAGACTGTTCTTCGTGGCATCATATTATGGGGAGGCCTTTATCATAACATAACATAACACCCAACAGTTACATACATGTCAAGCAGTGAACTTCTGCAGGCTGATAATGTTGATGATGACTGTTGTATTAGTGTAAACGAGCCTTTATTTTCTGTTCAATTACCTGCCGACCAATGAAATGAGACGCGGAATGTAGAAGTAAATGAATGTTGGCATATCAGTTACCGTATTGGCGCGGCAGTGAGGGCAGCGAAAACTGACGCAATGAAGCCAATAGTCTCAGAAAGAATATCAAATATCTTCTATTCTGTTGCAGCCTCGTTGCTGAGGTTTTGCAGGTCTTTGGCACTAATTAGGCACTATTTTTTGGGATATAAAGCTAAGTAGTACGTGCTGTGGTTGCTGAGTTACAGGTGGGGGTCGCTATCGTGACGTCAAGCTGGCGACCCCCCATTCTTTAGCTTATAACTTCTAAAGTATTGAGGCACTAATTATTTAACTAAAGGCACTATTTGGCACTATTTATGCACTATTTATTGGCCGGGAAGAAAACCCTGAATTCGATTTGGGGGTCGCTAGCTTGACGCACACGTTCTGATCACTTAAAATCTTTTATTGGGGATCAATTCCTAGCTTTGAAGTCGTTTTTTTTGGAAATAATTATTGTGATGAGCTAGCCTTACTGAGCTGCAGGAGAGGTCTATCAGTCCAGTGTCTCCTGCCCTGCCTGCCTGTTCTGTTCATTGTGGTGGTGCATGGCGATGGGGCTTCCATTCCATGATTCCATATAATTAATTATGTTTTAGTGTACCTACCTACCATGGCAGCTTCCTTCCTTCGATAATAATGCGTAAACTAACGCTCTAAGAGTGATCATTATGAAAATACTTTGTGGGGTGAACTGGACACGCATTTAATCAAATTCTCAGACTACTATGGGATACTAAGTTATAACAAATTAACAAATTACAAACTGGAAAATTAAATGGAGGTGGGCTGTGTGTGTGTGTGTGTAGTGTGCCTAAAATGTGGGTAAATTATGATCGATTTCTAGCGCTATCACATTACCTTTGGGAAATTGTGACCAACCAACTCATCTTTTTGAGTTGGTAACATTGCATTTTTGGTGGTGGGGGAACCCACCACCATGCACCATTGTGCACAGCTAATGACACTTATTATCCCTGTTTTAAAATGGCTGGCGGCAATCGATGATTGAATGATTTTATTGAATTGAACGAACGTATTGTCGAATTGCTAAGCACAATCGCGTGCACACGGTGACAATTGGTCATCGTTGTTGAATTGGCGTACGCGTGCAAGGGCTATTATCCTCATTGTTCCAAGTTCCAACCAGTTTACGTCACATCGTTGGATTGGACGTATATACATGGATTGGACGTTTCAACGGTTTTGATTCCACTAATGCCACATGCTTAGAGCATTCAGGCCTTGCTCGATGCCCACAAGTGAAGCAAATCATAGCAGTGCGGTCTCCGTACAGTTTGCGTCTACATCCATGGTTTGCGTATACTTCATTCATGGTATATCTATTTGTTTTTTTGCTTTTTATTTGGCGTCGCACGCCTTGTGCATTTGCCATTATACACTCCTTCCAAGTCGTCAAAGTCACATAATCTCTCTACCGTCTTTGCTTTACTTGCAAGGTCTTTGCTTTACCTATCAATAGATGGCGCTGGACACATGTTAATTTTCTTAGTGTAGTCATAGATAAAATAATACTATACGTGTAGTTAAAGTACATGCTACCACCATACCTATTTCTGCCGCAATAACACTGGTGCTCGCAATGCTGTGTTCCGGTTTAAAGTGTATGGAAGCTGGTGACAGGCACATGTTTGGAAGGCGGATTGGTGATCGCAGCGCTGGTGCCGAGCACAAAGGTGGATGCTGCTGCAAGTCCCCTGGTGTAATCCCTCAGTATGGCTTTTACTTCATCCATGGGAGGTGACGGAGGTGCTATTCTTTGTCCAGACAGAAAAGCTCGGCACCAAACCCGATATTATGTAGAGCTGTTCTGTGGTGTAAGTGGAATCGAAATAGCACCACTTGTGGGCACGGCAAAATATTTTATGCACGAACATGAGAAAAATTTAGAAGGTGGGTAGGTACTTCCGTCTTCTTTTAGAAATGAACTTTGCACAACTTGTTTGCTTTTTCTAAATAGACATCTCCTTTATCTTCTTCTTCTTATATATAAAAATTTATTGCAGTCCGTTAGTCTCGCTAAAATTCAGAAACAGCTTAATGACCGATTTTGATGTTTTTTTTGTGTGTTTGAGTCGGTCCCTGGATGGCTTAGATTCACAACCGGTAGGTGGCGCGGTCGTCGGGACACCGGAACCACGCGAACGAAGTCGCGAGCGGGCCGCTAGTTTGTTATAACAATTCTGTACCTACGTATTTATGTCGCTGATCTTCTCCTCAGCGGCTGGACCGATTTTGATGTCCTAGGTACTGTCTAGGTTCTTTTTAGTAAGCATGGTATATTAAAGCTCTAGCATCTAGATAGATAGTTGGCTCTTCGTTAGGACTTTCACATTTATATCTACCTACTTATATCCGAATTTTCCAACTTGGTAGGTAGGTAACCTCAGATAAATATTGCCCTCTAGCAAACTGAAGCCAGTTTTTTATGCGTGTGTGCGTGTCACAAAGGAACACACACATATACCGACACAGATGTAAACGAGTGAGTGATGGCATGGTTTTGATCCATTGCTGTGTGACTGCGTGTAAGTACCTACTATTATATTATTTCATTATACCTAGTATAGTATTCATTTATCTGTGATTATACTTTGTTATGAGCATGATTTTATCTTCGCTTGTATCGTGTGCCGTGTTCTGCCTGTCCGTCTGAACTTTCTTTGTCTGAGCTTGGTACGTACCAGTATTTTTATTCCCCTGTGGTACCCGGTTTTATATCTTGGCCAGACTTGGGAGGGCTTAGATCGTAATCCCTCAGGATTTTTCTAGTGGTCTAAATTTATAGTGTCTGACTACAATTAAGGCTTGATTAGACTGCGGCGTATTGTCGGTTCTACAGACCATTATGGGCTGGTCACATACGCATACAAATTATACCTACTCTTTGCTAGGTTCCTCTTCCTAGTATTCTAGGATCCCATCCATGAGGTCGACACGTCTCATATGAAAACCATAAGTTTATATGGGTGAGCGGCGGCGACAGCGTTATGTGTTTATTCGAGAATAAGCTCCCTGGATAGAGTACAGGAGTTGGGTGTTTACCCCTTCCCTTACCCAAATTCCTGCGAGAAATCACAATAACACAGTGCCTATACTTCTCTACTTCACCAAGAAAGAACCATTGACACGACGGACAAACATATTTTACGTTCCGTCCGATGATAACAGCGGCTTTGTATAGACCGCCACGCAACCATGGTTCTACGCGGTTACAGTGCTACGCGGTTACATTCTACGCACTAGAGTGCTACGCAGCTACAGTACTACGCAGCTACAGTGCTACGTTGCTACAGTGCTACGTGGCTACGCTTCTGCTCAACACGAATGCGATGCTCAACAGATTAAAACATCCTTTAGTTTACCAGTTACAAGTACTTACTCATATTTAATAAATAAATAACGGCTTACTAGCACTGTATTTCGACGCACGCGCAACGAACCTACCGCCGCCGCCGCCGCCGCTCTCCCAGCGAGCGGAGCGCGCGGCCGCACGCAGTACTCGCCGGTCTAACGTCGAACGCGGTCGCGGGTGGTGCTCATGATGAAGAGGCTTCTGAATTCAGTCTCGAAACGTCAGCAAAGCGACGAAATACAGTGGTAGTAAGTCGTTATTTATTTATTTAATATGATTCCCAGCCATGATAGTTTCAATTCTACAAGTACTTACTCTTTAAATGTTTTAATAATGTAGGTAAATAATGCTAATCATCACCTAATGATGCAAATATTTTAATAAAATACCTTCCGTGTATTCTTTTCAAATCATTTGTTTTAATAAATAAATAAATAATGCTGGACAATTAATAATTAATATTTGTGATTAGATCTATTCAATTTGTAAATATTACTCTTTTCGTATGGTCTGTTTGTATTTATTTACATAGAGAATAATATAACTAATAAAAGTAGAAATCAATATATATAAAATCGTTGCGTGACTGACTGACTTACTGACTGACTGACTATCAACGCACAGCCTAATCCGTAAGTCCTAGAAACCTGAAATTTGGAGCGTACGTTCCTTTTGTGGTCTAGGGGTGCACTATGAAGGGAATTCCAGAAATTCAGCCCCTAAAGGGGTGCAGCGGGGTGTTAAAATTTGTATGGTAAAGTAAACGCGGACGCGGGCATTCCACTAGTAAAATATATTATGTTTAAATATTTAGACAGCCTACCCTTCAGCAATGTAGAGAGCGTGGAGACCTAATAGAGACCTACAAGATCCTAAACAACCACTGCAGTATACCGATTTATCACAGACACTATATACCATGAACAATAATATAGGACTCAGAGGACACTCGCTGAAGCTGCAATGCGGGCCAAGTCCCAGCAATCCGAGGATGCACATGTTGCCTAATCGCGTCGTGCGCACTTGAAACCGGCTACCAGACTCAGTGATCAGTGACCCATCAGTGAACTCTTTCAAAAATAGACTTAAAAACATTTAAAATGCACTGATAAGGACTAATAAATACCATTTACACGCATGCTCTGAGAGCTGCCTGTGTATTAGAAATAAATAAATACATTTAAAAAATATGTTTCAGTTATGCTTCCGAAGACCGTTGTAAACTATCCAAAGATAGCTCAACTGATCCAGTGACTACCAGACGGAAGAGTCACGAATCATCACAGGATCGATTTCAATTTCAATTGAAACATTAATAAATCAAAACTGAATTCGTACTTCGCAAACAAAACATAAATAAACGCATTACACTACATCACCACCTCGAAGAAGCCCACATTACATCAGTATGAAATACTTTTATGGTTTCTCGGATTCGCCTATTCGGGATCTCGCATATAAATTCACGAATAGGCATAAATTGTACTGTCCTGTCTCTCACAGAGGCGAACCCGAAAATTTTATCATAAAGGACGTACGGGCATCAACCCTACATTTGCGTAGTCTTCGTTTTATTTGTATTGAGTCTCTGTCAGGGCTGCCAACTCGACGAAAACTTTAAATTCGAATCTATAATACAAGTATCTAAATCAATGGGCTAATCCGTTTTGAACAGTTTACACGAGCTTTTTATTCAAGCACTGGCTAACCTATTCATTGCATGCGATTATCAGTAGGAAGTCAAGAGTCTACTTAACAAGATCACCAATCGTCTTCGAATATACATATTTTATTTTGACAGAATAAACTCGTATGCCGTGGTGTGTCTAGCCTAAGAATAGAACCCTCCGTCCCCCTCCCGTGGATCAACATCCAAAAAAAAAAAAAAAAAAAACCGAACTAAGGGATTACCCGACTTGCTAGTAAGATTCATTGGAGGAAAGCGTTAGCCGGGTCAGTCATGGGATGCAATGGCGGCGATGAGCTCACCCCTTGTCACGTCTATGTTCTCACGATGAAAAGAGGCCCATTGTGGCTCTGCCTACCCTTTCGGGGAAAAAGGCGTGTGTTTATATATTTATTTAAATTGCTTGCATGTTATGCTGGTGGTATGTATTTATTTATACATACACCTACATAACATGCAAGCTTGCTGAAAGGCTGAAAGCTCCATAGTATTGGGTATACGCAACTGAACACTTTTACAAACATCTACATTGACAGCCCTGCCCTAACCCTGTCCGCCCTGGATCGTTCTTTCAACTTGCGTTACGTTATTTGATAATTTATAAAGTTGCTTGTGATATTTTTAAAAGCGTTGCTGAAGTGGATTTTCTGCTTGAGGGCCTTTGTTGCGAGTCTGAATTATGAAGTGTATCGTAGAATTGTTTTCCCTCGCAAACGACAAAAAGGAGAGTTCATATTCTAAGTGTAGTGTAGTCATGGAATGTCTTGATAATTTACATATTGATTAAATCTCTCATATTTCCATGAATTCTGTTAGATGTAATATGAAGCTATATTAATATTATTATTCGATAAAAGTTTTCCTCAAATCAGGAAAAAAAACGTGAAAGTAATTAACCAGGGAATCAAAATATTAATATTTACGTGGTCTCTACTATGAAATTCCGAGTTGCTTACTTACTATTTTGCCAAAGACAACCAGCTAATTAGTTTACTTTTGCAACTTTTGAAAAGTAATATTTATCTCGGCGAGTCGGGCGTCCTGTCAATAACCTGCCAAGGCAGGCAGGGCAGGGCAGGGCAGGGCACGGTAGGGCACGGTAGGGCAGAGAGAGGTAATTGCAAAGGTCGACAAACGTACCGCCTCAAATAACACAATTACTCGGCTTTTACTGATTACAATAAAACTGGATGATAAAATTTGAATGCAAGCCATTTGTGCGACTGTTATCATTTGTAAATTAACATTTCTGAATAAGTATTTGTAGGCAATGATAATAAGCATTGTTCAAATTGGATATTTTAATTATTACGTTCTTTCACATTCAAAACTATTTAAAAAAATCTCATTTCAATTGTCTCTTGAAAATTCTCCCTCATCTTATCTATATCTGTCGGGATTGAAGTAGTCCCTTAATGGGCGATACATAATGAACAAGGTGAGGCACTATAGACATCGGTGATATTTAATGGGCGATACATAATGAACAAGGTGAGGCACTATAGACATCGGTGATATTTAATGGGCGATACATAATGAACAAGGTGAGGCACTATAGACATCGGTGATATTTAATGGGCGATACATAATGAACAAGGTGAGGCACTATAGACATCGGTGATATTTAATGGGCGATACATAATGAACAAGGTGAGGCACTATAGACATCGGTGATATTTAATGGGCGATACATAATGAACAAGGTGAGGCACTATAGACATCGGTGATATTTAACGGGCGATACATAATGAACAAGGTGAGGCACTATAGACATCGGTGATATTTAATGGGCGATACATAATGAACAAGGTGAGGCACTATAGACATCGGTGATATTTAATGGGCGATACATAATGAACAAGGTGAGGCACTATAGACATCGGTGATATTTAATGGGCGATACATAATGAACAAGGTGAGGCACTATAGACATCGGTGATATTTAATGGGCGATACATAATGAACAAGGTGAGGCACTATAGACATCGGTGATATTTAATGGGCGATACATAATGAACAAGTTAGGCACTATAGACATCGGTGATATTTAAAGGGCGATACATAATGAACAAGGTGAGGCACTATAGACATCGGTGATATTTAATGGGCGATACATAATGAACAAGTTAGGCACTATAGACATCGGTGATATTTAAAGGGCGATACATAATGAACAAGGTGAGGCACTATAGACATCGGTGATATTTAATGGGCGATACATAATGAACAAGGTGAGGCACTATAGACATCGGTGATATTTAATGGGCGATACATAATGAACAAGTTAGGCACTATAGACATCGGTGATATTTAATGGGCGATACATAATGAACAAGGTGAGGCACTATAGACATCGGTGATATTTAATGGGCGATACATAATGAACAAGGTGAGGCACTATAGACATCGGTGATATTTAAAGGGCGATACATAATGAACAAGGTGAGGCACTATAGACATCGGTGATATTTAAAGGGCGATACATAATGAACAAGGTGAGGCACTATAGACATCGGTGATATTTAAAGGGCGATACATAATGAACAAGGTGAGGCACTATAGACATCGGTGATATTTAATGGGCGATACATAATGAACAAGGTGAGGCACTATAGACATCGGTGATATTTCTCGTGAGGGAAGTGTCGACGGCCGCGAAGGGAGCATGAGATCAGGTAGGTGTCGCCGTCGCAAGACACGCGCGCGGGTGGAGATGCGGGCCCCTCGGCGCCTCGCTCGTCCCGGGCGCGCGGCGGCGGCCTGCACCGACCTTGGGCGCGCTGCCCCAGTTCCCGGCCGGATCGAGCGCGCGCTGCTCGCATCCAGCCGCCGCCGCGCGGGACTCAAACAAACTTACGAGTCGCTGATCGGAGATTTATTGAGTGATTACTTTGCAAATAGATTCGCGTTTCGCGGGCAGGGCCCAGGTTGCGCGCAGGTGCGCAGCGGGGTGCGGGCGCGGGGTGCGGGGGCGTGGGCGCACCCAGTCCGCGCCGGGCGCCGCTCGGGGCGGCCGCACGTGAGTTCTGGCTGCATGAGCGCGCCGACGTGCTAGCGCGTGCTGCGCGTGGTGGTATGCCCGCGCGTCGCCGGAATGGCCCTGATGTTGGCGGCCTTCGCGCTGCTAGCCTTTCTGCCCGGTGAGTGCCGACTGAGTGTGGAAGCAACAGGCGTCCGCCGCGCCCCCGCGTTTGTTTACCCCATCGCTGGGGATCGATTGATGGTGCGAGCTGAGGTGTTGTGAGTGAATACCCGAGGATGTCGAGATGTTCCGATGCCCCCAGGCTCCAGGGCCGTCGGTACGGCGGTCAGGTAACGGTCCTCTGTCCGCGGCGTTCCTGAAGAGCGGATGAATCGCGGGTAGATTGATAAACCCGTTTAATGTCACGTGTAGCGAGGAACGTCATATTCTGCCGGAGGTCGGATCGGCCGTAAAAAGAACAAGTCAGGTTTTACGAGGGAATCCGTACGTACTTACCGTAATGGTAATGATTTGGTTACGGGAGCACATTGCTGACGTGGAAATTTTATGGATCTCTCCTGGATCCAGTTTGGCTACGCAACATACGTCTGCGTTTTTATGGTTACTGTTTGATAAAATTTTTGCTTTATAAAGGGTTCAGTTCGTTTAATCATGTTCCACCCACAGGCTCATCTCTACTCATGATCCAGTTCATAAAGATTCTTTTACAATAATGAACTAGTTAAAATTCGTTTCGTAAAACTATCTGGCTTAAGTTGTTTTCCCTAATATTGTAGACAATTTGGTATTACATACTGGTCATTTTAACACCTTTGACATTCTGACCATTGGACTAATATGAGGCGTAGAGTTGAGCAAAGAAAGAAACTGTAATCCTGCCTGATAGTATGAAATGCGAAATCATGTATATTTCTTTGTTCACTATGTACTCAACAACCTCTAATAAGCTTGAATTAATGGATACATACTATGTATTGTAACTTAACTATATTTCTTTTGGTTTTTCTTGTCTAAGAAAATACCACTTTCGCCTCCTGTGGATGTGGAAAAAGCATACTGAAGTATTACACAAGGGAATGGACAGCAGAATCTACCTGAGTACGCAACACAAATACTGCCATCACCAATCCGCCTCCAAAGCGTGGTGATTATGGCAAATTCCCCCATTGCATGTCTATTGAGGAGGCCTCGTCTGGTAGTGGACGAATAATTTGTGCTGATGATGATAGAATATGTACAATGGGCTGTCCTAACGCGAAACACCTTGTCTAAGATATTATGTAGATGTAAAGAAGCTTGAATAATAAGAAGATTTTTCAGGGGTGCAATAAAAGATTAATATCAATAAAAACATGTATGTAGCGTTAATTCACTCCAAGTTTCATCCGCGACGGCCTCCCAAATACCTTCTCTGAAATTTTCCATGAATTTCCACAGTCACTTATTAATATGGCATTAGGTAGGCAGCTGTGCGCTGAATTCATAATGTTCTCCCACATTTATATTGAAATTACCATTTCATTATCTCTACATTCCCAATGAATCCCTTTTCTATCTCTCTCTCTCTCTTTTCGATTACCTTTAACTAGGTTGCAATATCTCGCTCTATTGCTATGAAAAGGGCCTCTACCCAACAGCGATGAGCTTTGCAGGGTTTAAAGGTAAAAAAACAAAAAATCAAAAATACCTTATATTGTCTCTCGTTGTTTTAAATTACAACAGTTTTTAGTGTCTCGTACTGAAATTAAACGAAAACTAAACTAAGCTAACGATGCCTATCCTAAGCTGTTCGTCTGTTTGTCTGCCACAGGGGTATAACTCGGCACCCGTAAGAGATAGCTATTTAATAATTTCACAGATGATATGTTTTTGTTGCATAAATCTAAACAACAAGAGTTCCAAGCTAGCATCTCAAAATTGGAAATACTAAAGTATAACTTTAAAAAATTTGCTAAATTGAAGCTAAATCTCTACAAATAAACAAAAAAATCTCACGAAGACAGTTGAAATGTAATAATTTAATAAATACGAACTAATTTGGAATTATAATTGCTCTATAGTTTGGAACCCTCATAGCGCGTTTAAGAATCATACTTGGCAAATATGTTATTTAAAAAAAAACATGTAATCGATTTACCTCTAACCCCTAGATCAGGCTAGCCCCCATTATAGATCTCGCTACAAAAAACAGCTCATAACCCGCGACAATACAGAAACTAGTCTAGATCACTTTATCTAGTCTTTGAAATCTTCAGATTTTAGGCTTTTCTTTTTATTTTTTGTAATATGACAATCAAACGTAATCTCACCATCGTTTATTCGGCCGCTTCGTGTTGAATAAAAATGCTGTTGCATTAGAAAATAAATGTAAACTTTTTTAAGGGTTGTTAAAGAGTAATAAAAAAAATATTAAAATAGAATAATTAAAATATTCAATCGAGGGCTTATACCAGTTTCGCGGCCTAAAAATGTTTTCAATTTTCTGTGTTTTGTGCTTTTTCAGCGCAAAATCTCAACGTATTTTTTAACAACGCATGTTATAAATATAAATGCCTACTAGTCACCTATTTATATAGTGAGTCCACAATTTTTATTTAGTGAGTTTATCTAACGAATATAATTTTTTTTATTTTA
Source organism: Operophtera brumata (assembly GCA_932527175.1). Classification (NCBI taxonomy): domain Eukaryota; kingdom Metazoa; phylum Arthropoda; class Insecta; order Lepidoptera; family Geometridae; genus Operophtera; species Operophtera brumata. Next base: position 35,091,473 of record OW052226.1, read on the forward strand.
TTTTTGACTACACATTTAATTGTAATAAAGTGATTAAATATTGCCTCACAAGCCGATGCGTAAGATGAACATTCGTATAGTTTTTGGATAAATAAGTGATAGAAGCATTGGGAAAACTTATTGAGAGTATAGAATTGAAACTATCGTGGTTGGGAATCATTTAAAATAAATAACGTCGAACGCGGTCGCGGGCGGTGCTCATGATGAAGGCTTCTGAATTCAGTATCGAAACGTCAGAAAAGCGACGAAATACAGTGGTAATAAGCCCTTATTTATTTAAAAAGTTATTGAGAGATTTGAGGTCGGAAAACCGCGAAACTTGTAGGAGGTACCAATACAGTACTACTAACCTAAGTAACCTAAGTAAGCTTTAAGTGCGTTCCCGCTCACAACCATAGTAATAAAATCACCAAAACCATAACCACAGCTAAACTACAGTTCTAAAACCAAAGGAATTGTTGAAACAACAATTGAATAAAGTAGAGTTGGCTGGGACAGTGTCATGTGATACAATAGATGAACCATATATTACGTATATTACCTTACATATTACTTCCTTCTTTCTTTCTTTCGTTGAGAAACATCTTATTAACAAAACAAAGTGAGTAACAAAAACGGCACATTAAAATCCAATCCCAGAACGTAAACCTCTTGTCGTCCAAAAGAAAATTAGGTTTTATTTGATTCCCGGAATGGCCCTCCAAGTATGATTACATATCATTGAGCTCATCCTTCAGGCGGTCCGAGGAATCTAGAGATCACACGCCCTCATTTTGTTGTGAATACACTAACAATTAAATTATTTTTGTTAACTGAGAGATTTTACATTTTTATCATCAGCAGTCGACGTCCACTGCTGGACGAGGCCTCCCCATAGAATGCAATGTGCAAATTTGCCATAATCACCACGTTTGGCAGGCGGATTATCGCAGTATTGGTATTGAGTACTCTGGTGGATGCTGCTGCCCATTTCCTGGCGTAATCCCTTAGTCGGGTTTTACGACATCCACTAGAGGAGATGAAGGGGTATATTCTTAGGCCGGACAACACTGCAATCATACGTTTCTATACCAACAATTTAATGAATTTGTTTTACGTATATGTTTGTTTTATGTATACGTATACGTATATGTTATCTGTGTCCTTACCTAAAATTATTTCATATTAAATTATTGAAAGAATTTTCCTTGTGAAAGACGCTGAACCTTTTTATGACTATAAGAGCCCAATCGCACTATTTTGAAACGTTTCAAAGCCGTTATTACTACTGTTACTATTAGATCCGTGTTTAAATTGATCTTTCCAGATTGAGGAAGATAAAAGTTGTAATTTATTTCATCATCTAGAAAACTCAAACTTAAATTATACTCAAAATATTAGCAAAGTAATTATTACGATATCTCAATAGCTGTTTTTTTAACTCTTAAATTTTCAGGCCATTCAGGCTATGATTCTTTAGGTAGGTAATCCAAACGTAGACAAAGTTCGACCGATCGCTATTCCAAATAAAGCTAAGAAGTTTAAGTTCAAAAGATTAACGCGATTCGAATGCACAACGTAACGGTTTTGGTTCTGGTTTTGTTCTGGTATTATGGTTTAAAGTTATCGCGCCTGGTTTTTCTACGAGACCGTTAGTATTTTTCTTCTTTCGCTCTCTACCCTTTTCAGTGTTACCAGACCTCAGTAAGGGTGTCCATGAGAGGACCAGGGAGAGTACAAGCTTACATACAATTGTTATTCTACGGTATAAGATTGAATGCTCAATTCATCAACCCATATTTATATACGACAAAGCATTCTAAATCGATTGTCACTCTCACGCTCACTCAAACGGAATGAACGATATCTCCGACTTCAAAGCAGAGTTTCGGCCCAACAAACCTTAAGATAAGACATTCCTGTATCAAATTCATTACCTCCACACCTGCACAACAATGAATCAGAACCACTGAGCGGGAACGATAACGAAGAATAGGCAGGTCTGTAGCCAGGGCTAGTATTCGGGGATTCGACAGTTTTAAAGTGTGTGTGTTTGTGTATCTTCTACCGCATACATTTCGCTGAAAGTGCTCAGGAGCTGCACGATTTAATCCTCTCGTCACCATTCCGCCACCTGACGACCAGACGGAGTAGTTTCACTCTTTTGTTGTTGACATACCACCGTCGCGTACAAACCGTTTCTCGAGCTCTTTCATCATGCGGACAGCAAAGGCCTGGAACTTTCTTCCGACTTCTTTATTCCCTTTATCATACAACTTGGGCGTTTTCATGAACGAAGAGTGAATAGGCATCTTCTAGGCGAGCGTGCTTAAATAGGCCTCATCGTCGCTTCCCATCATCAGTGAGATGTATCTCAAAATGAAGCAAACGCAAGCCTACTTTAGATAAAAATAAACAAAAAAAAAGTTGAAGTTTAAAAGTGGTTTTTGATTTAATTTTGTGTGACTATCGCGGACGTTTCGTGTGTGTACAGTGACATAGAAAATAAACTATGTATCTTGTCACACATCTTTTATGGGCCATCTTATCTGAATAGAGAAACGAGTAACTGTTGGTTCTTGACTGTAATTTAAATCTTAAAATCCCTACGTCCACGCGAAAGTTGCAAAAACCTTCGAAAAGTCAGGGAAAACGCAATCAATAGCATACGGGACTTAATCAGTTATAAAGTGTGTTTTAATTGATTTTAAGCATAGTTTTGACCCCCATATTTACAACCTGAGTACTGCCCTTGATATAGGGCGGTACACAATAACTAAATATAAATGGGGGCCATCAATAGCATTGCGAATGTAGGTGACGGCGCTGACGGGCCGCGGGCCGACGGTAATGGCACGAAAATGATGGATCGTTGCAGACGTATAGAAAACCTGAACATAAATCTCTTTTCAAGTGATCCCTCTACGGTACAACGCTACAAGCGCTGTGGCAAGCGAATTATGAAAAATGTACGGCATATTGTGTGCGGGTGGCTACCCTCGACAACAGTTTCAATCCCAATCCAATCCCAATCCCAATCCAGGGTGGCTACCCTTGACACTCGATCGCAATCCTAATTTGGGATTTGCTGTCAAATCGTGCCATTTGGTACTCTTGAATCCAATCCTGCCACACGATTGGATGCGAACCAGGTGGAATTTTATGGAACTAAATGAAATCGACTACTCGATCTTTTGGTACTCTTGACGCGATTTTGACGTTTTGTTTCGAGATTAGAGTAGAGTTTGAGATCGTGATTTAACAGTCTACAAAAGTCAGCTTTTTTGTGTTCGAGTGTATGATTTTTGCTTGGGTTTTTGTGATTTTTAAGAAAATATGGCACGTTTGGCTCTTGTATTTGATATTTTGGACAATGCTCATGGAGTAGATATAAGGCAAAGGCGAAACCTAAGAAGAATGTCGCGGTACACCGAAAAAGCTTTTGCCATGAACGACGCCAAGTTCAAAAAATGTTACAGAGTTGGCAAAGAGCTATTTGAGGTAATACGTGGTGATTTGGAGCCTCTAATGCCAAGGCCTACTCAAGAAATGTGGAGTTGCTAGTAATAAATAAATAAATATGGGCAAGTATGAGACTATCTATATAAACTATTATACATATGACTCAAGCCCTGAGGCTTAAAGTAGGTATTAAAACTAAAAAAAACTACTCTTGATCGCGCCTACTAAGTAGAAGAGCAGAAGCAGCAATCCTATTGAGGGCATCGGCTATAGCCTGGGCACCTTGTCTTGTTGCTGTGGACAAACCCTCTACTGCTGTAGTGAGGTTTGACATCTGCTCCACAGCTTGAGAGAGGGCCCTCGCAGATAGTCTCTGCCTCAACCCGCTGTGCTTCAATAGCTGCAAAGTCTGCAAACCGGTCCAAGACAGGCGTTCAAGTTGAGGAGACTTCAAGTAAGTATTTTAATTTTGAAACAAAATGCAGTTTTAAAAGTATTAATAAAGGCGGGAAGTTTTTTTTTTCTAAAGCTGTGACTATCTTTTTCATTCTCCCATGTTGTTAATGATCGTCGTTAGATGAACGCTGTTATTTACTTTTAAATGTTTAAACATTATAAAAAGTGAGGAGTTTCGGGAAAAAAAATAATAATTGGTGAAATATTATGGATTAGACATGTTATTTTCAAATTTAATGAATGGTAGTTCTTTGTTGCGTTGGTTATGACCACACCTTCGTAGTGTTGTTCTTCCAGAATCACCGTGCGATGTCGATCGCATACTCGATTTCAATTTCAATCTCGATTTTGTTCAAGAGTGCCAAATTTTGTGAAAACTGGATTGGGATTGTATTGGGATTGAAACTGTTGTCAAGGGTAGCCACCCAGGGTGGCTACCCTTGACACTCGATCGCAATCCTAATTTGGGATTTGCTGTCAAATCGTGCCATTTGGTACTCTTGAATCCAATCCTGCCACACGATTGGATGCGAACCTGGTGGAATTTTATGGAACTAAATGAAATCGACTACTCGATCTTTTGGTACTCTTGACGCGATTTTGACGTTTTGTTTCGAGATTAGAGTAGAGTTTGAGATCGTGATTTAACAGTCTACAAAAGTCAGCTTTATTGTGTTCGAGTGTATGATTTTTGCTTGGGTTTATGTGATTTTTAAGAAAATATGGCACGTTTGGCTCTTGTATTTGATATTTTGGACAATGCTCATGGAGTAGATATAAGGCAAAGGCGAAACCTAAGAAGAATGTCGCGGTACACCGAAAAAGCTTTTGCCATGAACGACGCCGAGTTCAAAAAATGTTACAGAGTTGGCAAAGAGCTATTTGAGGTAATACGTGGTGATTTGGAGCCTCTAAAGCCGAGGCCTACTCAAGAAATGTGGACAGCACGGCAGCTTCAATGATTTGCATTTATCATAAAAGTCAGGCAGTCGGCTGTGGACTTCATTTGTAGACTTGATGCAGGCTGATGATATTAATGTGCATACCTACTTGTAAATAGATAAATAAAACTTCATTTAGGTGTATTGTTTAGTGTTTTTTTTATAAAACAAATCTTTGTTATATACCTACCTACTAATGCTATTTTATAATGTACCTATTTATTTAAATTTCAATCCTTATGCACAACCAGTTTCTAAAGTGTAATACTAATCTTCTATACTAATACTAATATTTTAAAGAGGAAAGATTTCTATTTTTGTGTGTGTGTATGTTTGTAATGAATAAACTCAAAAACTACAGTGCCGATTTAAAAAAAAATTTCACCATTCGAAAGCTACGTTCACCGAGTGGCATAGGCTATATTTATTGCTAGAAAAGATTAGGGATCCTTACTAAAGTAACGTAACCCAAGGTAAAAGATTTGATTGTTTGTTTGTTTGCATTTAATAGGCTCTGAAACTACTTAACAGATTTAAAAAAGTATTTCACATATAAGAAGCTACATTATGGCCGAGTGCTATAGGATTAAGGGGGGGGGGGTAGGGGAACTGCTCTTCATCCCAAGAGTACCCGTGCGAAGCCGGGGGCGAGTTGCTAGTAATAAATAAATAAAGATGGGCAAGTATGAGACTATCTATATATACTATTATACATATAACTCAAGCCCTGAGGCTTAAAGTAGGTATTAAAACTTAAAAAAAACTACTCTTGATCGCGCCTACTAAGTAGAAGAGCAGAAGTAGCAATCCTATTGAGGGCATCGGCTATAGCCTGGGCACCTTGTCTTGTTGCTGTGGACAAACCCTCTACTGCTGTAGTAAGGTTTGACATCTGCTCCACAGCTTGAGAGAGGGCCCTCGCAGATAGTCTCTGCTTCAATAGCTGCAACGTCTGCAAACCGGTCCAAGACAGGAGTTCAAGTTGAGGAGACTTCAAGTAAGTATTTTAATTTTGAAACAAAATGCAGTTTTAAGAGTAAGAATAGAGGCGGGAAGTTTTTTTTTTCAAAAGCTATGACTATCTCTTTTTTCTCCCATGTTGTTAATGATCGTCGTTAGATGAACGCTTTTATTTACTTTTAAATGTTTAAACATTATAAAAAGTGAGGAGTTTCGGGAAAACAATTAATAATTGGTGAAATATTATGGATTAGACATGTTATTTTCAAATTTAATGAATGGTAGTTCTTTGTTGCGTTGGGTATGACCACACCTTCGTAGTGTTGTTCTTCCAGAGTCACCGTGCGATGTCGATCGCATACTCGATTTCAATTTCAATCTCGATTTTGTTCAAGAGTGCTAAATTTTGTGAAAACTGGATTGGGATTCGGATTGGATTGGGATTGAAACTGTTGTCGAGGGTAGCCACCCAGTTTTCACAAAATTTAGCACTCTTGAACAAAATCGAGATTGAAATTGAAATCGAGTATGCGATCGACATCGCACGGTGACTCTGGAAGAACAACACTACAAAGGTGTGGTCATACCCAACGCAACAAAGAACTACCATTCATTAAATTTGAAAATAACATGTCTAATCCATAATATTTCACCAATTATTAATTGTTTTCCCGAAACTCCTCACTTTTTATAATGTTTAAACATTTAAAAGTAAATAAAAGCGTTCATGTAACGACGATCATTAACAACATGGGAGAAAAAAGAGATAGTCATAGCTTTAGAAAAAAAAAACTTCCCGCCTCTATTCATACTTTTAAAACTGCATTTTGTTTCAAAATTAGTCATAGTCATAGTAGTCATAGTAATTAAAATACTTACTTGAAGTCTCCTCAACTTGAACTCCTGTCTTGGACCGGTTTGCAGACTTTGCAGCTATTGAAGCACAGCGGGTTGAGGCAGAAACTATCTGCGAGGGCCCTCTCTCAAGCTGTGGAGCGGATGTCAAACCTCACTGCAGCAGTAGAGGGTTTGTCCACAGCAACAAGACAAGGTGTCCAGGCTATAGCCGATGCCCTCAATAGGATTGCTGCTTCTGCTCTTCTACTTAGTAGGCGCGATCCAGAGAAGTTTTTTTTTAGTTTTAATAGGTACCTACTTTAAGCCTCAGGGCTTGAGTCATATGTATAATAGTTTATATAGATAGTCTCATACTTTCCCATCTTTATTTATTTATTACTAGCAACTCGCCCCGGCTTCGCATGGGTACTGTTAGGATGAAGAGCAGTTCCCCTACCCCCCCTTAATCCTATAGCACTCGACCATAATGTAGCTTCCTATATGTGAAATACTTTTTTAAATCTATTAAGTAGTTTCGGAGCCTATTCAATGCAAACAAACAAACAATCAAATCTTTTACCTTGGGTTACGTTACTTTAGTAAGGATCCCTAATCTTTTCTAGCAATAAATATAGCCTATGCCACTCAGGGTGAACGTAGCTTTCGAATGGTGAAATATTTTTTTAAATCGGCACTGTAGTTTTTGAGTTTATTCATTACAAACATACACACACACAAAAATATAAATCTTTCCTCTTTATAATATTAGTATTAGTATAGAAGATTAGTATTATACTTTAGAAACTGGTAGTGCATAAGGATTAAAATTTAAATAAATAGGTACCTTATAAAATAGCATTAGTAGGTAGGTATATAACAAAGATTTGTTTCATAAAAAAAAAACATTAAACAATACACCTAAATGAAGTTTTATTTATCTATTTACAAGTAGGTATGCACATTAATATCATCAGCCTGCATCAAGTCTACAAATGAAGTCCACAGCCGACTGCGTGACTTTTATGATAAATGCAAATCATTGAAGCTGCCGTGCTGTCCACATTTCTTGAGTAGGCCTTGGCATTAGAGGCTCCAAATCACCACGTATTACCTCAAATAGCTCTTTGCCAACTCTGTAACATTTTTTGAACTCGGCGTCGTTCATGGCTAAAGCTTTTTCGGTGTACCGCGACATTCTTCTTAGGTTTCGCCTTTGCCTTATATCTACTCCATGAACATAGTCCAAAATATCAAATACAAGAGCCAAACGTGCCATATTTTCTTAAAAATCACAAAAACCCAAGCAAAAATAATACACTCGAACACAAAAAAGCTGACTTTTGTAGACTGTTAAATCACGATCTTAAACTCTACTCTAATCTCGAAACAAAACGTCAAAATCGCGTCAAGAGTACCAAAAGATCGAGTAGTCGATTTCATTTAGTTCCATAAAATTCCACCAGGTTCGCAACCAATCGTGTGGCAGGATTGGATTCAAGAGTACCAAATGGCACGATTTGACAGCAAATCCCAAATTAGGATTGCGATCGAGTGTCAAGGGTAGACAAAGTGACAAAGTTACGATGCTTGTATGTTTGATGTTTCTCAATCACGCCGAAACGGCTGAACCGATTTCTATGAAATTTGGTACACAGATAGATTATAATCTGGCTACTTTGATCCTGGTAAAACGCGAGTGAAGCCGCGGGCCGACACTAGTATATAGTAGTTAAGACTCGTGTCACGGTCGTACAATGTATTTTTCAGGCTGTCTGGGCAGACCGCGGAACAAACAAAATACCTAACAAAACGTCGAGCATAAATCTGTGTCAATACCAATTAACTTTCGGCCGCGAGCGGCACAAAAACAACTCATACTAGCTATTATATTCTCTGTTGCCCATACTGTGGTATCTATGTAGGTATCGAAGGCCCATACATAAATCAGCAGAACCGCTAACGCTACCAATGTGATTGTGTACAGTTCATTTGTGGTTTCGATGCGTTCGATGTTATAATTCGTCACCCTCAGAATTTAGTAGCACATTGATTTCATAGTTTCCATTCTGCTGATTTGTATAAAAGCCTTGGAGTAACTTACATTGTATCAAAGTCAAATTTAAAAATATTTTATTTATTGAATTCACAAGGATAATTTTGAATCGTCTTATTAACTAATAAAACTATAGATTTTTACGCTTATTTTTACCGTCTGTTTATTTGGGCTGATGATGACTTGAAGCGTTTTCGCTTGCAGCACAGATTTGGGTGACCAATTTCTATATATAAAAAAATTATCTGTGGTTACCAAAGATAACCCGACTTGACGACGTTTTGACAAGAACCTTAGACACATCTTTTGTATGCTCATCTTTGGTTGGTACTAAAACGTAGTGCTTACTTCCTCAATGGTTGGTACTACAGAAGAAGTAGTACATACATTCATGGTTGGTACAGGACCATTAGGTGAGTAAATAAGTAGGGTAAAGTTCAGATCTTGTTGTCTCGATGTCATAAGTGTCACAAACGGTATTCTCCTACTGACAAGACAACGCGGAAATGTATATAAATCGTAATGGGACCGAAAACAAAGCTAACCCTCCGTAGAATATAATTATTAATCCATTCAATTCTCGTCCTGAGGACACACTTTCAAACTCAATTTTGTCATTTAAATATTTAAATGTCAAAATTGTGTTTGAAAGATCGTTACATGATCGAGAGCAGAATAAATTGTTACAAGATAAATAAAACACTTATGAAAACGCACAATAGTGATATTTTGTCATTTCACCAATCAAATCAGTCTCGTTTCAGTTAACTTTCAATGTATGATATAATTATTACTTGAAAGCTGTCAGAAAAACTAAATCGACACGCATTGTTTTTTTAAAAGATTTTAAAGGAAAACTATCGCCTTTTCTATGTTCTCCTTGAACAGTTCTGGAACACGCGCCGTGTAGGTACTGTACTCTCCAATTTGCAAGGTACCGGGCCTAAGCCAGAGCTATCCTCCTTAATTTAATGCCTATAAGGGATTACAACACTCCTCCCGCACCTTCTGTAATATCTGTTTCTTTACAAATTTTGTTTCTACCCTTCGTTAGTCGAATTTTCAATTGAGGGAGCTCATTTTTCAAGTGTTTTTTTTAAATTATGACTTGAGGAATAACAACATAGCACTGAGTCTTACTACTATACTTCATGTTACTGGTTCTCTCTGGGTTACCCAGCGTTAGGTTGAGTACAACCTGCATCTGCTGAAGACGTTTTTGTAACAGATACTTTAAATACCATCATCATTCTGTATCATTCTATGTTAGCTGTCTTCGACCAAATTTAGCTGTATGTAAATTTAGCTGTATGTAAATTGTGTTGTTTGCTGCGCGTGTTTGCTATTACAATGCAGTGGGTTACACTGGTAGGTCATTTTCTCGCATACCTACGTCAAACAGAACAAAATAAGTTTTTTATTACATTTTTTTTTAATTAAATTAGTAATCAGGACGGTGTGCTGATCAAAATAAACCTAAACAGGGCCAGTTAAATTATCCATCGGTACGGTACTATTATCCATCGAGGAGTTCTGTTGTCCACCTTCCGCCTCAATTATCAGATCAGCTCATTGTCACCATAATATTGTGTTGTCATCAAAACTTGACAGGTAAACAAAATTAAAGCCCAATAGGATGTCAAGGAATGGATTTGACCTAAATGGGAGCTGTTACAGCTGTTTGAACATAAAGTTATGTAGTTTTTGATGTGTGTGTGTAGGGGCGACGCTAAGTATAGAGAAAATTACAGATTTACCTGCTTAATACATCAAAGTACTAATGTTCACAGTGTGCCACATAATTGCAAATACATATTATATGTCAAGTTCATGATAATATTTTCAAAGCAGCTCCAATTGTCCAGCATAGAGACCCGAATAGTGTGGGTTGTCGTTATTTGTCACATAGTAATTATTCAAATTCTGCTCTATACGTACGCAGGCTGGTAGAAATTACGTTGTGTGCTAACTACCTAGACCTACACGTTACGGTATTATTGGACTAAATTACGTTGTGTGCTAACTACCTAGACCTACACGTTACGGTATTATTGGACTAAATTACGTTGTGTGCTAACTACCTAGACCTACACGTTACGGTATTATTGGACTAAATTACGTTGTGTGCTAACTACCTAGACCTACACGTTACGGTATTATTGGACTAAATTTAATCATCGTTTGGGTTACACGTAGTTCGGGGCTTTAGCCCCCACTAATATATATGTAGGTAACTCTATAAAGGGTGTCCAAATACACTCTAGACTTGGAGACATATATGGACTCGGCGATTGACTCTCATACTAAGTCAAACTTTTTCTTACGGTTTATTGAAGATACCGACTTTTACTTCTGTAATTTCAGATTTGTAGCCACGCTTAAAGATTTGATGCTTCGATGCAAGGAAATGACGTGAAAAATCTATACGGCTTGGAGAAACTGAGCCCATATCTTTTAATTTTTCTTGAAACTAACTGTTTGGCATCAATGGCAGATGCTAGTTTACAGGTCTAGCGCTTAACTGAGTCAGTCCCTGAGGTATGGGAGCGGTACGTGAGGGGTGTTTTCGTTACGTCAAAATGAAGCATGGCTTCATGTCATCTGATAATTTGAGAGATGAAAACACCCCTCCCGTACCGCTCTCATACCTCAGGGACTTACTCAGTTAAGCGCTAGACCTGTAGCATCATCACCATCTTCATCATCATCATCATCATCATAGACTTTTAGCATCTTTAAAAGATAATTTAAACAGGTTAAAAATTGTGTAAAAACAGAGCTCATCTTCAAGAATGATGAAACTGAATTATTTAGATTCGTGCGGATGAATGCTTATACCTGTACGTTGTGGAACACCTACTCAATACTCATATATCACTGTAGTGGATTAGTGAAACCAGCGCATAACCAGCCCTTAATTATCCCTCTGTGGCTCAACCCGACAATATGCGCCTTATCCCAGCAACTCTGAGGTTTAGCTGTAAGTTGTGCGAGATTATGATGTTGAAGCCTTATTTAGTAGCTAGTTTCGATCACAAAGAAGGTCTTTGTAGAGGATAGATCCTTTCTTTAGTGGATTAGTGCCATTTACTTTGAAGTTTTCTACTTTATTATCATTATTAAGCTGGTTATATGATCATAAAAATAATTTACCACCAGCCATGTTGAATATGTTACACGCGTTAGACCAAAATGTTACACTTATTTATGCAAATAAATATCTTGAATCTTGAACTTTTTATTAATTGCTTAACTTTATAATATTCCTACCAATATTTTTTCTGGCTCATTTGATGTTAAATATTAAGTCACCTATATGCACATACACAAATGCATACTGTCTTATGACTTTCATTTCAATGGAGGATATCCACAAAGCTCAGATCCATTAGAATATCCTACGGGGCTAGTCAGAGGCAAGTCCATTTGGCACATGCTCCTTCTTTTCAGCTCATCACCGCACGTCATGGCAGCCAGGTATCTTACTTACCTACTACCATCCCTATCTTGGTATTTAGGACACTCATTCACAGTAATTTTGCCTCGTGCATTACGTTACCTACATCTCTGAAGAACTCAATATTATTGAAATACTTTATAACAAAAATTGAAAAGGATCGTGTGCCAAAATTGAAACAAAAACGTTTACATTATAGGTATTACGTTGTCATCGCATCAGGCCCAACCGCGACATGCAGCCCCATTGGTAGCACGTGCCAAGTTTGGCACGTTCTATCTGGTCCCATGTGGCCGATCAACAGACTCAAATTTTATTTATACTGGTACATTTTATCGTCCGTTTTCACTGCTACAAGTATTATTAGTGTTTGTATCTCTGTATTTATGTGAACGGGATCACTATATCAAACACTCTATAAGTTTAGTTTAGGTATGGCGACTTAACGAACGTTTATATAACCTAGGCTTCCATTAAGCAAAAGGTTAAGCGCTGAGCCTACCATGGTTAATTTCAACTAATAAAATGAAAGAAAGAAAAAAAAAAAACAGAGTGTGTCCGTGGAATTACTGCCACCATACCTATTTCAGCCGCAAAGCAGTAGTGCTCGCATTGCTGTGTTCCGGTTTGAAGGGTAAGGGTGCTGGTGAAATTACAGGCACATGAGACTTTTCATCTTTATGTCTCAGGGTGGCGGGCGCAGTGCAATGCCATATAGGGTGCGTCCTAGGTGAACGTGTCCTATGAGGTAATGCACTGTTCATACCGCTTAACATCAGGTGGGCCATCTGCTTGTTCGGTCAAACAAGTAGTAAAAAAAAAACGATATTAAACACTCTACGAGTATATGTTTCGTTTAGGTATGACGACTTATCGAACGTTTATATAACCTAGGCTTCCATTAAGCAAAAGGTTAAGCACTTAACATACCTACCATGGTTAATTTCACCTAAAACTATTACATTTATGGTTTATTTTATTCAAACATCAAACATTTCATGACATTTGATCGAAATTAATTTTTCTTCCAAGCTTTTAATTACTTAATATTCTTTGATTTGTTGTAGGCAAGCTTTATGATTTGAAATTCTTAAGTGAAGTAAAAATTGCACAAAGCCTATAGGATCAAGCGTCCTACGTATAACTTAGGTATACGAATATGAACCCTTCTACATCGCGTGTAATATAATTCATCCCCTGAGGCTATCCAACGTTACACTGCATAAAATATCTTTGAGATTAAATCACTTTTATTATACTGAGCTAATAAAACTAGAGTTGTATTAAAGGGCAAAAGGAGCTATTATATTGATTTATTTGCAATATCGATATCGTCCTTGCAGACAATGCCAGGTTGTGAGATGAATTATTTCACAGTTTTTGCGAAATGAAGGGGCTAATAGCAGAGTAGGTACTGGGTTGCACGTATGGATGTTTAAATCGATAAATTTTGATTTATTTTTAAAAGTATCCGTATATATAGTGTCAATCAAGATCATAATCTATCAGGCCTATTTCTATCTATCTACCTCGTCGAATCGGTCCAGCCATGGGCAAATTGAGGCACTCACAAACATAATATATAAAAAACATCGCTTTTTCTGATTCCACCCTTTTATTTGCTTTTTGGCACTTTCAAAAGTTAGAAAACTATGAACACAAGATGAAAATATGATTTCCAAAACTTTATGTCCAAAGCTGTGGTAGCTATTACAAAGTACGAGGCGGGCGCAACAGTTACAAACATTTGGCATGAATCCTGGTAACCAGTGAGGCTATCACTAATTGGAACTCGCAAACCGCTCGCCAGCGAGAAAGAGAATTTCTAAGTAATTGTGGAAGAGACTAATTGGGCCGAGTAGACCGGCGACACGGCGGGACCAACTTTAGATATACTTTACAGTTTTTGGCAAAATATATTTTGCTTAAAATATCAGCTCATTTACAATGAGCAAGTCACTGGCGCTATACTCGCTACTGCCATCGGTAAGTTGCAACTGAACTGACTGGAAACAATTAACTAATGAACTCTAATTCTGTTGGAGGTGTTTATACCTGCAATGGCTCTGGGAGGGGTAAATTGAGTTTGTGACGTTTCAAAATTATCCTTGTGATTTAATTGAATAAAATATAACTTTTAAAAGAGTGAAAAATAGGGTAGATCGATATATCTGCCAATAACATCTACTCGCAAAGACTTTAGTTAGTTCTGCCGTGATCATGGCACATGCAACTGTGCCGAAATATCAGGAACAAATAAAACTCAAGAATCATGGTAAATATCCCGTTTCTAGTGTTTTTTTTTTTGAATAAAATACTTTTGAAATTGGGTGTCTTCTGGATTGTTGTTGTATTGTGTTGGGCTTGTTATTGTCTTCCTATACTCAGGTACCCTACGGTAAGGACCCTACGGTTCCTCAGCACGTGTGCTAGCACAATTGTATCAACACAATTTCTCAAAAGACATTTGCTCAATTATTCTTATCACATTGTGATGTTCTGTTTGATTTGTAATCGAGGCGCTGCGTGTGCGTGCTTGTTGCGAGAGAGAGACGACACGCGAGGTAGAGAACCTGAAAACACACGTGCGTGTCATGCTTGCGAGCCTCTCGCTCTCCTCTATTGTGCTAGTGAGTCTCGCCTCAACTGTGGTAGCAGATTGTGCTGGCACACATGTAACATAGAGTGCCCCGCATGATACTCGCATTTTTTTTTTTTTTTTTTTTATACTTCTTTGGATGTCTGGTCTAGCAGATGGCCCACCTGACGTTAAGCGGTACCCTCTGCCTATGAACAGTGCATTACTTCATAGGTCTCATCCACCTAGGACGCACCCTATGTGGCATTGCACTGCGCCCGCCACCCTTAGACATAAAGATGAAAAGTCTCATGTGCCTGTAATTTCAACGGCAACCATACCCTTCAAACCGAAACACAGCATTGCGAGCACTACTGCTTTGCGGCAGAAATAGTACTTCCCCGGAAAAGGAGGTACATGCTACATAACAGTACCGCAGCCAACCCAACTCCTTAAAGTAACGGAGCAGGGCATTTAGGTTGATGGTAATATAGTGGGCGGTGACTCGAAAAACAATAATCCCTAGAGTCAGTGTTGACTCGATGTAAACCTGCCTTTTACCGCTGCAATTCGTAGTATTAGCTCAGGATCTATATTGCAGCTTTACTCCGGTTTTTTTTAGCTTAGCGAGCTTAAAGAACTTTCTGCGTTATCCAAAGCTAATTCTGCATTCCCTACCCAACCTCACATCATAGAACCCTGGGTTTCTCGTACGACTCATTTCTCGAGATCATTTCTTCCCCATACCTTTAAACTATGGAATGAGCTTCCACCTGAAGTTTTCCCGCTGGGTTACGACATGTGTCGTGTCAAGAAAAATTTTCATTAATTCCTTCAAGGTAGGCAGCGCATCGACAATACCCCCGATGTTGCCGGTGTCTATAAGCGACGGTGACCACTTTACATCAGGTGGGCCGTGAGCAAGTTTGCCAATTAGTATCAAAACAAAAAAAAAACGAGCTAGTTAGTGAGACATTGGTCGTGGCGTTGGTCAATGATTTTATTATTAACTGGATTTTCAAGCCCGTTCCACAGACCCGTTCTAAACTAATAGTACGAGCGGCGATCGTATGATCTACTTCGTCATTTGATACAAAGACATGGCACATTATTATAAAAGTGATGCTTTAAAAATAAATAAATACCGTTACCTTTTTTACGTAAATACCATTAAAAAAATCACCGGAAGTGATAGCTTTTTTTATACTTTCGGCCAATTCTAATTTTTGACCCATATTTTTCTAAACTAAGCATCTCTTTTATAATCATGTGCCATGTGTCTTATCTTTGTATCAAATGACGAAGTAGATCATACGGTCGCCGCTCATACTATAAAGCCACTGAAGTTGTTACATTTTAAAGTTGTCGAATAATCCATCACACCCCTAGTTGTAATAACTAGATTGTGCCAAAGAACACCCCGAAATTGCAATTAGAAAGGTTTGTTCAAGCACATTTGTTAGCGCGGCCGCGGTCGGCATTCGCATTAAATTGCTTTTTAACAGCTTTGAGCTTCCCAGTTCTGTATTTTCTACTATTTAGAACGTTTTAATGACGAACAATAAACATTACTTCCCTATACAATTAAAGATAAATGAGACAGTTAATGGACGTTCCTTGAAATTGGATTGAATTTTGTATGCTTGCCAAAAAGCTTCGGTGTACGAGGCGTGTTGGTTCGCTTGAAAATTTGAGTGTTTATCAAAGTTTTCTGACCTTTAAACCGATCTTTCAAGTCGGTAATACAATTATTGCTGTAGGAAAGTTCTACTTTTGCCACTAAACTTTAGGAAGCCGTGATGAACCACGAAATTAGGGTTCATAAATACGTTTCGGCCCATCAGAAATTTAACACAAAGTCACTGACCTCAAAGTAAATGGACTTCAGGTCAGCGCTCAAACAGTCCCAAAAGAGAAACAAAACGCATAAAAATAAACAATGCTGTCAAGTCTTATCCGTTTTTATTGCTGCTTGATTATTGAAACATTTAAAGGACAAGAGGTACTAATATTTATTCAGTGACTAGAGTGTGAAACGGCAGTGTATCGAACTCATTTTTCATAGGTGTCATATTTTGGCATTGATAGTGTATGGAATCACATATAAAATAATACTACACTAGTGTGTAATGGTTTGTAGAGCCCATCGTAGAGTCGATCTTAGTTATCTTTTGCAAGAATATAAGAGGCTTCTCAATCTCAATGAAGAGCACTGTAATATACCCAACATACTCCGTGCTATTAAAGTCAGCACGACAGCACTAAGTGAACCGACGACGCGTACCAAAGGTCTCTTTGTCGCATTGTTACTGCTCGAAGCGTTGTACTGGTGTGTTTGTGTGTGAGAGGGTGTGTGTGTGTACCTAAACGTAGCTTGACACTAGTAGAAGCTGTAACTTGTATTACGTATTGTTAACACTTAGTTGTGAAGCGAGTTGTGGAAGTTGGAGCAGAGTTGAAATTGCTTCGAGAAAGGACTTTGTACCTAATAAACGTGTGTGAAGTAGTTTTTATCCAATTGTGAAGTTCAAAAATGTGACGATTTGCGCGGTCGCAGGCGCTGAGACACGAGAGGTACGGCTTCTATTCCCGCCTTGGAACAAATATTTGTACAATCTGCAGATATTTGTTCAGGGTATTCCGGGTAATTTCTATGTATCATAAAAAATACCTATCTATGTAATGTATTGTATTAAGTATATCAGTTATCTAGTACCCATAACACAAGCTCTGCTTACCTTGCGGCTAGATAATGTTGTGTGAACTGTCCAGCATTATTTATTTATTATTTATTATTATTAATGGTTCTGCTGTCTGGATGTTTGTCAAGACTAAAGCCAGGAGTAAAGCCGCCGACCATATATTTCAGCAAGCGGTCTGCTTTGCCTTTGTTTGAAGAACATATTTATAAAACAATGTTATTAATTTTTCGAAGCGAACCCGCCTTAACTGTTGGGTGTATATATTTATTACTATCAGTTCGGTCCGAGGGAACTGAATTTGGGGATAAAAGCATCCTATTTTTGCCCAGGTGTCTGTATAACATAATCTTGGTAGGTATCTGTGCAACAAATTTTATCTAACATCCAAATAAACTAACAAATAAACAGAATGTTGTAAGTTATGTTTGTAAGGGTTAGCTATAAATATTTATTCAGATTTAGAGTTTTATGGCTTCAACTAGCCCAAAATCGAGACGAATGTATATTAAATTTAAATGTAACCCAAAAATTCCGTACCAGCGGGACTCGAACCCGCAATTTTCGAATGTATATTTTTGAAGGGGCATAATGTCTTACTTACTAATACGACAGATAAAATAATACTATGCTAGTACTAATACTATTAAAATATAACGAAAGAAATACAATAAAAAACGCATCCAACATAATATATACTAACAAATACATTAGTAGTAGTAGAGGAGCTTTTTTGTGAAAGAGTTCGTCCAAGGAAGTAGCACATCCATAAATATTTCTGCCGCAAAGCGGTAGTGCTCACATTGTTGTGTTCCGGTTTAAAGGGTATGGTTGCCGGTGAAATTACAGGCACATGAGACTTTTCATCTTTATGTCTCAGGGTGGCGGGCGCAGTGCAATGCCACATAGGGCGCGTCCTAGGTGGACGTGACCTATGAGGTAATGTGTTGTTTAAGGCATATGATACCGCGTCAAAAATAAAAATAACAATAGTAGGTAAGTAGGTACACGCAAAAAATTGCATTGTTATTAACATTACTTGTTTTTGTTCGTTAATTTGTAAGAAATAAAATGTTTTTTATTTATTTATTTATTACTTGTGTCCGCTCGCGGCTTCGCTCGCGTTTTAACTGGATAAAAAGTAGCTATAGGTCAATATAGTTCATAATCTATCTGTTTACCAAGTTTCACTGAAATCCTTTCAGCCGTTTTGGCGTGATTGAGAAACAAACATACAAATCGTAACTTTGATTATATAAGAGGGATAATGCCTAATCGAACTCTTTGTCAAGTTTATTATTTTATCTGTGGTCAAGTTAATAATAATCAATGGAATATTCGGTATTGACAATTTTCTAATGATCGACTTTACATATAGGTATATATATGTATAGATATATATATACAAAGACCCTTTTCAAATTAATCAGAGCTTATTGACTAACAATAAATTAACTTTATGTCAATATATGGATCAATATCCTCCTATTTTCGCAAATATTTACTCTATGTCGGCAAAACACATTAGAAAAAAAAGATTTACCAACTACATTATCCGAAAGTCTATGAGAGTAATGGAATATCTAGGACTCTATAACATTGATAGTGATACGTATTAGACTTTCATGACAATAACTTGCCTGGGGATAAAGCACAAACAAGTTCGAACTAGAATCTATAGCCGATATCACATTATTAGTTCAAGAGACATGTATGATTTTCTTACTATATCTTAATACTAGCGACTCGCTCCAACTTCGCACGGGTAGCCCCGGTGACCCCCCTCCTACCCCTCCCCCTATGTCAATCTCCTGGTTCTAAGCTACCTCCCCACGAATTTTCAACCAAATCGGTTCACCCGTTCTTGAGTTATAAGTGGTGTAACTAAGACGACTTTGTTTTATAAAATATAGATATATATCTTTATATCTATATATATTGTATATATTTTGTATATACCTACTTATATAAGTTGTATTATTCTTTTTGTAAATAAATGTATTTATCTTACATAAATATTACCTATATATATTTTTATATTCTTTTCTCATAACAGGAGCATAAATCTGTTTTTTTAATGACTATGTTTTGTACATAAATCACGCATGTGCAAAAAAGACTAGCGATAGCAGATTCTACTGAAACAACAATATAGAGAAAACAGGTATAAAACAAATAATATTAAAGTTGTTGTAGTATGTCCAGCCTAAGAATAGATCATCCATTTCCTCCCATGGATTTCGTAAAAGTCGAATAGGGATTTCACCATGAGATGCTGTTGCTTTGTAGGCAAACATCGTAAATTGCGTAATCGCACAAAACCAAAACTGATAGCAACATAGTTAAAAAATCTGCAAGCTGTTCCACCTCAAACGGTGCGTTATGAGCACTAACTTTAATATGTAAAAGTCGTTGTTGGCTTCTGGACTATTTCCGTACCTGCTAGGTAAATGTAAGGGAAAATGGTTGTTTTGCATAAATATTTCAGTAGTCGAGGCCAGTGTTTTGTAAAGGCCTCTATTAGCCACTAACAATTTAGGTATGTGGTGTAGTACGAATTTGAGTTTTAACGGTTCAGAAATACCTGTAAAGTTATTAACTCACTCGATTTTAGAGTATCCAGAGTTAAAGGGACAAAATGACGTTCATTGATGTCCCACTAGTTCCTTTGAAATAATCATAGGAACTAGTGGGACTAAAAATCCCATTAGTTCCTTTAAAGGAACTGCCAAAAGGGACTAGTGGGAATAAATCGAAAATAAAGTTGTACTTGTACTAGTTTGTAAGAGAGCTTCGGTTGAATAGTGGAAGTTGAAGTGACCACGATTTCAGATCGAACATGGATTCGATTCCCAGACGCTAAGCAATCGCTTTTTTCACTCGAAAAAATTATGTCCTTTCATGTGATCTTAAATGGTGACGTATAAAATTGTGTAGCGATCGAAATGTCGAAGAACCAACAATTTAATGACGTGCATAAGGAGCCAATGCGAGATAGGTACATTGAATTCATTCACTACATGGGTTCATTCACCATCGATCACTAGGCCCTTTTTAACGTCACCATACCTCAAGTTGGTCACAGACCTAACGCAAGGTGCCCAAGAAAGAACCAGACGACGAACGAACAAACTGACTCAAGTTCACAAAGAAACAAATGGCCGGTTACCGTAACCATTCGTCAAAGCTACAGATAATGTATGAAAACATCTGTCAAAAAGAGTTTATTAAGCAAAACAGCCGTTTAAACGCCCATTAATGAGTTGATGAACAGTGGTCTTTATGTGTAAAATCAAGATACATAAAGCAGCTCTCTCATTTAAGAATGATCGAGGCTCAAACGCTAACAGAATTCGTTGAAATGAAGAAAATGATTTTTGATGTCGTCGTAAATCAATTTGCGAGTATCATTCACAAAACCTCCATTCCAGATATCACCTATCAGGTAGGTACTAAAACATTTATGTACTCGATATAAAACGTCGCGAGGTGCTCGAACGTTTCATTCCGATCTCATCAATCAATCATAATGGTCTCGGGCGAAGAAAAAATATATTACCTTCGTTTATTGGCCGATGGTATTCGGTAATCTTCGGCAATCTTCGGAGAAATCATAACAAATCAGGTGGAGTTCTAACAAGTCCTCGTGAATGTATCTAATAAAGTGAACTCAATTTGAGGATGAATTGTATTTTGTTGCTTTTCTATGTATTGCTAATGATTGTTGGTGATTGGCAACTTCGTGTGTATTTAGCTGGTGGCTCTTAGTTGGCTAAACCGCTTCAACCAGCCGGTTACCACGGGTAAATGCTGGATAATCTACTTTAGTTGAGTCGCTCTATACTAATGAAGAGTTTTCCATGAATTCTATGTCTCATTAGATTCTGATAAGAGTCAAATCATTATGAAGTAGCAAAAAAAAAAACATGTTTCATATTATAATACATTTTCTCGAATAAAATATCGTGAACTAACCTTTATAATACGCTTCTAACGTAAATATACCTATAGCTATTCCTAATATCAACGTATGTGATGATAAAATTAATAAGAGTAACAAAAATATTATCATAAAGAGCCAAGTTGATTTATATTTTCAATAACGCAGCAAATATTTGTTTCAATATTGTTTTTCGTGATTTTCGCTCTTACCTTTCGGTTCATGAAGCTTTCTTGAGAAGGAATAACTTAAATAAAACCTACTTACCTTCTTATTTTTGTAAAAGTAGCATTTTCATAAATATGTATCATAATTTTCCTCTTAAATTATATTCAAATGCATTGCCATTGGAATGCGTTTATCCGAGGAAATCAGATGCAATTCATAGCGGGAACGGAAATACTCTGCGCAAAATATGCAATATCCATGCGGTTTGAACCGAGTACCTACCTACCTTCAATACCTCATGCAAGTATTTGAGTTCTTGAAGTAGAATTTATGATTTTATACAAGGACTTTTGTTACGAGTTAGGGTTTAGGATAAAATAATTACACTGTACTCTGTACGTCAATTCTTTTTTTACTATGACTGTACTTCACTACACTGTTCACTAATTATCACTCTCAAGTCACTTGATTGATTCAAACTGAAAGTCAGTTTACGACTGGTCGCACCTCGAGCGAGCACAGTTTATAAATGCGAGCACTTGAAACCGAGAACGTTCTAGTACTATCAAGCATTCAGTGGAATTCCGTTGAAACTTCCAAAGAGAACAGTTGTATACACGCGTCCTGTTCTACAACAGATAGAGCTAGCAATTTTACGTCACTTGTCAAAAGATGGCGCTTACAGGCACTAAATGTGTTTACGCAAATTGGTCTGCGTAACACTATGTTCCTTTGCTTAAAATAATAGTTATGATTGAAAATTAAAATAGTCTTCAGTTTATCTCTCGATATACTGATCGATCTCATCTGATAGTTTTGTAGGGGCTTGTAGGGGTTGTAGGGGTTGTAGGGCCTTTAAGGGGTTTTAAGGGTTATAGTATGGCAAACAGAAACTCGCGAGTTGCATGCTAGAAGCTACCTCCCAATTTATTCTTGCCATGAAGACTTTCAGATTGTCACTATTAGGAAGCCTACACAAGCATTGAGTGATAGAATCGACAAAAAAAAGCAGGTTGCCATTATTTGTAGAGTTTCCAGTAGAAAAATATTATACAAAAAGTTCCCGGCAAAAGGAAACCAAGACAAAACCACATTATTTAATAAATCATCCCTTAATTCCTTAAAATACCTTAACTTTTAAACTTTACCTACGATTTTACAAAACCCGTGTCATGTATCAAGCCATGATCAAATTAATATTGGATGCCTACCACTTTACTTGATTTTCGGCTTTACCGAGTCGAGATAGAGAGCAATTTCCTGTCCTATGTTGAGGGTGTATGTTTTGTGAAGTAGGTTGGGGTAGGGTTGTTCGGTGAAACATAAAAAAGTCGGAAAATTCGACAAACTCATAAACGCTGGAAATTGTAATTCAAAAAGCGAAGGTACTCAATGTTTTACGAATTTAGTCTGCTTCAAAACCTCAATTGAGGATCTTTTTATGTATTTTTCTAATCTATTTCATAGTTAGCACTAAGTTTGATCATACAAATCCGGACATGAGAGGCTTTTTTGAAGGGTCTCTAAAAAGCCTCGCATCAACCCTAGATGAGGGTTGGTCGGTACGCAGCCTCTCTAAATTAATTACAAGGGAATTAGAGAGAGCGCTGGAGGTAGGCCGGGTGCCTTAGAGACTCTACTGGTTACCGAAAGGAGATTGAATACCTGACCTTCATGCAAGGAACAAGATTTACATTCACTATTTGCGGATAGGGTCATTCCTCAACGCTTCTTTAACTCATTTTCATTACGTTTCAATAGAAGCTTTGTGTTTCGCTTCTATGTAATGAGCGGGTTATATGCGTAATAGGCTATTAGGTCCTAAAAACTAGCCAAGTGCGAGTCGGACTCGCACACGTAGAGTTCCGTACCAGTATCTATAAAAACGGCAAAAAAAACACGTTTGTTGTATGGGAGCCCCCTTAAATATTTATTTTATTCTGTTTTTTAGTATTTGTTATTATAGCGGCAACAGAAATACATCATCTGTGAAAATTTAAACTGTCTTAATATCACGGTTCATGAACCGTGATATTTAGACATGAACGTTTAGACATTTAGTCATGAACGTTCTTGTATCTCATGAGATACAGCCTGGTGACAGACGGACAGACAGACAGACGGACAGCGGAGTCTAGGTTCCCGTTTTACCCTTTGGGTACGGAACCATAAAAATCCATTACGCTGGCACGCGGCATACTTCAGGGTGGGAGATATATTTTCGTAGCTCAAGTTAAGATAGTGGACCAATCAACCACAATATCTTTGCCAATCATATACCTATGTTAAACTAGATAACGCAAGTGCACCTACTTTGCGAGTTACTTTGCCTGTCCCAAGTAGGTGCAATGCACCTATTAGCAAACACCAAATCTGGGGCCCAATTCTACTAAACCAATTGTATTAAAATTGTTAATTAATCATCTCATACTTGTCACTTTTGACGCTTTTGATATTCTACTAACATTAATGGTTTTTCAATTGCATTATAATTGTGACCATTTACAAACAGTCGTAAAATCATAAATTTAGCAGACCACCATTTTTAATGACAATTGTAATTGAATTGTAATTGCATAGTAAAATAATGGTTTTTCTTTAAAAATAGTAGAATGGGGCCCCAGTTCGCACTCTGCCGTCTTCGCGATAACACGTGGCTAATTGCGCCATAATGAACTGTAAAAATTCATCGAACTCAGCTAGCCGTGCGAATGGAGATATTTCATAGCATTTTAGGAACAAAATAAAACAGCACGCTTGGTTTCATATAAATTTACGTGTTTGCGGTGTCTATCTTGATATTATGGTCAATAAATAAATAAATAAATAATGCTGGATAGTTCACATAACATTATCTAGCCCCAAGCTAAGTAGAGCTTGTGTTATGGGTACTAGATAACTGATATACTTTAGACAATACATTACAAAGATAGATATTTTTTATTATGCATAGAAAATACCCAGCACACCCTGAACAAATATCTGCAGATCGCACAAATATTTGTTCCGAGGCGGGAATCGAACCCGCAACCTCTTGCGTCGCAGGCGAACCTACGCCCGCGGCGCCACAGAGGTCGCCAATTCTTTTGCTCAACCATGTGTTCTGTGTTTTTATAATTTGTACATTGTTCTTACGAAACACAAAATTGAGTAGTAGGTAGGTTAGTGAGTGCAAATTCAAGGCATATCAGTGTTATTTCAACTCAGTACGCTAGGTAAGTCTGTACAGTTTACTTTCTGCTGCTGCTAATTGTAAGGCAAGTTAATTCTAGGGCATAAATTAAAGCTAGGCATTCACAAAGTGAAAGGCGAGTGAATGAATGGGTCTCCCGTGACCGAGTGAATGGGAAACTTAGAACGAAATGCAGACCTTATAAATCTAAATTCTTGCAACTTCTTCAGATGTAAGGACTACGGGCAACTGAAACGAGGATGTTGACCGCTCAAGTATTGCTTGAGTACTTCAGCGGCTAGGCTGCACGGCTGTACAGAAAGTTATTAAAAAAAAATCCGACCCCATGCAAGTCGGAGTTGCACAAGAAGGGTTCCGTACCATCGTATAAGATTTAAAAAAAAACACGTTTCTTCTACGGTTTTAATTTAATTTAATTTTTAACCCCCGACGCAAAAACGACGGGGTGTTATAAGTTTGACGTGTCTGTGTGTGTGTCTGTCTGTGGCATCGTAGCTCCCGAACGGATGAACCAATTATTATTATTTTTATTTGAGATGTGAATTTGTCGGGAGTGTTCTTAGCTATGTTTGATCAAAATCGGGTCAGCCGTTTCATTGCATTGTTTTTTTTTAATTTTTACAAAATTAATTACTTGTTATTATTTGTTGTTATAGCGGCAATAGAAATACACACTCATTCAATTTCAACTGTCTACCTGTATTGTTTATGAGAGCCAGCTCGCTTACAGACGGACGGACGGACGGACAGCGGAGGCTTAGTAATATATACCCTTGGCTCAGGTATTCGAAATTCTTGTTTAGAATTGAGTACCAAATATTTCGGCCAAAAATTATCAAAATGGGCCGGTAAATGGCACCGCAGCAAACATCCCCCCTTTTTGGGGGAAATACCCTTTCTATCAAAAATACGACCTGTACGCGAGTACCAATGTCGGGCGAGTAGCCGGTTGAGATGCAAGAGGTTGCGGGTTCGATTCCCACTGCGGGACAAATTTTGTATGTACCTACTGAAAATATTTGTTCCGGGTCTGGGTGTTATGGTACCATTATAGTACTCGTAGTTCGAGATTCCCACAAGGAATCCTAGTGGACTATGTATGTGACTGTTGGCTGATATGTTATATACATACATCTGGACAGATGAAAGCAAATTTTAACAGTTGCTGCAAAGACTTCGTTCGCGCGATTCAATAATATCTTCTGAACCCTGCAAGGTATCGAAATGGAACATACACGAAAATTTAAGTTAAAATTCCTGTCTTATCCCTAAAACTTTCATTGAAATCCGTTGAGCCGTTTCGGTGCCTGTTCGAGCCAAACTTTCAGATAGATAGACAAAAATTCTAAGAAGTAATTAATTTTGTAAAAATTCAAAAAACCCTCAACGCAATGAAACAAATGAACCAATTTTGATCAAACATAGCTAAGAACACTCCCGACAAATTCACCTTTCAAACAAAAAACAAAAAAAACGAAATCGGTTAATCGAAACTATTCGTTTGGGAGCTACGATGCCACACACAGACACACACACACACACACACAGACACGTCAAACTTATAACACCCCGTCGTTTTTGCGTCGGGGGTTAAAAACGGTCATTTATGTATTATATTTATTATTATATCGCCGTTATGCTGCGAAAACCAATTAAATTCACAAAAATCAGTTATGAGATAAATGCGATTAAATTTTAACCACAAAATAATTCTGTCATTATCCATGTTTATCAAGATAGTTTTGTTACATGCAATTATTTAATTTAATCTCTTAATGAAACCAGCAAAATAATTATATTCAACTATAGAGATTTAAACAAAAAACTATATTTAAGTATACAGGGTACCCTATTTAATTGGTTTTACCTGAAAATGTAGAATTATATTTTATTGTGATTTACCTATAAACTATTTAGATAATGCTGTCATAAACATTATAAACCAATTGTATTATTGTTTTTCGTTACAGAAAATCGAGTCTTAAATTGTGATTGTCCATAGAATGCAAAATAAAAAATAATTGGAAAAATTTAATTGGTTTTACCTGTACTCAAAATTGGTTTGGATGAACTTATACAAATCTATTATACTGACTGATTGATTCATCATCGCCGGGCCGAAACCACTGGACATAGAGACTTGAAATTACGAGGGTGTATTTCTTTTAAGGCGTAGGGGTGTACTAAGAAAGTAATTTGGAAAGTTCAACCCCTAAGGGAGTGAAAAGGGTTGAAAACCATTGTATGAAAAATCGTAATACTTGAACTTACAAACTTGAAACTATGCATACGTGTGCTTCAATACAAATCATAAAAGGGTAAAATATTTTTTCCGCGAACTACCCCCAAAAGCGAGTGCAATGTGTTAAAGTGTTTTTTTGGTTGAATTTTTCAAAATACCCCTTAAAAAGGGGTGACGAAATTATAGTTTTTTTATGCTGTGATGCGTGGGAAATCACGATTATTCAGCTAGTTCCTAATAACATAACAAGTAGTTAGTTTTGTTACACATTTATTTTAAAATAACAAAGATAGCTCTAATGAAAATGAAGTAAGTCATTTATAAAGTTGTAATAATCGCATCAGAACATTGTTTAATCTTCATCTGAAGTTGTTGCAGGGTCTTCGTCTGATACTGTGCACTCAGGTAGCGTGTCTTTCCATTCTGAATTTGTATTTAAACCATGAAACCATGTATGAAACTCCTCCGGAATAACGCCTTTAAGCTTGAGATAGAAGGTCGTCACCACCGTCAGCGGTTTCATTATTGTGACCTATTATAAAGTTTTTATAAGCTTGAGATAGAATTTTTTTTTTTTTTTTTTTTTTTATTTTATACTACTTGGATGACTGATCGAGCAAGAGGCCCACCTGATGTTAAGCGGTAACCTCTGCCTATGAACAGTGCATTACCTCATAGGTCACGTCCACCTAGGACGCACCCTATGTGGCATTGCCCTGCGCCCGCCACCCTGAGACATAAAGATGAAAAGTCTCATGTGCTTGTAATTTCACCGGCACCCTTACCCTTCAAACCGGAACACAGCAATGCGAGCACTACTGCTTTGCGGCAGAAATAGGTATGGTGGTAGTACTTCCCCGGACGAACTCTTTCACAAAAAAGCTCTACTACTACTAAATCATAGGTCATCGCCATCGTCGTCAATATAATATTCTGCAAAATATTAAGTTGATTAAAAATAGTTCCCGCTTGTTAGACCCAGAGTAGGTAAGATACCTACTCAAAGGAACTTCGTAATCACACTACATGTGAGGCACACCTATTCCCGAAACAAAAAAAGTGGCAAAGTGCGAGTCGGACTCGCGCACGAAGGGTTCCGTTCCATTATCTATAAAAATGGCAAAAAAAACACGTTTGTTGTGTGGGAGCCCCAATCAATATTTATTTTATTCTGTTTTTTAGTATTTGTTGTCACAGCAGCAACAGAAATACAGCCTGATGACACCAAACTGCAAAAAAACACATTTGTTGTATGGGAGCCCCCTTATTATTATTTATTGTTTCTGTTTTTTAGTATAACAGCAACAGAAAAACATAATCTGTGAAAAAGGCGGACAGACAGACAGACGGACAGCGGAGCCTTAGTAATAGGGTCCCGTTTTACCCTTGTGGTACAGAACCCTAACAACAATAGTAAAAGAGAAATAAGCATGTTGGTACTAAATTACAATTGGCATAACCTTGCTTTTTTTTCTCAATCACTGAATTATTATCGATTCATACCTTTAGCTACCTATTGTAACTCTAATTATACTATTATAAGTAGTTTCAACCACAACTCGGTAACTACCTACATCAGTCATTTAGATATCTAACTAACAACAACTTTAAACATTCTGCATAACCTCACTTTGTCGGTTTCGAATGAAGTTGATTATTATTTCTTACCTGTCTGTTTTTCTCGATTTGTACGATCAAAATCAACCATATTTGAACTCATTTCATAGGGATAAAAGGCTAAAATCACTCACTACCAATTTATAACTTAATTTTTCACCCACCGAGATGCACGCGTGCGAACATAAAGCAAGTATAAACACGAGACGCTAGCGCCACAGCGCGAGACGAGCGAGTAAACTGATTTAAACGTTTTTCACTGTATAGATTTCAAGTTGCACATGCACTGAATATCCTCAGAGAAAACCAATTATTAAGATTTAGATTTATTTCGTAGACGAAGTGGTCTTGTTTAAAATGGTTTGAGTCTGTCAGATAAAAGGATTTAAATCATAATAATTGTTTGTTTTTGTAGTGTGCATATAATTTAGCTAAATTAAGTCTTCGAAAATGGTTATTTCAAACAAAATATAATACTAAAATCCTAAAACGCTCTTGGGGTAAAACCAGATATCACATGATATATGAATGTCACTGTAGTAAAACCTTTGGCGGTCATTATTAGGTCAGGTTACTTGTCTGTACATGAGAAATACTCCTGGAATCATTAAAATAATTGGTTTTCCCACTAACTATCTCGAAAAGTATGTGACATAGCGTTTAATCTGTTTTCGCAGATGGAAGTGCGCGAAAAATTGAGTAGGGTGGTACTGTTAAGTATTTTTTTATAAAATCTCGAGATAATTGGTTTTCGCAGTATAACGGCGATATATACTTAGTATGGTTAGGTATTTTTTTTTTTTAACATTGGTTGGCCTTTGTTTGATCACGTTCTCACCTCATTGTAACAGTTCACTAAGATTTTATTATATTGGTTTAGATAATTGTCTTATAGATATTACCGGAACGCATAATATAATTTTCCCCTGGCGGTCAGATAAACACGCACACAATTTCCTTACATCCATTTCTTTCCATCTGTTCTAGGTATCCATAATTAATCTGTCTACATATATCTTGAAACAAACAAATAGGTATATTATGTTATAATAAATGCTTTCTCGGTTTCCGGGTGGGTCTGTTTAATGTTTTGCGAAAAATAATAATAATAAAAAAAACGTGTAACAATGATGCCAAGTCTCGCTAAAACCTGCCGCAAAAAAAGTTCTGATATCTTAATATGGATAACTTTTGATATTTGTTTAATTTTTTCTTAATATGTATTACCAAGTCGGGCATTCTCAAAGAAATTTCCATATTTAATCATCTTTAATCAATTAAACTATATTAAGGCGATAATAGATCCCAAAATGCAATAAAGACCTCTCTTTGAAAGCCTACTTCTCACAAACGGATTATCCAAATACTATAAAAAATATACGATGGACGTCTAATAAAGTAAAAAATATTTACTCATGTTTATTTTTTTGAAGTGATTGGTATTTTTTACAGGAAAAATATCCGAAGTTTCCAATGATTGAATTAAAAAAAAAACCTACTGGTTTCATACGCAATGATTCTTTCACAATATTAAAGGTTTATTAAAACGTATTTTTAGATTTTTGGAAATAATCTTGTGATAGTTGCGGTGTTTCGTGATTTTCGCTCACTTTTTGTTTCGAGTGCTCTATATGCCCCTTTTTTACTTACATGAACTTTACTGGGTTAGATAGTGACAGAATTTGGGGTGACTAATCAACTTAACTTTTATTACCTGGCCTGAAAAGTTCCGGAGTTGTTTCGGGAAAAGGTTATGGGGTGTTTCGCCCGCTCGGCTTAGCGGGTGCACTGCCGCGCACTCATATAAATATAATTTGCAGGAAAACTATTAATGCGCATAGATATCTACTAATATAGCAGACGCAGTTGTGTCAGACGTAAATTACAGGTATGGTTGCGTGCTCGTTGTTAGGTAACTACCTCCTTTAAATAGGAAAAATATTATATACAGTGGTGGCCATATAATTAAGAACGCTGATATAAAGGGAAGATTTTTTCCAACTAAGATGCAAAACTAATTGTATGCATTTGTTTTTATTTCTCTCGGTATCGTAAAACATTTCCATATTACCACTGTATTCATTGATACACATGATTGGCTAAAAATCAATAGGCAAACTTTTTACACTACTTTTAAACAAAGTATTCCTTATTACTGGCTGGTCACGTAATTAAGAACGCTAAGTAGTTTATACCTTTATTCAAATTTAAATAGAGAACACTGAGTCGATTTGTTACTGTTTGTATAATTTTGGCGCCATTACGTGCTGTAAAAGATTAAAGGTGATTGCTTCTTTAGAAAAAACAATGGGAAAAAATAAAAGTTGTGATAAATCTACAAGGGAAGTAATAATAAAACTTCGCCGGAAGAATTGGTCTTATAAAAAGATAGCCGACCATCTGCAATGTTCAAAAACGATGGTTTTCCACGCTGTAAAGCATTTTGCTACGTATCAAACTACTTCGAATGTTCCACGTGTACCTAAACAGAGAAAAACAACTCCTCGAGATGACCGAAACATCGTTCGTATGGCAAAACAAAATCCTTTTAAAGGGTCCAATGAGCTTAGAAAAGAATATTTTGGTGAAAACAACCCTTCAGCAATCTCAGCACGCACTATTCGAAGACGTTTGGTAGAAGAAAAATTGCCCGGTAGGATAGCAAGAAAGGTACCCATGTTAAAACTTTGCCACAGGCAAGCCCGGCTTGCATTTGCGAGAAAGTATGAAAACTGGACTGTGCAACAGTGGAAAAATGTACTTTTTTCTGACGAGACGAAAATAAACAGAGTATGTTCTGATGGAAAACGATATGTACGACGTCCCCCGAATACAGCATTCGACCCAAAGTACACGAAAGTTACATTAAAGCACGGTGGTGGAAATGTGAAAATTTGGGGTTGCTTTTCTGGACATGGTGTAGGACCTGTAAAGTTGATAGAAGTTAACATGGATCAGTTTCAATACAAAAATATACTGGAAGAAACAATGTTACCATACGCTGAAGACGTTCTACCGGTCATTTGGACATTCCAGCATGACAATGACCCAAAGCACACTGCACGCACCGTAAAGGAATTTCTTACAGCGCAATTAGTTTCTGTCTTAGACTGGCCTGCTAACAGTCCAGATCTAAACCCAATAGAGAATCTGTGGTTTGAAGTAAAGAAAAAGGTTTCAAATACAAAGTGTGGAAATTTAAGAGAGCTGTATGACGTTTTTTTAGAAGAATGGAACTCTATTTCTCTTGCGAAATGTCAAAAATTAATAGAGTCAATGCCTCGCCGGTGTAAATTTGTAATTAAAAGCCGTGGATATGCTATTAACTATTAATTTTGGTTAAATATTTATTAAATTTATTTTTGTGTTTCCTGTGCTACATAATATTGTGATTTTTTAAATCTAAGTGTCATACAAAACAATCCCCGAGCAGTTAAATAAATCGTTCTTAATTATTTGTCCAGTTTCAGTACTATTTGAATGTGTTACTTTGATAAAATCAATAAAATGTGCAAAAAATAGTTAGCGATTTCATACTTTATTCTTAAGTCAGGTTGCTCTATTAATGTGACTATTATATAACATAACTAGTTGCTTCTCAGAAGGTACACATCTCTGTGTATGATACGATTTAAATAAAAAACTTCTAGAACTTCAAATCGTTCTTAATTATATGACCACAACTGTATATACTTACGAGTAGATTTCTGGACACGAATACGCAGTATTCATGATTGTTCGTATCATTGTATTAAGAACGAACGAATACAAGTAATTAATAAAAAAAACAAAAAACCCGAACAGTTACATACTGTGAAGGAAATCAGTCTTTCTGATTATTTAGTTTTACTTAAAATGTATATACATATAAATCTCTTTTCTTAGGCCACTGTTATGTCCAGCAGTGGACTTCCACAGGTGGATGATGATGTTGTCATATTTTCAATGTTAGTTTGTAGTATTCAATTGTAATTATTCTTAGTAACCGTAGTGTAGATAGACAATTTATTTTACTAACCCAATGATCCTTGTTGATTGAATAAATAAATGAAATATATATATATATATATATATAAATATATATATACTGTTCACCAAGACATTAGCGCGGCTGTTAGGCTTAAACAACTCTTTTTGACAGATGTTTTCATACGTTATTTGACACTTTGCCGATTTGTTACGGTAACCACCCATTTATTTGCTCGTGAAATTGGGTCTTAATCTCTTATTTCAAACATATATTTTTTTGTCTTTATTTTTGCATTTGTTAGCTACTATAAAATATTTTTCAACATTTGTTAGCACTGTTCGGGCTAAGACGATCCTAATTATTACCTCGTGCATCAAAATGTATCCAGCCGTTTAGGTGCAACGCAATAATAAATTATTTTTCAACACATTTGATCATAAAGTGGGTCTAATTCTACCGCAATTAGGCACATAATGACACCTGTAATCAAACTGTGACTTTTTCATTACTATTATTCACAAGTGAGTTATAGAGGCAGTTGAACATTTACACAGAGTGTGTATTTCTGTTTTATTATTATTTTCTTCACAAGTGTGTTGAAAAACGTCGTATGATACACGTGTGTATTGATGATTACCGTCCTCGGCTCTCTTAAGACCCTCATCTAACGGCTCGGGTCTCAATGACACCTCAGCGGTAACCACCAACATTACACACTAGTACCATAATGTACTATTTAGCCACATTACAATATATACAAAGATATGCGCAAAAACAACAGGGAAAAATAATGATCGTACTTATTTATTCCCCGTAAAATTTTAAGAGATTACTGTTGGAGAGAATTCCTTTATTAATAATTCCTTTCTCCTCCACAATAATATAAACTATTCACAATTAAAACCACATCCTGCGGTAACGACCTCAAAGTAAGCGGTATTATTTCAGATTAATTCAGACAAAGCGAGTAGGTACCACGATAGCTAATAGAATAGGTAATGCAGTGTGCATAACATGAGAGGAGCGCTTTTAAACATATATTTAACAAGTAAATAAGTGCAGTACCTACACTATACGTAAATGCGCAAGTGACTACTGCTATCGAAGATAGCGATATTCACAGTAGAGATCAATGACAGTTTCAAAGTAGACATAACATATTTACAGTAGAGAACAATGACAGTTTCAAAGTAGAGATGATATATTTTGGATAGGTCATTTTGATTTTGAGAAAAACGATGAATCTAAATTAAATTATAATAAGGTTAGTTGGAAAAATTAAGGAGTCTTACTTGAGGCCATAATTAAATTAATATTTAAGTTTTTTTCAGTACAAGCTTTTATAAAATTAGTGATCGTAACCAAAATGATCAAAATGAGCCTAAACACGGCCAGTCAACTATTATCCATCGAGGAGTTCCGTTGTTCACCTTCCGTTTCCATTATCAGATCAGCTCGCTGTCACCATTATATATATTGTATTGTTATCGGAACTTGACAGGTATGCCGAATTTCAGCTCAATCTGTTGAGGATAACTGCTTTAAAATTCAGTTGCAAGATTCCACCCAGACAAACATACCTATTCCACTCGGACATACATTGCAAGTTAAATGTTTTAGCTAGACCATAGCACAGATAAAATAATACTAGCCATAGGTAATAATTATACACTTCGATAAAATATACAGAACATACCTTATTATTCAGTTGGTGCGCTCTACGGTGTTACTAGACAGCTATTGCACATTGGTCAAGTTTTTTCCCGCTCAATTCCTATCCATAGAGATGTGCAGTTGTCTTAGTATGCCATACATAGAGTATAGTACCACCAATTTATCTGTAGAATAACTCGAGGGCGCCACCATCGAAAAGGGTGGCCACCTATTAAATAATTTGCTGCAATCGGTATAAACATGGTTGTACACGGACCTGACGAAATTGTATGAATATTTTTTATTTTTAGTTATTTATTACTATAAGATTGATAATATATCTTAATATATCTTGAGATAGATAAATGTTTCGGTAACAGGTAATCTGATACATAGGTTATATATATATATAAAAATGTATTTTAAATCACATTATTTCAGGGTTACAAATATTATGTGTTCAAAGTGCTTTTATGCTTTGAACTACAGTCTAGAAACATAAACTTTATGTAATAATCTGTTATCTGAGCCATTTTTTTAGTCAAATAAAAATATTTAAAATATACTTTCATGATTAATATGCCTACCTTTTGGTAATAACTAAATTAATAAAAATATCGTTATATTATAACATTATTTTTCGTTTATTGAAAACCTTTCACACAGTAATTATGAACAAAGGAAACCGAAGTATGTGAATTAATACCAATTATATGATCGAGTGGATAAATTACACTCAGGTATTTCCTCGAAATCTGAGTCACTGTCACTATCAGTGTCAGAGCCAGTATCTAAATTGACAATAAAAGGCTGATCTAAATATCCGTCTCTTGACATTGGCTAAATTGTTGCAAATAATGCACAGAAGCCATTACCTAAGATAAGAAGAAGAAGACGATATTCCCCTTCAATTTTGTGCACGTGTGCACAATATTTCTGTCATTTGGAGGCATCAATAGTAGGTACTGAACGCTTTGGTTCCTAGTTGCGATATATTTTATTTTTTTTGCTCTATGTTTACTACTACCGCTACTTTCCTTTTCATGGAACTCCATATCATCTCTATGGAATTTAGGTCACAGGATAATACAATATAAAATATACAACGAATTCGGGAATTTATTTAATAATAATCTGGTATCACTGATCTGTAGCGACTGACACTAACAGCGAAGAGACGTTTTTATACTACTTGGATGACGGAACAAGCCAGAGGCCCACCTGATGTTAAGCGGTAACCTCTGCCTATGAACAGTGCATTACCTCAAAGGTCACGTCCACCTAGGACGCACCCTATGTGGCATTGCACTGCGCCCGCCACCCTGAGACATAAAGATGAAAAGTCTCATGTGCCTGTAATTTCACCGGCACCCTTACCCTTCAAACCGGAACACAGCAATGCGAGCACTACTGCTTTGCGGCAGAAATAGGTATGGTGGTAGTACTTCCCCGGACGAACTCTTTCACAAAAAAGCTCTACTACTACAAAAATAATACAATAGTTCAATAGTTTCAATTTTGGCCGTTCTACAGATAAGTTGGTAGCACTATACCTACTATTTTGAAAGGCCATGTAACAGCCAACTCTACTGACGTGTACTTTACGTATACAAACGCTTGGAGTAGAATTACATTTTAATGAATGATAGACTAGTTTCACGCTGGCTGCGAACAGAAGGCTCACTTTGGCAGAGTTAGTGAGGTGACCCTCATAGTTGAGTTCATAGTTGAACAAGCGAAGCGAGTTCTCTGAGTCAACTTGGAAGAATCGGCGTTTGTATGTATGTATGTTTGTGGAAACTTCCGTACGGTTAATCCAATCTTTATGAAATTGGGGAGTTGTTGAGATATCGGGGTTCAAAAGGGAAAAAAGTTAGACAGCCAGATCAAATAGGGTGTCATGTGAAACCATTTTGCTTGCACATTTCAATGCTATTTTTTAATTATTACTAGCGACTCGCCCCGGCTTCGCACGGGTAGCCCCCGGTAAAAAACCACCCCCCTCCTACCGCCCCTATGTCCTTCTCCTTGTTCTAAGCTACTCCCCCACCAATTTTCAGTCAAATCGGTTCAGCCGTTTTTGAGTTATAAATAGTGTAACTAACACGACTTTCTTTTATATACATATACACTCATCAACACGGTCTAGGGATATTTCATACTCAATTAAATAACTCGAAAAGTACTGGCCGCATTGGAATCTTTTATACACCGATTTGTTTGTAATTTATCTCAGACTAATTCCAAATTCAAATTTTTGAAAATTCTTTTGTTTCTGTGGCATAAAAATGTCTTGATGTGTAGGAGAGGGAATTTTCATTTGTGCGAAATTTAGAAAACAATACGAATTACGTTTAGTTACAGTTTTTTTTCATTTTTAAACGAAAGATAAAGTTAAAATTGAGGTATTATAGCCATGCAACGCCAACATTTGACGAGGGCGGAGATGTTACGAGCTGTGGGAATGCTGGAAGCTGGGTCTGTTCAGCGTAATGTTGCTGAGGCCATAGGGACCCACCAAAATGTAATTTCAAGATTGTGGACACGCTATCGTGCCACAGGTGAAGTAGCGGAGAGGCACCGGGGGCCAAGTCGCATCACTACCCCCAGACAAGACCGATTTTTGCAAATTACTGCGCGAGCTCAACCAAATGCAACGGCGACTCAATTGGTCCAAAGGCTGCGAGTGGAACACCAAGTGCTTGTGAGTGGCCAAACTGTAAGAAGGCGACTGCATGAAAGCAATCTACGCTCTCGTAGACCACTCCGGGTCCCACCTTTACGGAGAGGCAATCGTGGACGACGATTAGAATGGGTTCGGAACCACGTGGACTGGGGCCGTGAGCAATGGTCCAATGTGCTGTTCACGGATGAATCCAGGTTCGGCTTCCATCCAGATTCACGAAGGACGCGTGTTTGGCGAGTTCCTGGACGATGGAGCCGTCTTCAGAACCCTCAGGAAGTTCACCCATACCAAGGAGGAACAATTATGGTTTGGGCAGGAATTCGTCTTGGAGGACGGACGGATCTCGTTTGGGTGCGGGGCAATATGACGGCAGAACGATACGTCCAACAGGTGCTGGGGCCCGTAATCTTGCCCCACAGAACACAAATGGGGCAAGATTTCCTGCTCATGCACGACAATACCCGGGCACACACGGCGAGAACGGTAGCAGCTTGGTTACATACACACAATGTTAGGGCCTTAGACTGGCCTGCTTAATCGCCAGATCTAAATCCCATTGAGCATGCGTGGAATATGCTGCAAAGAAGAGCACTGAAGGAAGTTCCTGAAAATCTGGCTACAGAAGATCAACTTTTTGCGGACCTCAGAAGGACATGGGACAATATTCCGCAGCAAGACATTGACAACCTTGTTCTGAGCATGCCGAATCGTTGCCGATGTGTTATGAACATCATGGGCGCTTTCTCAGACTACTAACTTCAAGTTTATAAACACAAATTAAATGATTTTTCTATTTTTTTCAGTTTTTACTCATAAATTAAAAGTTAATTCATATACGGTTTCCGTCTATGCTTCATTTTTTTTCCATAAAATCCTGAAATTTTAATCGAAGTACCTTAACCATTATTAAAAAATGGTAGAATAATATAAAGTATCTTTTAAATATATACATGTCATATAAATAATTAACACATTGATAGTAATTCGCTTTTTTAAAAATATCCCTAGACCGTGTTGATGTGTGTATATATATATGGATAGATTATGTATGTATCACTATGTAGTTTTTGAGATATTAGATAAATATAACATGTATAAAAACTAAAGCTGATACTTCCAGCAATCCCACAATGATGAAATTTGGTGAGTGATTGAAAAAGCGACAGAAACGAACGACGATTGCCGAGGCACATGATTTTCCTAGAAGTAGGTACTGTAACAAGACAAAAGCTATGTCCGGCACATCACTAGCTTGCGGTAGGCAGAAATTTGCTTGAAACATTGGATATTATACAGGCATATCATATTCTATTAATGTTTCACTTCAAAGCGCGGCGGCACAGCATACACTACCTAGGAACGCAATTTGAATACGAGCGGGTGTTTTTGAGTACCTTCTTACCAATTTCTGTTGTGTTGTGGATCAACAACAGGGGATGTGATGTCAATTCAATAACAACATTGCTTTCATGTCTCTGAAACATTATTTTTGTGAAGAAGTTTTTTGAAGGGAAGCCCTTTTAGCCTTTTTCCCCTTTTTTCCCCAAATAAGAATTCTTTACGTCATATTGTTAGTTTTTTTTGTAGAAAAGTTTCACACGGCCCCATTTAAAGTGATCACGATCCTTTCAGCACACTTGTTCTGTTCACCAACGGTCACTCTTTCACCGAGCCAATCCCAAGTTAGATACCATATCAACAAGTAATTAATTATGTAAAAATTAAAAAAACCGTAACGCAATGAAACGGCTGAACCGATTTTGATCAAACATAGCTAAGAAAACTACGGACAGATTCACATTTCAAAAAAAAAAAAGGAATCGGTTCATCTGTTTGGGAGCTACGATGGGACAGACACACACACACACACACACACCTACACACACAAACACAAACACACACACACATACACGTCATACTTATAACACTCCGTCGTTTTTGCGTCGGGGGTTATAAAACATCTGCGACGGACCAAGGTACATAATGAAATCCTTTTTCCCACCAGCCATCACTAATGGTTTGGATAATTCTCACTATTTCTATTGATCAGTAGTGGTAATTTTGAAATAACTGATAGGAACTTAGCTACGTCATTCAGTGATATTTACTATAATCCCCATCATAAGTATGGACCTTTCTACTTGT
The DNA here is from genome assembly GCA_932527175.1 of Operophtera brumata. Lineage (NCBI taxonomy): Eukaryota > Metazoa > Arthropoda > Insecta > Lepidoptera > Geometridae > Operophtera > Operophtera brumata. Next base: position 35,130,509 of record OW052226.1, read on the forward strand.
ATATGGGGTGAGAAGCGTTACCTTGCCGTAACCAATTATTTCTTCTGTGCCGTAACAGTTTTTTAACTAGCACATAAGGCAAAGTTCTCTTATTTTCATATACTTACGAACATCTTTAACTATGTTTTGTTGTACTTATTCTAAGTAAAATAAACTTATCTATATCAGCATATTTTTTTTTTTTTTTTTTTTTATATATTTTTTTTTTTTTTTTTATACTACTTAGAATCACGGAACAAGCAGATATCCCACCTGATGATAAGCGTTACCCTCATACATCCACTGTTGGACGTTCTTATCACACGGTTGGCAGGTGGTGATCGCAGTTTTGGTGTTGAGTACGAAGGCAGATGTTGCCATCCTCTGGTGGTAGAAACCAGCTCCTTACTCAGTGGTGATCAATTGGTGGTGCCTTAGACGGCTTTTACGTCATCCACTGGAGGAGATGGAGTCTATTCTTAGGCTGGGCACACCACAGTACTTCGTTATCACTGAATATTTATAAAAAATATTTTGCCGCGTCACCAAATCAAGACGAAAGACAACTTCCGAACAAAGTTTAGATATTATCCCGTTAAACCATTAATAAATCCAGTCAAATATCAAGTTACTTGGAAAGTATAACAAAAGCCCATTCTACAGACTGAAATTGATTCTCTGAAATAGGGTTGTCTGAAGAAAAATTAGCGGAGCCGAATATCGCGATCGGATCACGCGATCCAATTTACGAGCTAGTCTTACGAAATTGTGGCCTAAGATATCTTAGTCTGCACAAATTGGTTACCTCCTGCTTGTTTATAGATTGAATTAAAAACGAAAAACTCAGTAATCTGTAATATTCTGTTTTTTTAATAACCGACGTAAAAACGACGGGGTGTTATGAGTTTGACGTGTCTGTGTGTGTGTGTGTGTGTGTGTCTGCAGTGGCGTAACTATAACATCTGGGGCCCGTGGCAAATTCGAAAATTTTAATAAATTTAGTTATGGCACAGAATATATACAGGTTGTGGGCCCGTGGGTGCCCGTGGCAAATTCGAAAATTTATAAAAAATTAGTTGTCTCAGTTTGGATTTTAAGCAGAACTTATTTAAATATACTTTTCAAATAAAATAAAATATTCAGGTACAATGTAAAAAAAAAAATTGAGCTCGCGGCCTCTTGGTCGGGGGCCCGTAGCATTTTGCCAGCCCTGCCACCCTATTGTTACGCCACTGTGTGTCTGACTGTGGCATCGTAGCTCCCAAACGGATGAACCGATTTCGATTTTGTTTTGTTTGAAAGGTGAATTTGTCGGGAGTGTTCTTAGCTATGTTTGATCAAAATCGGTTTGGCAGTTTCATTGCGTTGAGGGTTTTTTTTATTTTTACGTTGTGTGTTTAGATCTGTGCTACATTTTAGTGGTTAAACTCAATTGGAAAACTCTCCATTCGTGTTTGTAGTTTAATCTTTAAACACACGTTTGTGGCACCCAATTGCACAAACGTGCTGCTGTCTGTAACGCATATAATTGAAATTATCGTGTCTTGATCCACTCACTTTACTAATTCTCCTGCTGACGTTTCGTTGATCATTACACCTTCAGCCCTCGATCACAGTTGTATCTGTGATCGAAGCCTACTGACGCTGCAATCCGCGATAGCGAAACTCCGGTGAATCAGTTCTTACAGTTGAAACATCGCGTATGTTGCATCTTAATCTGTCTGTGATTTACTATAATTGCTGTTATAATCTGTATAGTATCGCTGTTACTTGCGATGTTTGTTTTTAGTAGCAGTAGAGCTTTTTTGTGAAAGTGTTCGTCCGGGGAAGTTCTACCACCCATACCTATTTTCGCCGCAAAGCAGTAGTGCTCGCATTGCTGTGTTCCGGTTTGAAGGGTAAGGGTGCCGTGAAATTACAGGCACATGAGACATTTCACCTTTATGTCTCAGGGTGGCGGGCGCAGTGCAATGCCACATAGGGCGCATCCTAGGTGGACGTGACCTATTAGGTAATGCACTGTTCATAGGCAGAGGTTACCGCTTAACATCAGGTGGGCCATCTGCTTGTACCGTCATTCTAGCAGTATAAAAGCATTGACCCCGCGGTACCTTTTAGTTGTCTTGCGTGTAACACTGAGATATTACATATTTCAAAGAATCTTATACAAAAGTTTGTCTAAAAGCCTTGACAACTCTATTTACAAAAAGTATCGAGTGGACGATCCAGAAGAAGATACAAATTAAAAAGTTCTCGAGGAATTCTCGGCATTGGATAACGAATCGTTCTAATGGATTTATCTTGAATCCAGATTGAAATTATAAAATGGACTCTAAAGAGAACTGAATTAGGTACCTACTAAGTTTATAAGAATCATTTAAGGTGGATACTGTCGCTTGAGGCGCGAAATTCAAATATATTGGCGTTTTTTGCTCATTACAGCTCATCAATAGCAATCTTCAGAAGTTCAATTTTTTTGGTGTATTTTGCTCATCAACTCTTCAGATAGCGAAAGTTGATTTCGCGAGAACTAGGAGACTTAACACACATGTTTTAATTAATAGTACCTCATAGTCTCTGTCTCTTCTTAGTTCAATACGTGTTTCTGTGTAGCTCATGTATACAAATAAATATATATTCTTTCCTTTTCTTTTTAATTAATAGTACCTCATAGTCTCTCTGTCTCTTCTTAGTTCAATACGTGTTTCTGTGTAGCTCATGTATACAAATAAATATATATTCTTTCCTTTTCTTTTTAATTAATAGTACCTCATAGTCTCTCTGTCTCTTCTTAGTTCAATACGTGTTTCTGTGTAGCTCATGTATACAAATAAATATATATTCTTTCCTTTTCTTTTTAATTAATAGTACCTCATAGTCTCTGTTTCTTCTTAGTTCAATACGTGTTTCTGTGTAGCTCATGTATACAAATAAATATATATTCTTTCCTTTTCTTTTTAATTAATAGTACCTCATAGTCTCTCTGTCTCTTCTTAGTTCAATACGTGTTTCTGTGTAGCTCATGTATACAAATAAATATATATTCTTTCCTTTTCTTTTTAATTAATAGTACCTCATAGTCTCTCTGTCTCTTCTTAGTTCAATACGTGTTTCTGTGTAGCTCATGTATACAAATAAATATATATTCTTTCCTTTTCTTTTTAATTAATAGTACCTCATAGTCTCTCTGTCTCTTCTTAGTTCAATACGTGTTTCTGTGTAGCTCATGTATACAAATAAATATATATTCTTTCCTTTTCTTTTTAATTAATAGTACCTCATAGTCTCTCTGTCTCTTCTTAGTTCAATACGTGTTTCTGTGTAGCTCATGTATACAAATAAATATATATTCTTTCCTTTTCTTTTTAATTAATAGTACCTCATAGTCTCTCTGTTTCTTCTTAGTTCAATACGTGTTTCTGTGTAGCTCATGTATACAAATAAATATATATTCTTTCCTTTTCTTTTTCTTTTATAATTATCATCAGTTTAGGTAAGATCCCCCTAAACAAAAAAAAAAACACTGAAAAATGTGTTTAGATCATAAATATCATCAATTACGATGATATTTATGATCTTAACACATTTTTCAGTACAGTATTAAAAGTACTTAATTAAAGAGCTCAAGCTTGAAGGTTTTCTTTTGAATGATTTAAATGATGTATACCTGCATGATGTAGATATAACACGACAACTTTAGTAAAATAGAAAAATAGTGTTTAGGTTTACAATTGGGTTTGCGGTAGATACCGTGTTATCACCTTTTTTTTACCATGGGAAATCATCAGCTCGGGGAGAGCTGAGGGGGTCTGTCGGGCTCTCCGTTGGATAGCGGCTAGCACCCAACGGCATACCGACTAGAAACCCATCGATATTCCTTCCTTCACCTTAATGCTAGTGCATCATCAAACCACTCAACATCTGGCGAGTGGTTTAGAGATACGTACACTAACACTTGACAGGGTCACGGGGTCCCGATTGGATTCTACCGCGGCCCTGAAGCTGATCTACCTAGACACATTGTTTTTCTCAAGCAACATTGTAAGGTTTAACGAGGGTAAGATATCGCCTAAAAAGGCAAAAGACATTTTTCTTATTACAATTCCCGGTACGTAACGACTAAGCTCCGCCTCACGTCAACAAAACGCTCCCAGGACGTGTAAGATAAATAGCCGAACAAGCGACCAACAAAAAGTGGATGTTACTACAATCGTTGTCATAAAAAATCCCCAACGAGCCATCGGAACAACAAGAAAGATATATGAAGAAGCGAGAAAGTACCAACAATTGTTTTGAATTCGACTCTATTCGAAGTGTCTTCGAGTAAGTTAGGCCGGCCCGAGTCAAATGAAAACGTCATATTATAATTATATGGATAATTTCCATATAATTATGATATGACGTTTTCATTCAAAACGTTCACAAGTTCAGACTTATTCAATAAATATCTTGGAATATAAACGTAAAATAAGTTATTTGTGAAAAATATATTTCTCAATACTTTACAAGCTTTTATAAAATTAATGATCGGAACCGTGTGCTGATCGAAATGAGCCTAAACACGGCAAGTCTACTATTGTTATTCGAGAAGTTTATTGCCCATTGTCTATATCATCATCAGACCACTGTCACCATAATATTGTATTGTCATCGGAACTTGACAGGTATGCAAAATTTAATCTCAATCGGTTGGAGCATAACTGGTTTAAAATTCTGTTGCAAGATTTGACCCGAACATACAAACAAACATTGAAAGTTAAATAGAAGCAAATAATAGAGGCTGTCATTTGATCCAACGGCTAGCTGTCCAACCCATGAAATAGTCCGCACGTAGACCGCGTCAGAATAAAATAATTGCTCCTGGCACTCAGGGATAATGAGCAGAGTTTGTGTTATGATGATGATGTCATCCAGGCCTATTTCGGCCACGGCGACTGTTTATATGTTTTATACGGAAGAGCTTCGCCCGTGTGCTCTTATATGACTTACATACCCTATTTTGGCTGTAATCTATTTTGGAGTACATGGGCTTGTGTTATGGGTACTAGATAACTGATAATACTTAATATAATACATTACATCGATAGATATTTTTTATGATGCATAGAAAATACCCATAAAACCCTGAACAAATATCTGCAGATCGTACAAATATTTGTTCCGAGGCGGGAATCGAACCCGCAAACACCTGCGTCGCAAGCGAACCTTCGCCCGCCTCGCCACAGAGGTCAATATAGATGGGGAGTCAAATCGTAAAAAAAGAGAAGTCCGTTACGTTTTCCCTCTGCGCAACATATTCATGCATCTTATACTGAACTGGACTGGAGTAAACTCCAGTCGCGCGTCTGAGATCACACACACCAAAAGGACTATTTCAAGATTTATAAAAAATATAAACGCAATGTCGATGTTGTCGATACTAAAATTGCCAACAGAGAAGAATAAAATAGTTTTTTTACTGTCCAACCTGCGTTGAATCTGTTTCGGACTTAAGACCTTGTTTACACTAATGAGCTCTCGCTACGTGGTACGGTACATTCAGCTACAAAAAGTGTAAGTCAATGGAACATTATACATCAAAAAACCAGCCGAGTGCGAGTCGGACTCGCGCACGAAGGGTTTCGTACCATTAACTACAAAAATAAAAAGGCTTGTAAAAAATTCATAAATATAAATGAACGCAAAAAGTGGTCACCTATCCAAAAACTGAACCAACATCGCTTAACCTTTTTAAATTCTCTTTTTAAATTCTTTTATTCTTCTCTGTTGGCAATTTTAGTATCGACAACATCGACATTGCGTTTATATTTTTTATAAATCATTTGAGCATTTGGATAAATCACGTTTGTTGTATGGGAGCCCCCTTAAATATTTATTTTATTTTGTGTTTTTGTATTTGGTGTTATAGCGGCAAAATAAATACATCATCTGTGTAAATTTCAACTGTCTAACTATCACGGTTCATGAGATACAGCCTGGTGATAGACGGACATACAGACAGACAGACAGACGGACAGCAGATCCTTAGTAATAGGATTCCGTTCCCAAAGGGTAAAACGGGATCCTAAAAAGGGAAGGCGGTCGCTGGACCACTTCTCTTACAAGCTCGACTACACACCAATTAATCTGCTCATAGTCTGAAGACTGATCGCAAATATACATAGAACCACAAACCATAACAACTCGAAAATTTTTATGAAATCAAGCGTGCTGTTTTATTTTGTACCAACTACGAGTATGCCATTTGCACGGCAAGCTGATTTCGAAGATTCGATATGGTGCAATTAGGCATTTGTCTAATTAACATCCGACGTGCTATCGCGATGACGGCCGAGAGCGAACTGATTTGGTGTTTGCTAATAGGTGCATTGCACCTACTTCGGACAGGCACAGTGACACGCAAAGTAGGTGCACTTGCGTTATCTACTCATTATCATCATCATCATCATCAGCCCAGTACGCGCCACTGAGTCCGGTGTTCGGCTCTTCTCATCCACTTTCTGCCCACCGCCTATCGTAGGTCATCGCTCCACCTACTACTATCTCTTCCTCTTTATCTACTTATCTAGTGTAATTATGGTCAGTGCATAGAACAAATAAGTACCGATCCTTCTTAAAACCACTATCAACCTAACTCATAAATCTATTTTTTACTACACTTTTGTAGAAAACTGTACACACTATAGCGACCGAGTGGTCAGATTTAATGACATTTTTTCACCCTCCTCAAGTAGTTGAGCGCTGCCACTGCGATATTACGATAGGAAACCCATTAGTAGTAAAAGCAAATTCATTAAAAATGGAACGAAGCAGTAATGGCGGAGTTATAGCAGAGTTAGTTTATAAAATTAAAAATATTTGCTGTTTGAAATAATGTTCAAGCAGCTTTACCTATATAATTTACCTAATCATTGTACTGTCCTCCAGTTTCTTCTACCTTGCTGTGTACCTACTTAGCGACTTATGGGTCACTTTATGTGTTTTTTCACCTCTTTTTTTAGCCTTTTTATTTTCTTATACATTTAATAATACATACATAGTTTAAAATTAATGTTAATAAACTTTAACTAATCACTAATCATTAATAACTACGCGTTAAACTATATAATATTTGATACTAGTATGTAAACAGAAACCCCTCTCAGGTGAAGGCCTACGAGACTCTTAAAGAATGTTAAATTTGACAGTTTCTCTTAAAACCTGTCAAATTAGTGTCACGTGAAATAATAATTGGTTATTAAATTGGGTAAAAGTGCCTGTACCTGTGTTCATGGAGTTTGATGAGATAATATCCAAAAAAGGAGCAAACTTCGTTGCAACTTCGTTGACTGGTTTAGATTTAAACCCTGTTTAATTTGACATGCCTTTTTTACCGTAAATATGAAGTAGTTTAGTGGGTTTGACATGTACATATGTATAGTGCTACTACTCTTTTGATTTTAATTTTTGACATCTTTATCCTTTATCTTTATTATTTCACTATTATTATGTGTCGTGATCACAAAATTGCAGCGCCCTAACGGGGCTCATGTACATACTACATTACTAACAGTACAAATAAAGAAAGAAGAAAGAAAGAAAGAAAGAAATTATTTTATTTGTAACTCAACTAAAACTAAACTAAAATAAAATAGAAGACATAATAAAAAAATTGCATCGGGTCACAAAATGGTCTCTGTCTCAGCATGAATAAGACCATATACTAACAATATTGTAAGTAAGTACATGTAAGCAATAAATAAATACAATACAATACAATACAAAAAGGCTCAAGCGCCCTCTAGCGGTACAATCTATTTAGTTCCTGACGTTTTTATCAGATTCAAAGTGGGTATAGATATAATACATAGATAGATTAACTCACAATTTAAACTAACGATTAAATACCACACAGAAATACAAAACATAACATAACAACAGAAATGCATAATGGGCGGTCTTATCGCTTATAGCGATTTCTTCCACACAACCTTAAAATGGAGAGGAATATATGGAAGAATGGGACAGTGGTGTTATCACCTTGACACATATCATTAAATATTTACAAACCTACACTCTTATAGAATTCATCCTATACTACACTAAATACCTACAAATACCTACCTAGGTACTCATAAACACAACACAATTTATATTACTTAAGTATCTGCTAAGTCCTACGATTTTCTTGCACCAAATTCTTAATGTTTAAAGTAAATGTTGAGTACGGCTGTGGGATTTAACTACCCGCCTGGTATATTGGATAAATTCCGATTCCCTGGATAATGAAGACCGGATAGTGGTCACTACCCATTCCTATAATTTTTCTACCTAGGATTCTAGACTTCCGCCCAGATCATAATCTATCTGTGTACCAAATTTCATCGAAATTGGTCTCGTTGTACGGCGAGATTTAGTAACAAACATCCTAGCTTTCACAATATAATATTAGTGGGACGACGAATAAATCAGGCGTGAATATGAATGCTTTACAAAGCGAAGAACATGTTAAAACATAGTCAGGGCGGATTGGCTGAACTCTTGAGGCGCCCCGCTCGGCCGTTAGTGGAATCTGTTGGACGCTGCTAGTGATGGGACACGATTAACCAGAGTCCGGGTTTAGTTGAAGTAGTTTTGAGAAAAAGTGAAGTGTACATTTTACGAAAAATCCAGTGTACATTTTGCGAAGCGGTCATTTTAAGAAAACGTACTGTGTACGTTTTGCGATAAAATCGGGTGTACATGTTGCGAAGTGGACGGTTTGCGAAGTGGTCATATTGAGAACATGTTATTAATTTTGTAAAAAATAAAAAAACCCTCAACGCAATGAAACGGCTGAACCGATTTTGATCAAACATAGCTAAGAACACTCCCGACAAATAAATAAATAAATAAATAATGCTCGACACAATACAATATAATATATTACATAGATTGATATTTTTTATTATACATAGAAAATACCCAGAACACCCTGAACAAATATCTGCGATCACACAAAGATTTGTTCCGAGGCGGGAATCGAACCCGCAACCTCCTGCGTCGCAGGCGGACCTTCGCCCGCTGCGCCACAGAGGTCGTCAAATGCACCTATCAAACAAAAACAAATCGGTTCATCAGTTCGGGAGCTACGATGCCACAGACAGACACACACACAGACACACACACACACACACACACACACACACCCGTCGTTTTTGCGTCGGGGGTTAAAAAGGGCAGTGTACATTATGAGAAGTGGACATTTTGCGACTGAGCCGTTTTTATAACCTCATTTTTATTCCTTGTAACTGAATTAATGTGAATGTAACCTATAAGGTGATTAGTAACCCAAACGTTAATTTAAAAAAAACTTTTATTTCGCAAATACTGAGATTCAAATTCTGAAAAATCTATACGGAGTTTCAAGATATTATCTAATGATTGGGTGCCTTATACAAGATTCGTATTCATTCGTTTGATCGAAAAAAAAACTTAAACAAAGGTAATTTTGTGGGTAAATATAGATATTATTTGAGTAATAATACCTACTAATGAGATATGAAAACATACCCAAAATAATGTAGTGAGAGCTTTTCATTTTCAAATTAAAAAAAAGTTGTTAAATTTGGCTCGATAGATGGCACTGACTCAAGTATGATTGCCAAAATTAACAAATGCATTTTCTGTGCTTTTGTGTGATAGTAACAAAATACCACGAAAATATATCACTACGTTGTTGACCTTGTGACATTTTACTTTATTTTGAAAGCTAGGTTCAAAGCAGCGCCTTCTATAAGCGCATGATTTGAAACGTCCGTGAAAACCCCTCATTGGCACCTACCAGTGAATCAAGGTGGCAAATTTTAAATTATGTTACTCGGAAGCGAAATAAAAATGTTATACCAATAAAAATCTGAAATCAGGCGCTGTGCCTTTGTCACAACCGCCACACTGAAGCTCGAACTGAATTGATCTTTAAATCTACATCGCTATGATCGATGTTTCTTTCAAAACGCATTGATCTGCTAATTTGTGTCTAGCCATAGTGGAAGCTATACTTTTACTATGGCATAATTTAAGGGTTTGTCGTAATTTTACATTATCTTATGTTGGGACAAAAGGATTCGTCGTGGCGCGTCCAGCCTAAGAATATAACCGTCCGGGATTCAACTCTTTTTTTTTTAAATCTGCTATTAGAATGGACAAACGCTCTGAAATATTCAAATCACTTCATAAACAAGAAATAGAACCAACATACATTCATCTTTTGCAACCAGCACTGCATCTATCCACATTCATAAAAACGGGCCATCCTTCCAAATCCAAAAAGGAGTCAAGCAAGGCGACCCTCTATCTCTAAAGCTATTCACATCCACTCTCGAAGAAGTTTTCCAAAGCTTAGCAGCCAGCTGGGAAAGTAAGGGCATTATCGTCGGCGAAAAGAGGTTAATCTTCGACAAAAAAAAGAGTTTGCAAAAAGAGTTATATAGTTACCGATATCAGCAGCGTTAAAACTCTTAAACATTTTAATGCCCGACGAGATACAGTCTCAAACTAGTTCGGAGGGGGGGTTTTTCGAACTTTTCACCTTTCATAATCATTACAAGCATTATCAATGTGTTCATGCAGCTTGATATTGCCTAGGTACTTAATACCTAATGTTGTAAACTTTATTTTGTTCTAGCATGTACCTATTCATTAACCATAATTTAATTTTGTAGTTCAAGTGCAACTGATGTATAAGCAATAAATTTATTATTACTTATTACTTTTCTTTAATTGAAATACGTCTTGAATTTTCGGGGGCATATGATTATAATTTCTGGATAATGTAAATGAAAAAATTAAATGAAAAACATTTATTTGGCAAACAACAAAAAACAAACAAAACAAAAAGAATCGTGGAACACAGTAAGACAAAAGCAGAAAAATAAATAAAAAATAACAACAAAAACATAAAAAACAGAAACAAAAACATAATTTAGACACTTAAGTTATAAATAAAATACATTCAAAAATGGCACCAATGCACCAACACCAATTTTTTAATGTGCACCAGATACCATGTTTCTTCTTATTCGTTACACTCTCTCTTGGCAGAGTGGTTGTGGTTGTAACCAGATATTTTTACAAAAACTACTCATAAAGTACTTGGCACTGGGGTTTGTCTCTCCATTCTAATATTATTATGAGCCTGTGGTGTCCCACTGCAGGGCAAAGGCCTCCCTTACCTCCTTCCATTTGTCTCTATTGTTGGCTATTTGGCACCACTCCTTCAAGTAGGAGTCTAGCTCATCCCGCCATCTCCGTCTGGGCCTTCCACGTGGCCGTCGTCTGTTTGGGATCCAATCTGTCGTGCTTTTTGCCCATAGTTCTTCTGACATACGGCACACATGTCCAGCCCAGTCCCACTTAAGCTTTGCAGCTTTTTGAGCGACGTCAGCTATCTGTGTTTGGGAGCGTATTTTCGAGTTCCTTATTCGGTCCGTGAGTTTCACTCCTAGGATACTCCGCTCCATAGCTCGTTGGCATACCCCGAGAGAGGACTTTTGAATATTCGTTAGCGACCAGGTTTGCGCACCGTAGGTGAGGATGGGGAGAATGCACATGTCCATGAGTTTCCGCTTTAAAGAGAGTGGGAGCGGTCCTTTCATTAGATCTTTCATGGACCAATAGCTCTTCCAGGCGTTTTCTGTGCGTCGAGCAACCTTTTGTTCTTGTCTCGCCTGAAAAGAGACTAATTGGCCCAAATATATATACTCATGGACATATTCTATCTCACCACCCTCAACCTCTATCTTCCTCTCTGTGCCATTCGTCATCGCCTTCGTTTTATTCATATTCATTGAAAGTCCCACCTCGAGGCTTGCCCTGCTCAGGTCTTGGAGCATCGTCTCTAGCTCAGCTGCTGTTGAGGAAAATAAGACAATATCATCGGCAAATCGAAGATTAACCTTGACTTTGTTATTATGAATTAACAGACGTAGATCCAACAAACGCGGTCAAATACAAAGCAAATATTTTTTAGTTTTTTTCTTTGAACTCATTCCCTATCTATGTGGAATGAGTCTGCGGGCTACTGAATACGTCGACCGCGGTCGACTATACGACCGTGGTCGACATCTAGAAGTTGAATGTTTTATTTTAACATTCCGGTTTTATTATTTATACAGACAGCACTAGTGAAATACACTTGAGTGAGCACTTTACGGCGCGGAGACAAGAGGCTTGCTTTATTATCGTTCGACCTCTTCAAACTGTGTGGATAGACTTCATTGTACTTAAAACAAATAATATCTTAAAGTGGATGGTTCAAAACGCTTTTACTATACAAAGCTTTGAGGAACATGTCGGTAAAAGAATGGATATAATTTAATCACAAGTGTTTTATTTTAAGTAACTTATTACAAAATGGCGTTTAAAAAATAGCAATACCTGTTTTTAACCCCCGACGCAAAAACGACGGGATGTTATAAGTTTGACGTGTCTGTGTGTGTGTCTGTCTGTGGCACCGAAGCTCCCGAACCTTAGAGCATTAAAAAAATTGTCAATTGGATATAAAATCAAAGTCCCGAACGGATGAACCGATTTTGATTTTGTTTTTTTTCGTTTGAAAGATGAATTAGTCGGGAGTGTTCTTAGCTATGTTTGATCAAAATTGGTTCAGCCATTTCATTGCGTTGAGGGTTTTTTTAGTTTTTACAAAATTTATTACTTGTTTTACAAAAAGTATATATAAAAAAGAAGCTTTTAAAAATAATTGCTTATTCACTGAATTGTCACCTCCTTCTTTTTGAAGTTGGTTAAAAATCAACCTCGTAAGCTCGTTAGGCTGTGATAACACAGTATCCCTGTCCCCATCTCCCCACAGGCTCATTTTGCGCTGTTGGAAATCATTACACATTTTTTCGCAATAATCCCTCGGTAATATCTCATGAGGCATCGTTAAGGAAACTCGTACATACAAAACACATTTTGGTGTTATCACGCAGGGCACGTCCATGTAATGTCGTGTTACGGTGTTTATTTTATGTTCTATATTGGTTTACATCTGTTGATACAGAGCTAGAAATAAAGTTACTTATGACAGTTATGTAGGTTGTCACGTAACTACTCCAAAAAACTATCAAGCGGAGAACATAAATAAAAAAAATAAAAAAAAATGCTGGACAGTTCACACAACATTATTTAGCCCCAAGCTAAGCAGAGCTTGTGTTATGGGTACTAGATAACTGATATACTTAATACAATATATTACATGGTAGATATTTTTTATTATATATAGAAAATACCAGAACACCCTGAACAAATATCTGCAGATCGCACTAATATTTGCTCCGAGGCGGGAATCGAACCCGCAACCTCCTGCGTCGCAGGCGAACGTTCGCCCGCCGCGCCTGAGAGGTCGTAAATGCTGAATGTTCGCTCATTGCCGATTTTCTTACAATTAAAAACTCCTTAAGGTGGTTGCTTTCGCCTGTGGCGCGAAATTCAAATTTGTTCGTCTTTTTTGCTCATCACAGCTCATCAACACTTCTTTAGATAGCGAAAACTACTTTGAATAATTTCTTTGGCAGTATATTCATTCAGTCCAATAAAAAAGTTGTGATGGTAAGAAAACGTCGTATGATACACGGACGTAAAGGTTATTGAAAACTTGTGACGACGGTAAGAAAAAGTCGTATGATACACGGACGTAAAGGTTATTGAAAACTCATGACGATGGTAACAAAACGTCGTATGATACACGGACGTAAAGGTTATTGAAAACTCGTGACGATGGTAACAAAACGTCGTATGATACACGGACGTAAAGGTTATTGAAAACTCGTGACGATGGTAACAAAACGTCGTATGATACACGGACGTAAAGGTTATTGAAAACTCGTGACGATGGTAACAAAACGTCGTATGATACACGGACGTAAAGGTTATAAAAAACTCGTGACGATGGTAACAAAACGTCGTATGATACACGGACGTAAAGGTTATTGAAAACTCGTGACGATGGTAACAAAACGTCGTATGATACACGGACGTAAAGGTTATTGAAAACTCGTGACGATGGTAACAAAACGTCGTATGATACACGGACGTAAAGGTTATAACAAACTCGTGACGATGGTAACAAAACGTCGTATGATACACAGACGTAAAGGTTATTGAAAACTCGTGACGATGGTAACAAAACGTCGTATGATACACGGACGTAAAGGTTATTGAAAACTCGTGACGATGGTAACGAAACGTCGTATGATACACGGACGTAAAGGTTATAACAAACTCGTGACGATGGTAACAAAACATCGTGGGTCTGTTTTTCATCCTGAAACTACCCTTGCGAAGCCGGGACGAGTCGCTAGTTTACTATGAAGGCAAGTCTTTAGACAGACGACTACAGCTGGACGAAGCGCCTTGTAGAACGCAACGGGGCTATTTTCCAAATCACCTCATTTGGCAAGCGTTGGTGACCGCTGGTATTCAGTACTAAGGTAGATGCTGCCCATCGCCTGATTGAATGCCTGAGTCGATTTTACGACATCGACGGGAGGAGACGGATCTATTCTTAGACCGGATACGCCATAGCTAAAAACTCCCAAGATGAATGTTACAAATTGAAATTTAAATCTCGCTAGCGGTGCAAGATGATAATAAAAATCTCCATTGCAATGGTCTCGCCGACCGAGTCTCACGACAACTATTTTCATTCTAGAACAGTAACAAAGTAGGTACTGTCAGTTACAAAAGTAGATTGTCAATTTGAGATTTCAAATGCGTACTTTGATGGTTTTTCAGGAAGGGAAACATACACAAGTTTCATTAAACTGTATAAGTTTTTTGTTGAAAATATCTTTCGCTAAACAAGTTTATGAAATTAGTGATCAGAACAGTGTGTTGATTCAAATCAGCCCAAACACGGCCAGTCTGCTATTATCCATCGTGGAGTTACGTTGTCTCCATCATCAGATCAGCTCGCTACCACCATAATATTGTATTGTCAGAAGAAATAAAGGTGTATGCAAAATTTCAACAAAACCAGATGGAGGAAACGGTTCAAAATTCAGTTGCAAGATTTGTCTCATACTAATGAACCAGACAGAAAAGACGTAAGACGCAGACGGGGCGCGAACTTTTGGCTCAACCGCGTCCCTTTCATACAAAATGTACAGAAGCGTCGCGACGCACAACATACAGAATAGACGGGGCGCGGGCGCAACGCTTTTACGTCCGCGCCTTTTGTTAAAAACACACAGGAGAGACGGGGCGCGGATGCGGCGGGGGTGAGGAGGGGGCGTGGGGTGGCATGCCTGCCGGGCGGGTCTCGCTCGCTCGCACAGTCAACGTGTACCGTCGCTTCCGCACCCCATCTCTTCTATATAATTTCAAAAGTCGCGTCCGTGTCTCGTCTCCGCCCTGTCCGCGACGCGTCCTCGCCTTACGTCTCTTCTATCTGGCTTGCGCCTGCGTTGTAAAATAAAATTAAACAATCAGATGCAGGATTCGTATTGAAGTTATATGGTTTCATATTTCTGTCACTTCGTCTTCGTGTCAATAGCTAAAAACATCGAGCACTCTGGTACAGACGCCGCATTGCTCAAACTTATTTTGTCTACTGCCCACTTTGAGAATAAATAATTTTATAGCGCCCACATAATTATTTTTTAGCGCCCCCATTTTTTCATCTATTTAAAAACTACTATAACTTAAAATTTAATTCATTATTGTGAGCTATATTACCGGCGATTAAACATGCACAAATCGGGTTATTTGACAAAAACTTGTCAAAACATGATTGCTCGCGGTCAATTATCTACGAAAATGACCTATCTAGGAATACTAATAACTATTAAAATGCGAAAGTGTGTCTGATTAGACACCCCCTTTTTTTCTGGGTCTCTTACCGCCCCCTTTTAGGCCTGCAGTGCCCACAAGGGGGCGTTATCGCCCACTTTTGGAACCCTTGCTCTAAGGTAAAAAATGACTAAATTCTATTTGACCAACAAGAAGTGACCCCTTATTTCTGTCACTGACTCTCTTCAACCGTTTGCGTAAAAAGTCCGTTTGAGTGCCATAATGGCTCTTCACGTGAAGATGATCTTTGAGAGGCTGCGTTAAGATCATGTTGTGTCAGGTTATTACCTTCTTGAGAGCTATCGACGATCACAGGTAAGGATGCGGGTTCGAGTCCCGCTGGAACGGAATTTTTGGGTTACATTTAAAAGAAACACACACAGACACGTCAAACTTATAACACCACGTCGTTTTTGCGTCGGGGGTTAAAAATATCTGGTGCAACCGAGCTCAGATCAGTTTATCGAAAACATAAAAATAATTACACGTAAAAAGTAGTCGCCCATCTAAATAAATGTTATCCACAAAGTGTGGTTTACACTTGAGAAATAATAAATGTTATCCACAAAGTGTGGTTTACACTTGAGAAATAATAAATGTTATCCACAAAGTGTGGTTTACACTTGAGAAATAATAAACTGTTATGAGAGCTATTAAAAACGTAATAAGAAAAAGTAAAACGTTTTTTTTAATGAAACCAACTAGCTTACTGCCTGCCTGATATGAAGTGGTCACTGCCGCTTATGACACCGGCAACACCGGGGGCATTGTCAATACGCTGCTTACCCTGAAGGAATTTTTAAGACTTTTTTCTTGAGGAGGCACATTGTCATATCCAAGCGGGAAAACCTCTGATGGTAGCTCATTCCATAGTTTGTAGGTATGGGGAAGAAATGATCTCGGGAAACGAGTCGTTCGAGAAACCCAGGGTTCTTGAGCTTTGTCACGGTGCCGGGAAGAGCGATGGTAAAATCATATATAGTTAATTCAGACTTTGTCTTTCTTTTGCTCCCTCCGTACACGTTCTTGGTGATCCCGACGACGGTATAACAGCTGCTAATACGGTGGCGATGTCATCCAGTTACGACTTAGTAAACACTCTAGCAATACACCAACCCCGCCGGCGGGGTCGACGAGTCTCCTCAGTACCTTCTGTACCTCGCGCCTACAGCCGGTACAAGCATGTTCCTGGGCGTTATTCTCCGATCCTTAATCTGCAATGGCACAAGACGAGGTCCATACCTAAGTGGTGCATTTGCGCTCGTTGCCCAAACATAACTTTGAACCGGTTGGGCGCCATCTCCACTTATACGTCGGCACTTAGATAAGCAATACTTATATTATGTTACCTTTTGTTGAGAGAAAATAAATGTATTATTTATTATTATCTGTGCTCGCCACAAACTCACTCCACTCGTGACCATCTGTGGTCAGAAGAATTTAAAAGTACATACGAAAAAAAACGGTTGGATTAATGCTTTGGGAATCGCTGGAAAGCTATGTTTTTTTTAATTTCGAGATATGGACCTTAAAAAAGATTGTACCTAGGTATTTCCATAATGGGAATGAAAGTAATGCGCTCGCCTGTTAGCCGGGAAAATATGTTTTATTCCTCCAATTTTCCTGCTCCATCCAACGCAGAGATAACAGAAAATCATATTAAAGCTCATATTAAATTCCCTCCAACTTTTGTGTTTTCAGCGAAACTTCAAACATTTAACTCCCAACTTAACCCTAATCCGCTGTCGTGGTGCAACCGTCAAAAATGCCGTGCGGTGGCCTGAGTGACCGCGGTCCGACACGCCCGGTAAATAAATCTAATCCAACGTCTGACCGGCTCAAGCGCTGCAGTCACTGCAACACGATAAATTATTCATAATGCAGTCCGGAACGCGGCAATGCATGTTGTATGTTGCACTAGTATTTGTTTATTTACATAGAATCGGAAATATCAGAAACCCCCGGTTTTTGCAGCAAACCGTACAAATATATGCATTGTCAAAAGAACAGCAAGCTCTTAAATATTTACTGTATTACAGAAGTCTACAAAAATAAAAGAAAAACTGCCATTTTTTATTCTTTAGAGGTTTTTTCCAAACTAAGAGGAATTCACAGAGTGTGTGATAGATAACCTTGAAAATATTAAGATATCTATTTTTAGATGTTGTGTAGTAAAACACCTTAATTTATCTTCGATAGGTTTAATCAATCCACGATTACGTACACGAATCTATACATTAACTTTCCAAGAGAGCCTTTGTACAAACTTCTTCACTGTCGTCTCGTCATCCATCCGAGTGCAGGGGTTCCGTTCGTATGACCTTCCTCCAACAAGCGTCAACGCCCAATGACTCTTTTTTCCGCCGTAACTACCCACACAAATCAAGATAATCCATTCGAACGAAAACCCCACCACTCAAATAAACTTGCGTGAAATTAAATACAAACTATTAATCAAAATAAAGCTAACATTCGGCCAAATCTGACAAAATATGTATGCCCTCATACATCGATCAATACATCACATTGTGATATATCAATAATCATTTCGTTAATCGCTTTAATTCATCGTTGATTATCACATACTAAGTATTTAAATAACTTTTAAACAAATTTTCCGTTTTCATCTTTCATTTACTTTTTTTTTATTTACTTATCATATTCCAGTTTGATTAAAAATTATCAACTTCTTTCTTTTGAAATCATTTTTTTTCTTTCTTCTTTTTTTTCTTTCTTTATTTTTTTTTCTTTTTTTATTCTTCTTTTTTTTTCCTAAGCATCTCAAAGCTCTAAACGCAACTTTTTTTTTTAGTGCTACTGCCCAATTTCTACTTTCACTTTCCTTTTTTTTTTATTGGGTCTTACGTTCACTTTCCATACGGGTCTTCTGCTGCCCAAACCCCATCATCTACTATATTTTTTTCCTTTTTGTTTTCCTAAGCATCTCACAGCTCTAAACGCAACTTTTTTTTTAGTGCTACTGCCCAATTTCATCTTTCACTTCCCTTTTTTTTTATTGGGTCTTACGTTCACTTTCCTTATGGGTCTTATGCTACCCCAGCCCCATTCACTAGCTAGTTTTTTTTTCAATTTAATTCATTTGTTTACCTTCATTCGACCACGATCTCACCTGTTGGTAAGTGACTATGTGGCCAACGATCGTTGGAGCACAAAGTTCTAGAAGGCAACCTGCTCACTCTTGCCTTGAAGAGACTCAGCTTTGATGATGTATTAATAGGTAAATGAGTAAGTATTACATACAATATTAGACCTTATAATCTAGAATCAATAAATTGTCTGTTTCAAGTCATTACTTAA
This sequence comes from Operophtera brumata, assembly GCA_932527175.1. Taxonomy (NCBI): domain Eukaryota; kingdom Metazoa; phylum Arthropoda; class Insecta; order Lepidoptera; family Geometridae; genus Operophtera; species Operophtera brumata. The sequence goes on from OW052226.1 coordinate 35,149,619, forward strand.
CTTACTTTACTACTCGTTAGTTACAATTTATGTTCAATAATAAGTATCAGGATCTAATGCATAACAATTAAGTATCATCAAAGTTTACTCTCATTTTCATCAAAGTTCATATCACATCATCTTCATTATTCAAGAGTGACTTTCACAATATTAAAACCAGGAATAAAGATCACCTAGTCCTCCCTACAGCCCAACTCACAAAAGTTTCACAAAGCTTTTATTGTACAGCAGTTAAGTTATATAACGTAATAACTGTAGATATTTAGAACATGTCAGACTAATAGATAATTAAATGTTTACATCTAATTTTTTATATTTAATTTATTAATATTATTTGTTTTGATGACTTATCTAAGTGCATGTACCTACTTATACTATTATTTATTCTATGATACATGTTACAATGTCTATGGATGAATAAATAAATACAAATATAAATTATCGATGTCGACATAATCACTCATCATTGCTAACACTCCAGTTGATTTCTGGTGCAGCTACATGAACCCATGGCATTATTCTACTAGCAGAAACGGTTGTTGTTAGTAACTGTTAGGCCCAGAATCACAGCGACCTCATAAAGATTATTTCCGAGGAAATACACTACCCTGTATGGACCCTATTATATGGTGGAATAAGTTTATTATTTTCCCAATCATAATTGAATGAAGTCTTTTTAAAAAATTAAATCACCAAATATGCGGCCGGGCCGCCCCTGTATCTCAAAATATTTTTATTTCTTTCGTTGTTCATCAGCAATACTATCGTTGACTTCACGTCACGTCTGATTTCAATAACTTCACTAGAACGGGTTCCTGTCCATAGTCTTATCTTTAAAGATGACCAATGTCTCGTTATTCATGCGGCACAATTGCCACCTAGTAACCTTGACATGACCCACTTTAGATTATTTTTGTCACCGTCAATTCATTAATATTATTTTTTGTAATTATCCCATATATAATTTAAGTTCATTGGCATCTACATCAGTGGCACCTTCAGTGAACTTTCTACATCAGTGCCCTTTCTAGTTCAGAGTCACCTATCTTCAGGTTTCCTAACCGATCTTCATTGCTAATTAGAGGCAACACAGAGGAGTATTGATCTTAATCATGGATTTCAACATTATCTATTTGGTTGCGAGACACGCATAGACTTTTTGACGCCAGCTCTGTACTGTATGGTATACTGAAATTCCTGCAGTAAAAGCCACAAACGAGTTATTCTAGGAACCAGGTCTCTTTAATGAACGTACATCGCAAGGCCCTACAGTCAGTTATAATATTAAACGTTACTGCTAAAGTTTCTAACCTAACGTTGTACTTAAAGTTTTTTTTGGAAGGGGTTTGACAGCTGTAAAATGCTAAAGGACGAACAGCTTCCTTAAAGTTCAATCTTTGTGAGAGAATACCACCAATTCCGATTAACGTCACGTCAGTGTGCACTTCAAATCAGCAAATGGGTTGTAAACAGCTAACACTGGCCTATCAATTGTTTTTCTGTTAAAACAGCTTTTCTTGTTAATTTTTCTCGTTAAGACAGCGCCAACCGCTGGTAGAAATATATCATACAAAAAAAAACGCCAACGTGCCAATCGAAAAAGCGGTTTTTAATGAATATCTCGTAAAATACCTATAGGTAATTTTATAAAACCCGTTCATTAAACCCTCGGGTTTATTAATATAATTATTTTTTTGTTTTATCCACTAAAATGCACCATTTTAATTAACAATCGAATCTAGGCAAAATAGAAGTTACTTTGTTTTTATTTATTTTTCTATCGAGAAAATATTGTCATATCGTGTTTCTAGTACCATGCGATCAGAATTATAATGTAGTATCCATGCATATTTTTAATTCGAATATTGTATTTTATTTAGTTAGTTAAAAATAGTAGGTATCGAAGATTATGAATTTTGGGGCATACCCCACCTTAAAGAACTGAAACTGCTTAGATGTGTATAGGTATGTGCTTTGCTTTGTGATGTATAATAGGTACCTCATGTGTGGTAGTTCTGTAAACATTGGCCCTATCAAAAGCGGAGAGTTCAAATATTCTTCAACAACGACTACTTATACAAATGTCCTGTGCTTGAACATTGTCTGTAACCATATCGACGATATGCTACACTTCCTATGGACGTTCATTGACAAAACCTATCAGAGGCTTAGATAATTATCTAAGATCGGAGGTAAGCAAGATGCTAAAATCTACCTTATAACCTTCGTGTCTCTAGTCTATGAAAGCCTTTGCCTCTTTTAGTATTTTGAGCTAGAGCTCGATGAAAGAATAAGCATTGTTTAGGGCACAGACAAACGGTTATAGGTATCTATGGAATATATGGTTTTGGGTACGTTATCTTTTACTCGACTGTTATTAGAAACAATTGTAACAAAATAAATTATCGTTTTTAGTTTGAGCCCCCTGAAAAACCCCTAGACATCTATCTATCTTTGTTGTTCATAAGGAATTTTAATGGTTGAATCGGGTGAGCGCGCTGCAATGCTAGGGCACTGGTGGTTCTGTCTGTGATGCGATTAATTATGCAATCAACTACACGCATGTGTCGACTTCTTTCCATACACACATATCTACATACATAAACTCACGCCTGTTTCTTGGAGGGGTAGGCAGAGACCACGGATTTCCACTTGCTACGATTTCTTAATGGTTATATATACCTATCTCTGCTCAGCTAGGTATCTACCTGCCTGGTTATAGAAAAATATACACCTATTCTATAGGTTCATTGAACTTACTTTTACGTTTCAACCTATCTTCCAAGGTTTGGCCATAGTTTCGTTCATGAGGGAAATCGTTGGTGAGCTGTTCCTGCCATTCTTGCCAAAGAGTTAAACTATGTTAAAACAGTTTACAATAAAGACTATTCTGATTCTGATTGAGTACAAAATATAGTTAAAACCAAAGAGATTCAATTTAAATTTGGTTCAAACTCTTGGCCAATCCTTGGAGTTTTTGTAAAGCGAAATGAGTAGTTGGTTTGTCTTCCCAAAGTAAAAGGTTGCGGTTGATTACCGTAATTTTGTCTAACCTTGCTATAACTTCATATAGCAGAATTCCTTCCCAGTTGTCCGGTGGCGATGATGGTGACCCACTTGGATCCTACTCCAGCTCTGGTCGAGATGTCCACGCTCCTCTCGACCAGCGTCTTCTAGTTCTTGCAGTCGTTCTCGTAGTTGGTGCAGTCTCGTTCGCAGTCCTCACGCGCCCCACGCTCGACCATCGAGAGTGAATGCTGTGGCGGCTGTGACTACGGCGACTACGGCTACGGCTATGACTTGGTCTTTCCATGCGGCGAACTGCAGGGCTGATCAATTTCCGCCGATGGCTACTTTCACGCCGCATGTTTGTTTGTCTCGAACAAATAAAATCAAGTGTTAGCAATAAATCACATTAGTACTCATACAATTACCTATATAATAAGTAAGCCAACTATATTTTTGTTTCAATTATTAAGCATATTAGGTATTATTTTATAAAAATATCGGTTGAATAGAATAGTAAGTAGTAATTTTTCATTCCATAAAAACAAACAATACTCGTATAGGTACCTTCATAGGGGAACTTAATGCTAGGGAGCATTCTCTACCGACTAACCTTTGTGTAATGTGGATACACTTAATGTAGGTGATGCAAAATACGTATAAGGAGATGAGTTAATACTTTATGTAGGTATAGTTTAACTTACACAAGATAGATAGGTATAGTTTAACTTATACAAGATAGATAGGTATACTTACTTAAACAATCCTATTCAAAAAATAACAATAAAAATATATTATAATACCTACTACAACAATACATTATTAAAATAAATGATAGCAGGTAGGCATAATATGCGTAAACGTAAATATACTTATAAGGCTCTTGTTATTGTTCTAGTGCTTCATAAAAGCATGAAATAAGAGAGTTTGACCTACAAGCACGTTTGCTCTTGGATTTAATCTTGTAATCGCTAATAGGAAAAGTTTACATGTCAATTATAAGTAAGTTTGCTCTATAAGAACCAGTTACAAGAGTTGTATACTCTTGAGAATGTTTACTCTTTTTACATAAACTTCTATCTGGTTATAAGGAAACGTTGTATGGCTATTATAAGATATGAGTCCTATAGGAGCAATAGACAACAGCAATGATAATTGAGAGGATGTACGCTTGTTAATAAATCTTGTAAACGCTTCTAGTGTTATTTTATAAAATCAATATAAATTGCGAGTTCTGAAAAAAGAAAATATTTTACAAGAGTGTCTTGAAATTTTTAACAGCATTTAGGTTAATTGGCCCTATCACTGACTATTGTAAGCTTATTACATTTGTAAGGACTTTCACAGGATCGTTATAATACCCATTGGTCAAAGCATGGTCAAAGCCCTTGGTCAATTGATTTTAATAGATGAAATTGTTTGTCTTGTATCTACACTCTGATAGCTCTGATGGAGGATACATCTCGGATACGGTGCAGGATACCATTCCATGGCCGAATCGCAGTAATGGTGAAAGAATGAGTAACCAGCCGTATTGTGGGTTCAATAAGCGTTCGATAATAGCATATTTAAAAAAAAACATCGAAAATAACCGTTATCTACCATACGCGGTACCACAATTCTTTTTTTTTTGTAATAAGTTTCGGCTTTGTTCGCATGTTACTGGATTACAAAGGTCCAACTATTTCATCAAAATCGGCTCAGCACGGGGCGAAACTTCGCCATTTATATTACGCGCAGAAACAGATAAAATAATACTCTTTGGGCACGGAACCCTAAAAACGATTCGTTTATAGCATATTATACGGAAACAGATGATGGTACGGTCTTGACTTTAGATTGATTTTTCAGTCACAAAAAAATAAGGGAAGAAGTTATTATTTTCATAAAATAATAACAATGTATTGCAAAGTTTTGTGTTTCTTGAAAAACTGAGTACAGCTTGATATATAACTCTCTAAGTAAAACGTGTGCTGGACACGCGGTGCTGAAACTTGATGAAGTTCATTTGTGAAAAGATGTTCTATTTTTCTGGAGATATTACAGCCATTGACTTTGGGTTCTTTAAATTCTGTATGTTTTACGTCTCAGATTTCAGGTAAAAATCTAAAACAAGTACAAAATCTAAAATCCCAGTCTGCAATCTAAAATCCCAGTCTTAAATCACTGATCCACAACTCCGCTGAATTGAAATGTAACTGGGCCATATGCCGGACGAGCTGTGGGCTAACATCACCACTGAGTGGGTCCCACAGGACGTGAGGCGGTCGTGTGATCGTCCCAGGCGGAGGTAGCCCGATTAACTAAATGCCTTTTTGGTATTCTGCCAGCAGAATCTCAAGATCGAGAAAAATAACAAATGAAAGCCTACCTTCTTGTTTTAATTTATCAAGTTGAATCATATAGACAAATTACATAAGATTAGGGAACATACTTACGTGACAGGAATTAGTGTTATAAAAATACATGTCAATGTTGAATGAGATATGCTGAAAACTTTTCGAAGTCAAGTAAGCTTAAAAAAAATAATGAAAGATAGTAAATAGTGTTTCCTTTTCCACCATTATAGGCCTCACTTTTAATCTCACAAATGTTGCACTAAATTTCTTCTGTCTGTCTCGGGTCATAAATTAGAATGCATCATCTAAATGCAAATTCTTTGGTTAGTCTTGACGACAAAACAACCACAGGCGAGTTTTACTAATTAGCATCAATACATTTTTGAACTTACTCCTTGTTATGTTTATGGGTTTATTTTATAGGTTTATTATGTATAACATAAAAAATAACGTTAAAAATGGAAAAGTAAAAGGGTTACGAATAAATTACGCACTGCTTTGGAATATTTTACAAATCCGTGACCAATTATTCCCGTCAGCTCCAGTGGTTGTTTCTCATTAAATCCACCGGAACAGTATTCATAAATTATAACCAAAATTGTGGCTTACCGCGAGTCACCGTGACGAGGCCTTACCGACCCGGCCGGCGCCTCGTAGGGTTCACTTGAGTTATGACTTAATTCTATAGTTTCGGCTGTAATGCGATTGAATAATAATTTAATTGGGGCTGTGATATAGCATCGCTTGATGATTAATGAACAGTATATTTTTGTTAAGTTATAATATTATTTGTCTGTTGTACAGATTTTCAATTTTGATTGAGATTTGAGACAGAAAACGCTCAACATACTTTAGGCCGGGTATCTTTTTAAAGAACTAATTAACACGATTTTACACAATAGGGTTAATCTCCTCGAAAAAAAATTGTATTCTGACTTACTAGGTGAGACACTAAATAACTGTGTAATATTAGCTTTTTTCTCGAGGTCTCTGGATTTTTCAATCTGACAAATCTTCACAAAATCCGTAGCTGGCTTAGTAAATAAGAGGTTGGGTTGCGTGGTAAAAAATTATAATTCTGTGGGTTGACTTCTAATTACCCTTTTTTTAAGATATATAAACTTCAAGACCATATAAAAAATGCAAGCTGATAATCCTGGAAATGGCTGCACCAATTTGCACCAAACAACGAAAACTGAACGAAATTAAGGTGAAATTACAAGCACATTTGACTTTTCATCTTTACGTCTTAGGTTAAAGATAATACCGGTGAAAAGAGGCCCATTGAGGCTCTGCCTACCCCTTCGGGAAAAAGGCATGTGTCTATGTAGGTTATGTATGTCTCTGGGTGGCGGGCGCAGTGCAATGCTACATAGCACGGTTCTAGATGAACGTTATCTATGAGATAATGCATTGTTAAAGGCAGAGGTCATCAGAAGGCACGTACATGTTCCGTCATTCACATAGTTAAAAAAAAAAACTCCAAATCAAGTCACCTTTTAAACAAAAAAATCTAAATATAAATCGGTTATCTGTTTGGGAGCTGCGATGCCAACGATAGACACACCACAGATAGGTACACACACAAAAAGATAGGTACACACACACAAACACGTCAAACTTATAACTTCCCTCTTCTTGGTTTGGGGTTAAAAAAAGAGGACAAATTTTTGAGAGGATTGAAAATTGAGTTGTAATATTTACGTCGCATATTGAAGGAGAAAAATTAGCGTATTTTAAAATTATATATCGTGGTGTGTCCGGCTCAAGAATAGACCCCTCCATCTCCTCCCGTGGATGTCGTAAAAGCCGACTTAGGGATTACCCGGACTTGTTTGTAAGATTCGTTGGTAAACGATTTGTCCTGGCTGCTAGCTTATTTATGGAATGTGATAGATAATACAATAAGAAATAAGATAATACGATAATACAATAATAAGAAAGCGTTAGCTGAGCTGAGTCAGTCGTGGGAAGCAATGGCGGCGATGAGCTCACCACTCGTCACGTCTATATTCCACGATGGTGCAACCCACTGTGAAAAGAGGCCCATTGAGGCTCTGCCTACCCCTTCGGGGAAAAAGGCGTGTGTCTATGTATGTATGTATGTATATCTGTAATCTGAACAGAAAAAAATGCGTTGATATTTCTGTTACCAAAATCTTTTACCAATAAGCAACTGTCCAAAATGCCACGTATACTGAAATCTGACAGTTGGCTGTATATTTTTTTGCCGACCCTTTCTGGGCCCTTTGAGGGTGTCATATCATGACAACTGATCTGCGGCTTAGAGCAGGATAACGCGATTGCGAGAGGTGTGAAATGGGTACGCCTTGTACCCTGTACTCCACCTATTGTCAGAGTACCTAGGTATATGTACTTATAGTAGACAAGTAACAATTCATGACTAGCTTACAAATACTTGAAGAAACGAAGCGAGTTCTCTGAGTTAACTTGAACAGCGTTTGTATGTATGTATATTATGTATGTTAGTCTGACAATAACTTTTGAACCTTTTATCCAATCTTGATGAGTGGGTACATAGTAGTGGTATCATATTATGTAAATTGAAATAGATATATAAATTTATTTAAATCAACAAACATTACATCTATCAGTATACAAACATATCTTATAGCAGGTAATTTTATTCATAGTTTGACAGCATTGGTACCCAAACTAGGATGTACGTAGGTTATGTAGGTGAAAAGACGCCTTATGAGGCTCTACCTACACCTTCGCGGAAAAAGGCATGTATCTGTATGTAGGTACAGTTATGAGCTGGTCACGCGGTTGTTGAGATATTGGAGTCCAAGAGGGGGTCTAATTAATAAAAGTGAGACAATCAGGTCAAGCGTGGTGTCAATGAAAGGGCTTTGCTTAATCATAAGAATTATATATATTATAACATTTTATTTTAGACCTTGTATTTTACTAGGTACACGATTTAATAAATAAATTCAATGTTATTTCCAGTAATCCCGAAAGCTAAAATTTTGCATGCTTTATGGCTCTTGTAACACAAATACAGGAATGTCCAAAGTTAGAGAATTTCCTCTTTTTTTTTGTACTCTTAACCAATTTTGTCTAAGTACCTTTTGAAGTATGTTTAAAGTTACAAAAAAAAAACTCGTTATAGTACATTGGGCACGTTGATTGCGGAGAATGCTACCTGTCTTCGGTCAATGCGTTTAAGTAACCTACAGCTATCGACAAAAGTGTTCCCCATACTTTCATAAAGTATTTCAAATAAAATACCAGCAATTTTTCCATCCCGTTACCCTGTCCCATACATCACCCGCGTTAATTATAACAGCACATAATTCAAGGCGTCTAGCGGCGTCTTAACTGTGACGCGAACAAGCTGGCAAATTTAGCAATTAACTTCACAAATAAGTACGTGATAAATTGACTTCGGAATAAGTGCATGATGAATGAGGGCAGTAATGAGCTGTCAGGCTGTCAGTTTCACAGAAAAGAGTTTTACAGAAAGTTGAAAGTGTTCATGCTATACCAAGATATAATAAGTTTTTGTGAAAAATATATTTTTCAATACAAGCTTTTATAAAATTAGTGAGCTCGCTGTCACCATCATATTGTAATTGTCATTGGAACTTGACAGGTATGCCAAATTTCAGCTCAATCGGTTGAGGATAACTGCTTTAAAATTCAGTTGCAAGATTCCACCCAGATTCCACCCAGAAAAACATACATACATTGCAAGTTAAATAAAAGATAAAGATTATTTATATTAAAATTTAAAAAGTACAAATACTTTGTAATTTTACAGACAGCAAGTTAAACTTATAAATAATTACCTTAGTTAAATAAATAATGTAATAATAAAAGTTAAGTTTACTTGAATGCTACGACGAATGGTCTTCAGCCGCCTCCATTCAACGACTTCCCGTGGCCGTTAATATACAATGTCATAGTTCTAGACGCATATTCCGGTTTGTGGTTTGCCAAGCGCTAAGGCGCTGTCTCCATGAGAGAATCGCGAGGAGTCCGCGCTCGCCCATACAAATTATCGCCGCGATAACATCGCCGTGTGGAGATGCGTTCATAGAAATATATGGCTTGACGTTAATATTACCGCGATTCTCTCGCTCGTGGAGACAGCGCCTAACTCTTACTCAGTGATTGTCGCTTCTGTGGGCTATGTGGGCTTTGTCGGGATCGGCATTTTACTACGGGTTTCCTCGTTTCGTATATTATTAGCATACAATAAATATAAACTTTAACAAATAACGCAAACACGTCCTAAATTCACAGTATTTTCAATAACAAAACACATACATCCATTCCGGCATCTATAAACATAAATAACCACATTTCAAACACATAAAAAACCAATGTGATCTGGTTTTGGTTACCTGGTGATTCGGATTCCGAGCATTGTCGAGCGCACCCGAACACATCCGAACGGGACACTTTATAGGCTTTAAAAGTGGACTATATAGCGGCCCATCGCGTCGCCGGGATAATATTTTGTCAGGCCGACATGTAGTGCTATTAAGAATTTATAGTAGTGTCTTTGGGAAACGATGCTCGACCGACACTTGATATACTTAATACGAACGTGGTGCAAATGGCCGCTCGAATTGAGCCTTTGTTTCTTCCACTGGAGTGGTTCAGACCAACACTTACTCTTTTATGTGTCTGTTAAGTATTTTTCGTGAATAATGCCAAATGTGGTGTTCTCGCTGTATGCAGTAAAACTACTTACGTGTTGTGCTTTCGTGCAATCAAATTAATGAATTATTCGGGCATTTCACTTGACGAAATGTAACAATTGTTCAACTGGTATTATTTTTACACGACTACCTCAAAAATGGTGTATATCGTTTTCAGGGTTCAAGTATGTATCTGTGTTTCTTTATTCCACCATATCTTCTAAATGCCTTGACCGATTTTAATGATTGAGGTACCATTAGAATCTGAACGTTATCTTGATACGAACTGGATATGAAAAATAAAAAACTAGGTTAACAATGATGTCTAAATTAAAATGACCAATTTTAAAACCAAAAACCACTTTAGAATTTCAAAACTGTATCTGATACTGATCGTGTTTGCATAACACAAGCTGTGCTTAGGTTGGGGCTTGATAATGTTGTTGTTTGAACTGTCCAGCATTATTTCTTCATATATATATTTATTAAATGTGTAGAACTTGGGGATTAGGTTCTAAAAATATATAACACTTAGGTATTTACTGCAAGAAATTACTACACTTCTCAAGAAAAACTTCGAGAGATTTTTACATTTTAGAACCACGGCTGTCTTGTTTTTTAATATTTTCACGTTAATTAAACTTGTCACAGGCTTACTTAAACAATTTCAAACTTAGGTTTATTATCAAGTGACAGCTTCGTGTTCAATAAATTTCCATCAAATTATATTCGGGCGTTTCCAGGATTGTGTCCCCACGAAAATGTATCAGCATAATAAATCTTAGGAGCAATCGTGACAATTCCTTGCCTTGGAACTAGAACTCGATTGACGTAATCTGCTTTCTCCATCAGCGCTCCGAAAACACTGATAAAAATATTCCGCTTCGAGGAACATAATGTACCTCCTTCCGTCAAACGTGTATCACGTCCCCGAGAGGCACTATCCATTGATCTCAAAACAGCATTACATATGTATGAGAAGGAAAAACTTGAAGGTTTCGGTGTAAATAAGGAATGTCGGTGTGAATGAAATCAGAGGAAAAAAACGGGATTTTATTTCTTACTTTTTATTTATTTACTAGTTCTTACGTGGACAAGTTATAGGATCAAAATTGAACTGAAATTCATTGAGTTTCTTATCCTGTTTTATAAATTGACTAAAGCTTTTGAAAATATGGACTTGAATATTACTTGAGTGAGTTGTATGTGACGTTGCGGCCGACGTTGCACGAGGATATAAAAGGCCCCTATTGCCTGACAACTTTACTGTTCGCATTATGAAGGAATAAGAACGAGAGTTTACTATATACAATAAAAAAACAAAAACAGGCAGATGAGACTTTCACCTTTATGTCTCAGGGTGGCGGGCGCAGTGCAATGCCACATAGGGCGCGTCGTAGGTGGACGTGACCTATGAGGTAATGCACTGTTCATAGGCAGAGGTTACCGCTTAACATCAGGTGGGCCATCTGCTAGTTCCGTCATTCTAGTAGTATAAAAAAAAAAACACAAGTATGTATTGCATACATACTTATTATCTGATAAGTATTTGTTTCAATTGGTTAAGAGGAGTGTACTGCTGGGGCGCTTGAGCGCTCTGCTTACAAACAAAGCTTACTTCTATTCTTAATATTATCTCATCAAACTCTATTAAATTTTGTAAACATTATCAATACACTAATACCTTAGGCCCATGGTTTGTTACTTTCTTCCAGTAAAATAAAATATGGTTTCCAAATACCAGTGACTAAAAAAAGACTAAAGTCAATGACTAAAGATTTGAATTGAAATCTTATAACCCATGCTAGTTTGATTGTATACAACTAGCGACTCGCTCTGGCTTCGCACGGGTAGTCCCCGGTGAACCCCTCCCCTCCTACCCCTCCCCCTATGTCAATCTCCTGGTTCTAAGCTACCTCCCCACCAATTTTCAGCCAAATCGGTTCACCCGTTCTTGAGTTATAAGTGGTGTAACTAACACGACTTTGTTTTATATAACTGACAAGTCACAGGCCTAGATATAAGTGTTTTTAGTTTTGTGTATACAAAAAAAAAACTTGAATTAAATAGTACCAAAATGAAGAGCAATCTTCTGTTTGTAAGGAGCCGGCAAGAGATACAGCTCACTTAATGTGTGAAAAATAGGTACTTAAAAGTGAAATAAAACAATTAAACTCTCTAGTAAAACGGAAAGTGCAATAAAATTTGACTTGCCTGAAAGTTGCAGCAAGTTTTACACTGCAGTTTCTGCTTGTTCTGGTTTAAAGAGCAATAAAGATGGAAAAATGGCTGGAAATATTGTAGCTAGGGCAAACTACAAAAACTAAAATACTGTGTAGTGCTAGTAAATGTCCATAATAACTTGTAACATAAGATAATAAATTTTTGGTAAAAACACACATACATCGGCATTTATTTAGCCTCTTATAGGTACCCAGAAAATCCGTCGTATAAAAGCAGCGATCCCTTTGGCCCTCGAATGAAACACGTCACGATTCGCCGGTGAATCTGAAATGAGTCGCCTAAACGAATGCGTAGGGAATTGATTACACCCACCGGAAAACGGGGATGGCAGGTAGGCAAGGCAGCGCGCACAGTGGAACATTTAGCGCTGAGATGTGCACAGAAACATGAAAAGGATGAGGAATTGATAGAACAGCGTCTAGATTAAAGCTGATTGGAGTTTTGTTTTGAGAGAACTACGTTATTGGCCAGTTTTTTTCCAGAACAGGCCTCGGGTTAGAACCCTAAACCTGAGCTGGGGTATGCCACAAAATTCCTAATTTTAGATTTGATTTTTAACAGAATAAATCGAGTGCAATATTCAAATTAAAAATATGCACTATAATTACGAGGGATCACTGTACCAGAAACACGATAGGGCAGGGCAATATTTTCTCTATAGAAAAAAAAACAAAGTTACGTCTATTATTTGCCTAGATTCGATTGTTTATTAAAATGGTGCATATTATTGGGTCAGAAATTGATAAATAAAATCTATACAATAAAGCCGAGGGCTTACTCTAGGCGTTTTGTAAAATTATTTATTTTTACGAGTTATTCTTTTTGTTTTTTTTTGTATTTAGATTTCTACCGTCAGTTTTTGTATTTAGATTTCTACCGTTCTATTGGCTCAGTCTTAAAATACAAATAGACAAACATTTTATTGTGACAGGACTCTAAACTGTTCTCAGACTCAGTTCACTGGTTCTAATCTGGAGTTTTTTCTCGTCTAGTGTTCTAGTAGAGACCTTTTCGTTTTAACCCACCGTGCTCACGCCCTTAACTAAAGTCGCCCGTCAATAGCGTCGCATCGCTTAATAAAACGTTTTTGTCGAAGCGGAAAATTTCTGCATTCTATTTTATGTTTCGTTTTTCTCAGAACCTTGGTTATATTCCTTGTTGCTTTTGGATGAAGCCTTATTGTTACGTGATTTCACTTTGTATCATTCGGGCCCTTTATTATGAACGGTCAAGTGGGTAAACGATTTATTATTATTTTGATAAAAAGAGATCTTACCGTCCGTTCCATGTTTGTGTTTTGTGAATGTTGATCGCATCGTTGGATGAATGTTTTTTTTTGTCGTTGTTCTGATCAAAGTTGTTTTTACTTATGTTTACGTTTCTTTTAAATGGCTCAAGATTTTTATTTGGTTTTCGATGCATAAATATTTTAATATCGATATTATAACGTCGCCATTCTTTTGGGCACCCTACCTTGCGGTCGGTGACCTCTGTTTTATATATCTAGATTAATTTTAAATATGTAGGTTTAAATAGTTTTCGTATAATTAGTATAATTCTTTCTATAAATAATAATTATATACAAACGTTGGTTAGTTGTATCGATCATCTAAATATTTTTGTTAAATATTCGATGACTGAGAAAGAAACTGTCAACAAAAACTTGTAAAACCAACGTAAAACGTTTCCACCGATTGAATAAGTTACCTCTGAATTTTAAATTCAAATGAGCATCCACTAACCATCGATAGATTATCCCGACGACAGGTTCGGCATCAATCTTCGTTAACATTGTCGCGGAGTCGCGGGACAAAGGCCTTTGCAGCGTGACGCGAAACAAGCCTCAAATTTACAGGGTATTTTATAAAATATCCTTTTTCAATCATACAAAAAGAACTTGCTTTCAATGTTACGGTAACGTGTTTCATAAAAATGGAAAAAAATGGGTAAAAAAAAACGCGTTTTTGATGGTTTTGATGTTTTTGATGCTACCTAAAAAGACATGGTTTTTAAACGCATTTTCTATAAAATTATTATACTACAGGAGTAAGACAGGAGTAATTATTTTCTAAATGAACCTTCTTTACCGATTGAAAGAATAAATACCTACCTACCCCGAATCAGTACATTGTAAAAAGCCGAGTCAAAATATTATTTGGCGAGAATATCCAATTACTCGATGTCACGCCGATACGTTGTCGAAACGAGCGGGAAGTGATCCATGAACAAAACAAAACTCCCGCGGACATGTTCGGACATGTTGCGGGGACGGCAGACAGGGCTGCCATTAAATATTTATCATCCTATTGAACGCGCTTTTACAGTTTATTAAAGGAAATATTTATTATTTAATGTGAATGGTTACGAAACAAACGACCGCGGCCCGGCTCACCACAGTTCCAAATGGACACGCTTGGATTAATTTTTAAAAAAACAGGTTCTACATAGAAAAATATAAAAAATAATGATGATCGAATTTAAATTAATATAATGCTTAATTTAATAATTGTAATTTTGTATGTTAACTAGCATTAATTATAAGATTTAATTTATTAATAAAATGGATGACATGTGAATTTTTTTATGTGTGAAATCTGAAAATAAACAATTATCTTATCTTATCTTATCTTATAGTTTTTCTAACTTCCGGAAACTACTTACATAGGTACTAGTTAAGGTTTTTAATGTCCTTAAAATTATAGACCAGGCAGTGATTGCGCCTGCAATATCTCCTTATAGATACAGTTTTTTTAACATTGAAAGACCTTCGTTTGACTGCAACCTCACCTGTTGGTAATTGACAATGAGGCCGACGATGAAGCGAAAATGTCTAGAAGGCACCTATTCACTCTTGCCCTGAAGATACCCAGATCGAACCACCTACGTACTTTGTGCCCAGATTATAGTTTCAGGAAAGACAGACGACGGTAGTGTGATCCACTCCATAGCAGTTTGTATTATAAAGGTAGAAGCGAAGCGTTTAGTACGAATAGAATGAGATGCCCACCATCTCATTCTATTCGTACTAAACTCTACTTACTGCGTACTAAATCCTTAGATAAGTCTATATATTATCTAAGGTGGGATCAGATCGTGAAAATCCTTAGCAACTGGGTTCCCTAGGATGTAACCTATAAAATGTCGAATGGTTTGAAGGTACTGTCACAGTACCTACTGTCATCGTCCAGGCATCAGAATTAGAATCAGAATAGCTTTTATTAGTACACCTACTTGAGAATTGGCCTGCGGCTGTGTTAAATTCGTGAACAACACATTAAAAGGTTCAACTAGCACTAATTTATTTGTCAGAATGTTGGTACATGATGTAGATTTCAAACAATAATAACAGATCCGTTACATTCTTACCATATAGGCATGCAAATATATGTAGTTACAGGAAAAATATTTAAAAGTAGGTACCTATACTAAAAACTAAACATTGCTCAAGTCGTCAGTTAAAAACTCTGTCACTGTGTAGTAACATATCTCAAGCAGAAGTGCCTTTAGCTTATTTTTAAAACTTTTCTCTTGATAACATACGGTTGCTGAGATTCTCTGAGTGACTAACCCCCAGACGGAGAGTAGGCTTAGTATTTAAGGGATCCGTTGGCATGGCATCCTTTGGGTTCTGACTAAACCAAAAGAGACATCATCACTAAAATAAGATATTGGTTCAGTGTAAGAGCCGTAGATTTTTCGTTTCTTTATACATCTGTTGCATCAAAAATGTTGGCCTGGGGAAAAACCCAAAAATACAGACCCAAAAAATATATTTTAAACTACAGTGTATAAACCAAGGGTTTCTTGTCTTCAGAACCCTAGAGTGCATTAGCACTGCAAGCAGTTCTAACCCTATCGCAACCTTATCGCAATACAGGTATTTTGCAGGCAAAATGCCTACAAAATGCTCTTCTTTTTACCGATGTATTGCGATAAGGTTTCGATGATTATCTCGCGTCATCGATCAGTGTTTACGCGATGTTTTGATGGATTCACTAAATATGTGAGTGCTCAATAAAACCTTCATATCGTTGATTGAATATGCTGACAGGAGTGTATAACGTAGAAAGAAAACAAATAATGTTTTGTTAAATTTTTATTTTCATTCATCATTACATTAACTAGTATTTCGCCCCGAACGTGACCTCGCGTGGACCCATGTAGCTCAAAAACCTCTGCAGTGCACCGATCAAGCTCATGCTCCAACTTCAAAATTAGTTTCACTTAACCTACCAAGTTTCATCAAGATTGGATCACCGGTTCTACAGTTATCGGCGGACAAACACACATACAAACATAAATATGCGTACATAATCAACGCAGAATCCTGCAGTTAGACTCTGAGACTTCGCTCAGCTCAGTTAATATTTGTTCTACGGCTGGCACGTTGCCCTTCTCGATTAAAACATAACATAACAAACTTTATTTTTACTTTTTATTTGACATGACACTCAACAGTCACATACTCGTATGTAGTCCATCCCACACTAGGCTTTCCTGTGTCATGGTTATCAGAAACTACGAGTACCATGGTACCATAGTGGTGTACAAATTTAAATGTATAGTTTTACGATTACTATCTATATTCCATAGATTTCTTTCAATGTTCAGTAATATTTATGAGCAGTAGATAGCAGTTGTAATTTCGGTGTTGTAAAAGTGTGTTTTTATAATTGTTATTTGCCCCTATCCTTTGGATGTCGTAATAGTCAACTAAGGAATCACTCCAATGCAGACTCAGCATCCACCAAAATCCTCCCAATTCATTCTATGGGGGGCCTCGTCTAACAGAGGACGTCTAAAGGCTGCTGATGATGATGATGATTCGCAATAGAGTGCCACCAGGGAGGGGGTCAGCCTCGGCGTGGCTCCACCAGAGAGGGAGTCAGCCTCGGCGTGGTTCCACCCGGGAAGGGAGTCAGCCTCGGCGTGGTTCCACCAGGGAGGGAGTTAGCCTTGGCGTGGTTCCACCAGAGAGGGGGTCAGCCTCGGCGTGATTCCACCAGGGAGGGAGTCAGCCTCGGCGTGGTTCCACCAGGGAGGGATTCAGCCTTGGCGTGGTTCCACCAGGGAGGGAGTCAGCCTCGGCGTGGTCCTACCAGGGAGAGAGTCAGCCTCGGCGTGGCTCCACCAGGGAGGGGGTCAGCCTCAGCGTGGCTCGTGGTGGTCGCGCAGTGAGGCGATGGGCGCGCAGCCTCAGTGGCAGAAACTCCTTGGACGTAGTACGACGAGCTAGGGCATAGGAAGATGGGATATTGTAGGTCATCCAATGGAGCCAGTAGATCGCAGACCATTGGGTCTGCGATAGATAGATAGATAAGTAGATAAACAGGAAAACAACAGGTAACAGGTAACAGGTAAGTAACAGGAAAACAGAAAAGTATCTCTGGTTGGTGATGCGTGTGATGCCTCTGGTATTGCAGGCGTCCATAGGCTACGGTAACCGCTTACCAACAAGAATACTTGTTTACTAACACGGTAGTATAAAAAAAAATCCTTCCAAAATAAATTAAAATGTCACTGACAACGCGTCCATTATTTATTCAATTATTTTGTATGCGTTTTAGAACACACACGCAGTAGTTTTCCAACAACATGTTTATTATTTTATATAAAAAGTAGTAGTGCAAACTCTTTTGAACCTTTTCAACAAGTGCATGGAACTACAATCTCAGCACGAGCACTAACAAGCGACCCTCCAGCGAAATAGAAACCATTTATGATTATTATGCTCTCACGTGGCCTTTTAAAGCTTTAGTTGAGGTTTTGGAGTGCTTGGTTGTTAGCTAGATATTATTATTTCAGTGTGTAATTAAGGTTATTTTTTTATTTCTTTTGATTGTATTCATAGTTTAATCTGAGCAGAGCGGTGCTGCGGTATACGGCAGTTGATGTCATATTAATTATCAAAAATTATCATTCAAAGGAAAAAGAAGGAAAAGAGCGCTATACTGTTTTTTTTTTCTATATATTGATTTTATATGTCTTGTTGATAAGACTCGTTGGTATAAGACTTGTCCTAGCTGCTAGCTTATTTTGGAATCACTGGAAGAAAGCGTTAGCCGAGTCAGTCGTTGGAAGCAATAGTGGCGATGAGCTCATCTCTTGTCACGTCTATATTCCACGATGGTGCACCCACTGTGAAAAGGGACCAATTGAGGCTCTGCCTACCCCTTCGGGGAAAAAGGCGTTTGTCTATGTATGTATGTAGCTAAACATGTTTTTTTTCCTGTTTATGCTCAAATAAATATCGATGTTTGGAGTGGCAGCGGTCACGTCTGCCGTTGAACCGACAACCGTTGAAGTAAACGAGTTCTTGAGTGGAGACCGCGTCTTGGCAAACGTAGTGTAGGGCGCCCTCTGGCTAGATGGAGCGACGACTTGTGCGAGGGGGCTGCAGAAACTGGATGAGGAGAGCCGAAGACCGGGCTCTGTGGTGCGCCATGGGAGAGACCTATATCTAGCAGTGGACTACAATAGGTTGATGTTGGATACTTTTTAGGGTGATAGTTAGACAGTTGAAATTTTCAATGTTGATGTATTTCTGTTGCCACTTTAACTAAAAATACTAAAAAACATTAAAATAAATATTGAAGGGGGCTCCCATACAACAAATGTGTTTTTTTTGTCGTTTTAATAGATAATGGTACGGAACTCTTCGTGCGCGAGTCTGACTCGCACTTGACCGGTTTTTGTTTACTTGTTCGATAGCGCCGCAACAGCTAAACCAATTTTGATAAAAGGTAACCAGAGATATGATTTGAACTGGACTGACAAATTTGTATGCCGATACATTACGAAACCGTGGGTGGATTATATGGTACATTTAAAAGTATTGAACTTAGAAGTGATCAATAAAGAAGGGTTTTAGTAATCTTATAAGAATAGCTAAGTAGTAGCCTGGTATAAATCCAGCGATACTATATTTTTAATTTGAAACCGAAACAAAAAACAAACACATGGATAAGATCTACCCAAGTTTTCATTGCATTCCAGATTAGATAGAACAGAATGATTGCTTTTGAGATAGGATGGTTAAAGTCGACAAGTTACCTGCTTATCGAAATAGTAACACGTTCTCTAGATTTGATACGACGTAGCACTTTAGTAGCACATCTACGGCGTAGCAATTTCATCGGCTCGTAGCGCCTATTATACAGAGTATGCTATTGGTGATAGAGCGCCACGTCTGTGGGCGGCAGTTGATGAATTAAGGTGGGGTATGACGCAAAATTACCAATCTTAGATAAGATTTTTAATTGAATAAATCAAGTACAATATTCAAATTAAAAATATGTATGGATACTAAATTATAATACCGGTGGATCACCCAGACAGAAAAACGACAGGATAAAATTTTCTCGATAAAAAAATTATCACAAAGTTATCTCTAACTTATGGCTATATTCGATTGTTTATCAATATGGTACATACAGATTGAGCCAAAAATTGGATAAATAAGATCAATACAATAAAACGGTGGGATCACCCACCGGGGTTTTTTAAAATTATCTGTACCGCTTTTTCGAGCGGCACGTGGCGTTTTTTTTTGTATCTGCCTGTTGTTGGCGCAGTATTAAGGGTATTCGTTGTTATATAACGTGAAAGTAGCTGGTAAGAGCCTGGTCCCAAGAGCTGAGTTTAAATCCTAAATTGTTTCTAAATTTTGTACTATAACCACCGTAATTTCATCCGATTTTATTTTATGACGTTATGTTAAAACTTTGGAGTCGTTGCGTTTAATGCTCACTCAGTAACAGTAAAGGTTACAAACTTGATGTTAATACAGTAATTACTTGAGGATGTAATCTAAATAAATCATAGACTAGAAACACGATTGGTGAAACATTTCACAATAGCTTTATTTTTTGAAATTGGTCCTCCTGTAACCTGTTTAAGGTCTCTCCTTCGACTAGAGAAAATATTAAGCGTAAACTTTTATACTATTTAGTAGGTAATCACATTACTTAGATTAATAATAGATAATTTATTTCTATCTTTGCTACTTAATAAGCAAAGCGAAGTTTTTCATTTGTTGCTTACTTCAGTTACTTCCAAGTGGCAGACATCTATACATCATCTCTTCCCAGTTTCCAAGTCAGTAATAACGCTGTCACTGTCTTGCAGCTACTGTTTTCTTGATAGACTCCTCCGATTATGGTTTTCGTTCACGTTCGTAAACCTTCGTTTGTTTTAAGTAGTGTAATCATACAACTTTACACACCAATACAGAACACACTACCGTCGTCTGTCTTTCCTGAAAACTATAATCTGGGTCTCTTCAAGGCTAGAGTGAATAGGTGCCTTCTAGACCTTTGTGCTCCACCTTCCGCCGCATCGTCACTTACCAACAGGTGAGATCGTGGTCAAACAAAGGTCTATCAAAGTTAAAGAAGAAAGAAGAAGACTTAAACGTTTTCACGTTTAATTATTTTTATGAGCCTGATTTCTTAAACTATCTCTTTAGCCTCGTGAAGCTCATAATCGTATTCATATTAAACTATCTCTTTAGCCTCGTGAAGCTCATAATCGTATTCATATTAAACTATCTCTTTAGCCTCGTGAAGCTCATAATCGTATTCATATTAAACTATCTCTTTAGCCTCGTGAAGCTCATAATCGTATTCATATTTCATCTTCACCGCCCGGGCTTTTTCCCAGGGCTGTCGCTCGTTAGTTTTTACTGTTGATTAGTTCTGTCAGGGTTGCCCAAAACTGACGACTTTACGCTTTACTATACACCCAGTTCCGTGCTTCGTTTGCAGTTGAATATATTTTTTATTCCCAACGAACGAGGTGGGACTCTTGTACAGTTTTTTTGAATTTTTGAGCTGCCTACTGTTGGGAAAATAAAGCTTCCGAGAGTTTTTGCGATCCATATAAAATCATGGAGTTTTTTATGTGTTTCGCGGATATTGGTTTTACGATGTTAAAAACTGTAGCTTTTTCGTAGATGTCTCTGGAAAAATGGATATACAGTATTACTTTAAAAAAATATGAGTAATTTCTAGCAAATTCAAAATTGAGTTTGCGGTTAAAATTACATCAAAGCAGCACCTGATGGGCATATTAATGTCTTTGTCGTGTCTAAGAGTAGTCAAAACCTGGCTTACAGTACACAAAATAATTATTAGAAGTTTCAAACAAACTGTAGTTACGAAGCAAGAATAGCAGCTCGCGTATAATGGCAGCAAGCGCTGGTAAAAATAATTAATTAGCCCAGCCCTCATCACAAGCTGTTGAAAGCAGCCGCATTCACACACGAAGCCGGTTGATGCCGGCTGGATACCGGTGCCCGTGGGAACTGGCACCAAGCTACACGAGTGTGCCTTATAAGAGTGTGTAGGACGACGACGGTTTAGGCTTCTTCTTCAACGCACGCGCTTACCCGCGCGCCATCTCACTCCCACTAGCGGGCGTCGTGCCTTATAATATCGTGCCTTTGTACTCGTATTCATAGAATACTAGCGCTTTATTATACAATTTGGCCAGACAGCTGGCCAGACTTTGTGATGGTCGGTGGAGTAAAGCCTCAACGGTGTGGTGGCTGAAGTCGGGCCGAAGAAATCCGGGTCGTCAGGAAGCGAGATGGGTCGACGACATCGTTTCGGTTGCGGGCAATACCTGGTTGAGAGACGCATAGGACTGAAGGAAGGAGGCCTATACCCAGCAGTAGGTGATTCAGGGCTGAGATGATGGTGAAAATACAATTTGGAGGCAACTTTGTGATTTTTTCTATAGAGAAAACTTTACGGCTAATATAATGCTTTGCAGAGGGCAATTCTCGGATTGTAGAGATTATCTCTAAATTAGAGATAAAGTCGAAGCATGAATGTCTACAAAAAATGTCACGAAAATGTCACAATAACCATCAAATCGTATACGATTTGAATGATTTTGGTCGTCTTATGTCTATTTGTGACATCACGAGAATAGCAAATTAAGATTTTATTCGACATTCGCCATCTTTTTTCGAAATATGTCGAATTCGACTTAATCTCTAAAGCACGAGAATTGCCCTCCAGAACTATACCATATTTATATCACAAAGTGAATGTTGCTGTATTGTTGATGACACAGAGGATCATGACAAGTAATGTGAGGTAGTACAGACTCTTAAATATTTCTATTAGCCGTTTGGCACCGACATAATGTATTTTTATCAGTATTTTCTTTTGTGTCCATAAACGGTGGCTACCCATAGAACGTACTGTATTTTACATATAGCGCATCATACCGCTTAGCGCCACTAGTATTTTTTTATCTGTGGCGCCGGTTATCAAGCGCTGGCAATTATATTTCTACGTGGTGAATGCATCAAGCGCAGATGTCGACTGAATGATGTCTCGCATAAAATTATAAAAATACTGGCTGTAATTTGTAAAAAAAAATACTCGGGAGTTTCACCATTTAATGGGAAAAGAAAAGGATGACCTTTGTTGTATAAATACACACGTTTACACACATTTCTATCACATATTGTTGTACCAACGCTGGCAGTGTTTTCTCATTCTATTGTCCCTACGAGCATTTTATTATGAATTGTCTTCTAAAAGCACTGCGTAGATCCCATTATAGGGGCTTATAGCATAGGAGAGCGTTACATGCACATAAGGGATGTGTACCGCGAGCACAAACGCATAAAGAGAGACAATTCTGACAAGTTTTATCCGTCCATTGCTGCTTGATTATTGAACATACTTGAAGGACTAGGTAAACCAGCAGTGTGTCGAAGTCATTTGCCATCGTTCGACTTTTCAAAGGTGCCATATTTTGACGTTTATGGTGTATGGAATTCTAATTCTCAATGACAAAAGAATAGTCATTGGGAATTCTAAGTCCATGGTTCAGTTAAAGTCTTTGATTCAAGTCATTGAACTTTGAATTGTAGATTGTCAGTTTCCCATAATATTTTATAGAATGAAACTAGCATGGGTTTCCATACAAATGTTTAAGTCAGTGTGATTAGGAAACCAAGTAATTTTATAAAAAATTGACAAATTGTGGGTCAGATATTAGTGTGTTAATCATTTGTGTATAAAATTTCATGGAGTTTGATGCAATAATATTCAAAATAGGGGCAAACTTAGTTTGTAGGCAGAGGGCTATTTAAAGCGCCCAAGGCGTAGGCGCGCGTAGATATACTCCGTGCGTGTGTGTCCGTTTTACTTCCTTACCTATTCATTCACAAAAACCCACAGTAAAAGGTTTACATTCACGACTTCCTTCGTGGTAGCTGAATCTTAATGGCTAACATTTCAAACCCCAACCATTCCGATAAAACTTTATTGGTACTTTATTTTCTGTAATAAAACTAACATGCATTTGGTTTCATTCGAACACATTTTAACTGCGCGAAGTATCAGACCATATATTGATTGTGCGCGATAGGCGATTCTATGTTTTTTAGTTATATATATAACATTGACAACCTTTGTGGCGCGGCGGGCGAAGGTTCGCCTGCGACGCAGGAGGTTGCGGGTTCGATTCCCGCTTCGGAACAAATATTTGTACGATCTGCAGATATTTGTTCAGGGTTTAAACTAATTTACGTAACTAAGTATTACCTGAGATCCTACAGCTTGAATAAATATATAAATATGAATATGGTGTTCGGGGTGTTTTCTATGCATATTAAAAACTATCTATGTAATGTATTGTTGTATTAAGTATAATATCAGTTATTTAGTACCCATAACACAAGCTCTACTTAGCTTGTGGCTAAATAATTTTGTGTGAACTGTCCAGCATTATTAGTTTATTTATTTACGGCCGCTGCCATCTCTGTGTGAATTGAGCCTATTACCGCGCGTGACCTCAGTCGTCCCCTTTGAATTGAGCCTATTACCGCGCGTGACCTCAGTCCACCCCTTTGAATTGAGCCTATTACCGCGCGTGACCTCAATCGGCCCCTTTTGAATTGAGCCTATTATCGCGCGTGACCTCAGTCGACCCCTTTGAAACTTTAGTTCCATATCATCATATCGCAAGAGAAGTAGATAATATACATAACGCCACAACAGTTAAATACATACATAGTCCTAATCCCTTACTAGGATTCCCTGTATCCTAGAAACTTCCACAATCCTTGGCAACCTCTAGCAACTCTCTTAGCAACCCTTTATGCCCCACCTAAACTTTCCACCCTGCATACTTTAATTTTTAAATAGGTACCTATCAAGGAAAGCAATCTGTACAGTATCATGGGATTGCAATCAAGAACAATACGTTTATTTCGCAAGAATATCTTGCAATAACTAGCTCTAATGAGGCATTAACCGAGAACGCCGTCCAAAACGTGAACACTAGCTTTTAGCTTTTATTTGATCACGCCACTAGCATAAAAGTTAACTCACGGCTTGATGAGAATTAGGCTTACTCCAGCGGGTTTAGAATGAGGTTGCTTATGCATTGTGTTACCGGGATTACTGATAAGTGACATTACTTTTAAATGACAGAGGGTACTTCTAGGTACGTATAAACACCGTTTAAATAAGGTAGAGCCTGGGATGATGGTCTTTATAATACTTTGTGCAACACGTAGGTACACTAGAATAGCGGCAGAGTGACAATAGTACCCTTGCTGCTTGCATGAGTAGTTTTACAGCTCGTTCACCGTAAGCTGACACCGTTCACCGTTGGCGTGCCAACCAAGACAGGTGCCATCTTACGGTGAACGGTCTGTACAGACTTTTATTACATTCTCGAGCCATCCCAAGAGGATGAAATGATGAGGAAAGTTATTATAATACATGCGTACTAGTATAGTATTATATTTTCTGTGCATGCGTCTATTAATTCTACGTTTCCTATAGCGCGTCCATTCGTCAACAGATGGTGTCTATAAATGCGATTGCACCAATCGGTTTTAGTAGTAGTAGAGCTTTTTTGTAAAAGAGTTCGTCCGGGGAAGTACTACCACCATACCTATTTCTACCGCAAAGCAGTAGTGCTCGCATTGCTGTGTTCCGGTTTGAAGGGTATGTTTGCCGGTGAAATTACAGGCACATGAGACTTTTATCTTTGTCTCAGGGTGGCGGGCGCAGTGCAATGCCACATAGGGCGCGTTCTAGGTGGACGTGACCTATGTGGTAATGCAGTGTTCATAGGCAGAGGATACCGTTTAATATCAGGTTGGCCGTTTGCTTGATCCGTCATACCAAGTTGTATTTTTTTTAAAGTATGCGTTTATTAACTCTACGTTTCCTATAGCGCATCCATTCGTCAACAGATGGTGCTAAGAGTCTCATAATGAGTTTGCACCAATCGGTCGGCGTAACAATAATTATTCCATCAATTCCACAATTCTAGATATTGACGCATCTTGACGAATCTTGACGAATATTGTAAGGAATACCTTAGAATCTTCGTCAAGATTGAAATTATAACGATTTATGTTGAATAAAGGTTATGTGACATGAAACGACCTGCCGTTTTATAACTGAATAGGGAGAAATTTAATAAAATCGACTGACATTTGAGCAAAAGGTTCCGGAGGAAATCACAATAATGAGTCAATCGAGAGTTAACGACGCAATTGTTAGTAATCGACTTGCGGCAGTAAATTTTGAATTAAGGTGAGACATTCCGGTTGTTTGGTTGGCTTATGTCACATTACTAGAGTGCATAGTGCAAACAGCTATTTATAGACGTCCCGAAGACACTAGGATTTGCTGTTAGCTTTACCAGTCACTCACTGCCGTCTCACTGCTATGATCTATCGGATGACTGATGTTTGCATCAAATTGATTAATGAATTAACCGTCAGTTAAGTAGTTTGATTTTATTTTTGAGATTAATGATGGAAATGATTGACGCTTGCATGATTGTTTACAGGACGCCCCAGACATCTGTCTTTGAATAATTATGTCTGTTCTAGAATTTTATTGATTTAGTCTGTCTCTGTCTTTTTTTTTTGTATTGGTAGAACTTTGCTTGACCACGATCTCACCTGTTGGTAAGTTACGATGTGGGCGAAGATGGAGGCCAAAGATCTAGAAGGTCTATTCACTCTAGCCTTGAAGACACCCAGATTATAGTTTTCAGGAAAGAAAGACGACGGTAGTATATTCCACTCCTTAGTTCGCATTATATAGGTAGATCAAAAACGTTTTGTATGAACGTCTGTGTTTTAGGACTGTCACGTTGCAGTTCACTTATTGAGTTATTGACCTTTACAGATACGATTTTATTCAGTGCCAGGCTTTTTTAAGGCGAGAATAGATATGCAAGCTACGAAAATGACTTCAAGTATGGTTTACATTTGCATCAAGTAAGCTATTTACATTTTGTATTTTATACTATTCTGTATTTTTGATATCGACGATTTCTGTTAGTTTGTCGTGGTACTTTAGAAGTAGAATCGTGACAATAACATGTTAATCACGTCGCTAACACAGCGATTTGGCTGCGCTTTGGATCTGATTAGAATTCAAACAAAATGAGTTTTAAACAAGAGCCTAGTTATAGCTTGGTAGTTTCCGTGTTCTGTTGTATTGCGGGTGTTTTGTTTTTCAGAGGCTTTTAAAAGCAGATTGGTTGATTTTACTATACCAGGGTTTTTTCTCGGCTGACTGACTCGTCAGCTCGAGTATGTGTTTCACTCGTATCTTTGTTAATATGCCTTTTTTTTATACTACGTGGAATGACGGATAATGCAGTTGGGCCCACCTATGTTAAGTGGTACCCTCTGCCTATGAACAGTGCATTATCACATAGGTCACATCAACCTAGGACGCCCCCTTTTCGCATTGCACTGCGCCCGCCACCCTGAGACCCTGACGAACTATCACAAAAAAGCACTACTACTACTACTAAATTTATATGACAAAAAATCTTTCTAACCTTGTTGCATCCAAACGGCTGGACTGATTTTGATGTATAAGGTATCATTAGAATTGTCTTAACCCGGATAGTGTGCTATAAGGTACTACAAATTATAAAAATCTATTTAAAAATTAGGTTTGGATGATATCACAATGGTCAGGACAGCCATGACACAATGCCATGACACATTTGACACAATGTCAAAATCAAGAGACTGATAATCAAGAGGTTTCAAATATGTGTTAATTTTAGGTAAAAGTAAATAATCAGAGAACTAGGTCATTTTGAAAAAAACAAGAATCTTGAGGTTTCTTGCACAACATGTGACTGTTATAAATTATATATCTAATTATACTTATTGATTGGTTTTACTAATAATGATTTACAAAAAAAAAAAAAACCAAATAAGATACACACTTTAAAAGATAGATACCTACCTATAAACACAATCAAAATTGGTTGAGCCATTTTAAAGGTATAAATACACAAATTTTTGGAACGCAAGAACTTGCCTGAAGAACTTATAAAACGTATCACACCGTGCTTGTGCCGCAAACAGGTTAAAGCATAATCTGTTTCATTTCAACTAAGAATCGGAACTACTCGCATCCATCGAGTATTGTTTCAAGTTTCGAGTTCACTCGGGTTCTGAGTGGGGAACTCGTTTGTTTCGTGAAAACTTGCTAATCGACTACTTGATTTTCCTACTGTTTTGGGTAATTTATTAAGCTCTAGCATCCTTGCGGGTTTTTTATGTAGTTATATATCAACCCACTGTAAAAATAGGCCCATTTGAGGCTCTGCCTACCCTTTCGGGGAAAAAGGCGTGTGTCTACACAGACGTGCGTGTGTCGTTGGGAGGCAACAGTTTTCCCAGCAACAGTTTGCCACTTCACCTTGTTTATTTTAAGAACTATGTCGATGGTATTGGTTTTTCTTCGGATCTATCTCTCTTTTATAATTGGGTAAACTAAAAAACATCTTTGGGTTTCTAGTTTAATTCATAGAAAGATGAATACAAATGATGCAAGATATATTAAAAGCTACTTCATCATCTACAGGCTGCTGATCCTTTAGAAGTCCACTGCTGCACGAGGCCTCCACCATAGAATGCAACGGGGAATCCTACATACTTATATCTGGTCTTTACCTATGAAATTGCCGTTATATATGAAAAAAATTAACATATATTTTTCCATATTTTATATTTCTTTTATTGGTGCCCTTCTTGAAGAAATCAGCTGGACGCTAGGCAACAAATTCTTCAAAGGCATTTTGTACTGCCTCTCGGGTATTGTTTTTTTTTTTCGGAAAAAAGTTATCCGTATTCTGGAATAAGTAGAAGTCTGTAGACGCAAGGTCTGGGAAGTACGGTGGATGACGGAGAGCTGCCAACACCAGCTCTTGTAACTTGGAGACCATCTGTTGTGGCACCTATTTGTCAAGCTTTTTTACCTTGCCAATTTGACACAAATGGACCAATATTGTTTTGATGCTAACGTCGAAAGCTGCTGCTAATTGGCAAGGTTGGCCTGCGACGCAGGAGGGTGCGGGTTCGAAAAACTAAGAAACTAAGAGCTCGATAGAAGCCAGACGCAAACTGTGGAAGCTAACACCTGACACTCGGCCACTAACGGCAGTGGCCGACGTGAAAATCACTCAATCAGCAAACTTGGTCAAATGAGGATTTGACGACCTCTGTGGCGCGGCGGGCGAAGGTTGGCCTGCGACGCAGGAGGTTGCGGGTTCGATTCCCGCGTCGGAACAAATATTAGTATGATCGCAGACATTTGTTCAGGGTGTTCTGGGTATTTTCTATGTATAATAAAAAATATCTATCTATTTAATGTATTGTATTAAGTATTTCAGTTATCTAGTACCCATAACACAAATTCTGCTTAGTTTGGGGTTAGATAATGTTGTGTGAACTGTCCAGCATTATTTATTTATTTATTTGATTTATTTATTTAATTCAGCCGTAGATTGAGTATCATCAGCTTCCACAATCGTCTTTGATTCGTCATTGTCGACCAAAGTTTTCGGATGACCACGGGGTTATTTTTCAGGTCGAAATTTCCAGAACGGAAGCGGGCAAACGAAGAACAGGTGTTGCGTTAGTTTGTAGTAATCGCTCCGTAAACGTTGTTGCTGTTGCGTGCCGCTTGTGCGACATTGCTGCCACCACGGTACTTATATTCCATAATTACTCGAATTTTTAACATCCATTGCAGAAGAAAAAGATTCAAATCCGATGAAAACATACCACTAACAATAAACAAATGACTAAGTTTAAAAAAGGAATTCCATGTTTTTAAACAAAAATTAATTTGAAATTAAAATTCGCCAAACAAAAACCATTTTGTTTTGAAATGGATAGTACTGCAGAACCGCGATTTCATAGGAGAAGACCTATTATCTAGAGATAAACCGAGTTCGGGTTACGGATCGCAGACAGGGCTGGAGACGTTAACTCGTTTGATGGCAATACTGATTTTCTGACTGAGGTAAGCGCCAGCCCATTGGCCATTGGTATCATCTATTAGCCTCTTGGATAACCTTGAAGAGGAGTCACGCATCAGGACCCGACGGTTTCTTCCACAAATGGCAGAATTATGTACCAATTTATTTCTACCCGAATTTATCCATAACATTTAATCTAAATATTTATCTTCGTTCGAGACAGAAATCCGTGAAAACATATTGCCAAGGCCTTAAGCATGCGATAGCGTGTCGTGACCTCATATTCACATTTATTTCTCAGCCGCTGCATTCCGACGGTCCAACACCTATAACGTAGAACTGACGCGGAAATACAACGTGCAATGTTCGTGACAAAGTATCGTTGCATTGCAGAGAAACAAAATGTTTATCCAAATATTTTAAAGTTTATTAAAGTAGCTGGTAGAGTTATTATTTGGATTTAGTAGGAATAGACATGATTGTGGAACCATAGCCCCTGGAAATATTCTAAAGCTAATTCCGAGAAAAGGCCGTTCTCTTATAGAGTACTTAGGGTACCAATTTGTGCAGATTTATGTGTAATATTATAGGCTTCAGCAAGCTTTTCGGACAAATTCACTGTTATTGTCTAAAATAGGAAGAAGATATCAATTCCCAGTATCTACTGTTACGCTATTGTGAGGTCTGATTTGGATGGACTATTTAGGAAATGATTAACAAAAACTATCACACCTCTAGATTTGTAATTTACCACTGTTATTTAAATTGATGTCTAGATGTGTTCAAATATATATATAAACAAGTAAAATAATCTAGCGAGCCCTTTCAAAGCTGTGCGTTTTGATAGTTTTTATACAAGGTTATCCGAAATACAGGTATAGAGTACAAAACAGATATTCTTCTAGGAAAAGTATCACCATGTGTCGTCGAGTAGTCCCTTGGCTATGATCCCGTGGACTTTGAGCATCCTGTTAGATCCCTTCAATTTTTAGGCCATTGTCAATTTCCTAATAGATTAATTAAATACCTTGTCAATTTTGTTAGTGAAGGACAGTCAGCGTAAAATTAAATAAATCGCCAATAAACAATGTGATGAATTTATGTTTCGCCAATTACAGGTATTTAAAAAAACAATTAATACTTCACAATCAACGTGAATAAAAACTTCAAATGCCCAAGTAGAATCGTCAAGACAATGGAAAACTAACTACTTCGTGATCAAATTTGTAGGAAAATTTAACATTAAAAAAAGTCAGGGTTTACATTTTGATAAAATTGTCTTTTATCAAGAACAGGCTATACCTCAGAAGTACCAAGTAAGATTCAGTGAAGAAGTCTACCTTCATTTACCTAATTATCATACCACTTTTGTCTCACAGGGAAGTCATAATGTGATTCAAGCATCTTCAGTTGATTCATCAACATAATTTATGATCAACAGAAGTACAACATCATCAATAAAAGACACTTCCACGACACCTGTTCCCATTTCTACTCCATATTCACACTTGCTCCTGCTCTGTTAAAGTACAAATTCCTAAAACACTAATATTTTCCTAAGAACATTTCCCAATGACCAACTCACTCCGCCCATCCTAATTTAAAAATCTATTACATAGTCTACCCTGACACCATATAACTACAAAAATATGTGTAGGAAAAAGCCCTCTAATCCTATCTGTGAATTCCACTCCACGCATCAGAGGTCATTGCAATTTCAGCGTGTCCTCGCAAGTACAAAGCTTTGAATCTCAATCGGCCGGCCGTAACTAGGGCAAAAACTGAGCTCGGCCCGGTTGCCATGGCAACGCGTTCCCCCCGCACCACGCCTCACCGCCTCCTCCCTGCCGCTGTTGCTTCCACAGATCACAGGCAGAAGATTCAGCAAGTTCATTTCTATACCATCATATGAAAAATATTGTAACGCGTTTGTCTATCTCATCACTAAGCTAAGTGTGGGCGAACTAACGCGTATTACGCGAAAAGTAGAGTATTTAACTCGGCACTAAAACCCATTCATACTCGATACTAGAGCCTCTCTCGTTGAAGTGGCTCATTTTAGTCCCTAGTTGAACAATCTACTATTTATTTGTTAACATTCTCCATGTCATTAATATAACAGAAAATAAAAGAAAAGAGTATAATATGCTCGTCCATGTTTCTCACTTTGTTTTAGCCGCAATGTTTTACCGTAGAAACATCTTTATGTCTTCTTTATATTATTATTATTAAGAGCCTGTGGTGTCCCACTGTAGGGCAAAGGCCTCCCGTCCTTCTCGCCAGTCCTCTCTATTTTGGGCCACTGTGGACCAATCCTTTGAGATCGTTTTCCGTTCAGAGGCGTCCACTCTGTTATGGCTTTAGCTGTGCTTTAGCCTATAACCCGTCTGACATGCGGCAGACGTGGCCCGCCCAATCTCACTTCAATTTACCCGGTTTTTGGCCGAAATTTGGGTTTTGGAGCGCAGTATACTGTTGCGAACGTGGTCTATCAGTCTGACTCCAAGAATACTGCGCTCCATGGCTCGCTGGCAAACCCCGAGTCTTCTTTATGTATGACATATAAATAATTGGTAGAGCTTCGTTGATCAAAGTTACCCACGACACAGATATATTAATCTAGAAGATTTGGTCTAGCTATAACAACTCCCCTGTTTCCCGCTACCTTTGTGGGCCCGGCGCCCACAAAGGTAGCGGGAATTACCGGGTGCGTGATAATTAAAGATTGCTCTCGATTGAGTGGATCCGATAGATACGTTATTAATCCTCTAGATTTGGTCTAGCTATAACAACTCCCCTGTTTCCCGCTACCTTTGTGGGCCCGGCGCCCACAAAGGTAGCGGGAATTACCGGGTGCGTGATAATTAAAGATTGCTCTCGATTGAGTGGATCCGATAGATACGTTATTAATCCTCTAGATTTGGTCTAGCTATAACAACTCCCCTGTGTCCGCTATCCTTGTGGGCACCGGGTGCGTGATAATTAAAGATTGCTCTCGATTGAGTGGATCCGACAGATACGTTATTAATCCTCTAGATTTGGTCTAGCTATAACAACTCCCCTGTGTCCCGCTACCCTTGTGGGCGCCGGGTGCGTGATAATTAAAGATTGCTCTCGATTGAGTGGATCCGACAGATACGTTATTAATCCTCTAGATTTGTTCTAGCTATAAAAACTCCCCTGTGTCCGCTACCCTTGTGGGCACCAGGTGCGTGATAGTTAAAGATTGCTCTCGATTGAGTGGATCCGACAGATACGTTATTAATCCTCTAGATTTGGTCTAGCTATAACAACTCCCCTGTGTCCGCTACCCTCATGGGCACCAGGTGCGTGATAGTTAAAGATTGCTCTCGATTGAGTGGATCCGACAGATACGTTATTAATCCTCTAGATTTGGTCTAGCTATAACAACTCCCCTGTGTCCGGTACCCTTGTGGGCGCCAGATATGCGTGATAATTAAAGATTGCTCTCGATTGAGTGGATCCGACAGATACGTTATTAATCCTCTAGATTTTAGTTAGGTACAAATCGCAGAGAAATATGGCAAATAGCATTTTAGATTTTTGATTGATACTTCAGTTTATTATGTTTTATAAAGTTTTATAAGTATATTAGAGTTTTTACTCACGGCTCCACCAGCATCGAAATCCATCCCGTATAAGTGAACTGTTCGATTTTTAATCTACAACACAAGTCTTGACTTAGTGTAGGTTCTGTCTGACATATTTTAATATTATACAAGCCATTTTATGATTTCTTATTCGTAATTTTTATAATATGTGTGTGCTTGAAATTATTTAAATAAATTACTATACAAAAAAAATGGCGGTACAATCCGGTACAAACGTAGTAGGTACAATCAAATAGAAGACATACAAATTAAATATTGTAAAACAGTAAATATTGCCAACTTCACACAGGTGTAAAAGTGTGCGTCAAAAACTTGCGACTATTTTGATTGTTTAGTATAGTATATAGTATTATTTTATCTGTGGTAATAATAAAGTGATAAGTCTGAGTTTTGCAAACACTATCGTAACGATGATCGACCGTGTATTGCGTAGTAACTAGCCATTAATCTGTGACGTTCTGGCACAGATTAATAGCTACCTTACTA
This sequence comes from Operophtera brumata, assembly GCA_932527175.1. Lineage (NCBI taxonomy): Eukaryota > Metazoa > Arthropoda > Insecta > Lepidoptera > Geometridae > Operophtera > Operophtera brumata. Next base: position 35,183,285 of record OW052226.1, read on the forward strand.
GTTATTACGTTATACACGGTAGATCGTCGTTACGATGGTGTATGCAAAACTCCGACTTGGGCCTCTGAGTTATACTGCGAGAGAGCTAATAAAATTACCCTTAAAAAATACATAACTCTAGTTCAGAGATATATAGGTACTAGATATATTCTGTACTGCGAGGCTATAATGTAATTAAAAGGTTGAAAGGAAAATTCAAATCTACTAAACTGCAACACATTTCCAAAAATAATCCATTGAAAGATCATTTTTAGGGTTCCTTACCCAAAGGGTGCTAACGGGACCCGATTACTAAGCCTCCGCTGTCCACCCGTCCGCCTGTCAGAGGGATGTATCTCATGAACCGTGACAGTTAGGTAGGTAGACAGTTGAAAACTTACAATGTGTATTTATATTGCCTATATAATAAAAAATAATAAAAAAGGGTATACTTTTTTAGAGCTTATTAATAGAGTAAGAATGTATTTTTTACTTTCAAAAGTATTGAGAGGCCGTCAATGCCAGCTTTTTTGCTTGACCTTAACAATCGCTGTATCTCTAACACATTAAACACACACTACACATTGTGTTAAATTTTCAAAAAGTGAATAATGCTATAGCTGTTATAGCAACAAAAAATAAAAATTAAATAAAGTTAAAAACTAGTGGGTCCCCATATAATATACTTTTGTTTATGCTTGATCTTATTAATGGTTGTATTCTTGAACCGGTTATAGGTAGATACTTCAAATTTTCACAGAGTACTACAAGAGTCGCGAACAAAAAAAAAAGTATAAATATAAAGGAATAATATAACAAAAGACGTAAGAGTGTTAAATCTTGTACGATGGTACGGAGCCCTTCGTGTGCGAGTCTGACTTGCACTTGGCTGGTTTTTTTATGTCATCGTCATCATCAGAAGCATGCAGAAGTCCACTGCTGGACCTAGGCCTCCGCCATAGAATGCCACGACGAACGGTCTTAAGGCGCTATAGGTTCAACCAGTTTCAACGAACATTTTTGTAGGCGAGGCTTGAAGGCGGGTGCAAGCTCTGATACCGTGTTTTTGTGTATAAAATAATAATATAAGAGTTTTGTTAAATTTTGTCGATGACTTTGTGAAGTTCAGCCCCCCCACCCAACAGGCGTCTACAAAAAGCTTTTACAATATTTTAATGTGATGAATTATATGTTACTTTTCGTAGTATGATTCGGTAGATGTTAATGTCTTGGCCTGACAGTTAATTGAATGTGTCCCGTGATCGTCTTAATAATCTGTAGAGAATTAAAGAAGCATCCTGCCTGCGTTTATTTACCTAATTACAGAAAGGAAATGCTGATCGTAATTCAGAAATCACTTACCCCGTTTCTGCAATTCGCTCTGGAGGGGCCTCGTGTGTCGTCTTCAGGATCCTGTAATGTTTATGTAAAAATGATGACTTTGTCTCACATCCTAGGTTCCTAAACTAACGTCGTGATTCAGTCAAACATAGGTAATGTGTCGGTATATTAATGGTCGTCATCGAATGTCAGATAAGTCCTTGCGCAATTAGTGCCACCACCTTATAACTGTGTAGGTTTGTTTGATTGATTGCATTGTTCTAAGCTTTCGTTCATAAGCCCGTTCGTGCATAGTGTAGTGCAGGTATATGTCTGTTTCTAGTGTCGCCTTGGAATCTGAGAATTGTGGGCCGCTCAAGGGTATCATTCGCCCCCTATGGTATCCCTCGTTGTGGGAAATACGAAGAGATCCCTTACTCCAGCGTTGTGCAACGTTGCTTGTTTGTACTACGTGACAGCGCGGGTTGCATGGATGCTTGCCATCCGCCCTAACGATGCGCGGGGGGTGAATCCTATCATATGCTGACCACCCAGACTCCTCAGCGGTGTAGCCCTAATCATATGAGGCTAAGTTTCAAAATATAGATACCGTATTTACTTGTACGTCGACTTTAGTGTTCTGTTCTCCAACGTGTCACAAGTACCAATCAGAGGTGCTTTAGATTAGGTTTTAATTAAGTGGTTGTGATCGCATTTAGATCCAGCGATGGTCAGTTATAATGACCTCGTAAGTGTTGTAATCCGATTCCAAGCCGGCGCAAGCGATTTCTCTCTGTACTCGTTTCACTATAATGATAGTGTAATGTATGTGTCTGTAGAAACGCGTGCATTATTCAATTCAGAAAGATTTCCCGCCATTTAAGTTGGCTTTTCCGGTAGCTCACTCTCGAGAGCTTCAGTTGAATATAGTACATACTATAGAATAATTCGCTTAGGGTTGTCGTTGTTTAGCTTCTTGCGTGCAAAATACCACACCCCAACATCACTTCGCGAGAATACGTATATACTGATATGTCATGTAATTTCCCACCTTGTCACTACACGTGAATACGGGGACGAGAGTGTGTTTGTTTGTGTGTGTTTGCGCTAAGCAGTTTACTCTCATGCGACACAGTCATGTTTGATAAAAGCTGTATTATAGTTCCCTCACATGAGACTAAATAAAAAGGGCCTTAATTATAATATGGACTGTAAGTCGTTCTGTCAATAAATATATAATAGTCAGATCCTAGGTAAACAGTTTATGATCAACAAAATTACACAATAAAGATTAAATATAAAACGTGCGACAGTGTAAAATGTTTATCCAACGTAGACCACGGCTTCATGGTGCAGACTCTAGCAGTGCTGGTTCTTCCTAAAGACATTTATTAAAGGTGTAAATACTTCTACATATTCATGTTGAAGTCTAGATTTATCAGGTTCATGGTTCCGCCATCCCTAGACTTAATTAGCATAAAAACATAGGTTTAGGACTCCGTCATCTCTATAAATAGGTACTTAGATTTGCGACTCAGCCATCTCTATACATAGGTACTTAGATTTGCAGATACACCTAGGTACTTAGTTTGTGAGCCAGCCATCTCTATAGGTACACTTAATTAGCGTAAACATCTAGGTACTTAGCTTTTTCAGGGTCTCTGCAGGAGTCAGCAGCCAGCTTTTGTCTCACTCACTAAACGATTGTACTTAACACAATGACTGAAATGAGCTTTAGCGGTGTTCAAAAATCACTACGCCAATCTCGCAATATATTCACAAAAGTTAATTACAAGAGAACCGATAATGTAGCCGCCACGAAAGCTCGCGTTATACTAAATGTCCATTCATTTGTCGACTCGCATCTCTAAAATATCAAAACAACTTGCACGCAAGGATCCCATAGCAAAAAATATTAGTAACAAAAAATATTTAAAACCATTCGTGGATTCAGTCCGCGTTAGTTTCTTTACCATCCCTTTTGAAATGTCAGAGTCAAGTGCAATTTATTGCCTATATATCGTGGAATTCAATGTTAAACTGTAGGTCGCAAAAAACAAAATTCAGCGTCCTGTCCGTAATGCTCATCCCACAAGCCGTACCCACTCGAGACCATGTGCCTATGCTCCGTTTTACCCGACTTCGTAATGCGTCTGCTTACCCGACCTCTACGAAACAAGAAAGATGGGTAATGCGTTTAGAATTATATTGTGTCTCAATTGTATCGATTCAGTAACGGGGTAGGGTATTGATCCGTTACAACTTCACCAACTCAAATAATAAATAATAAGTTACCAATTGTTTTAAAATATAAATCGTGTAAGAAGTAAGTCTTAAATGGTATTTCAATTTTAAAAGTTGGTATCTTTGATATATTTTTTATTGAGTGAAGTAATTCAAATAGTGTATTGTTTTCACTAGATAAAAAGCTTAAGAATATCATGTGTTTTTTTCTTTCTTGAAATCTCAAGACGTCTCTCATATAAAACGGTCGCTGTGCTCAGTAGATACGAGCTGACACCTGAGAAGGGTCTGAGGATGATCCAAGGTTTGACCGATGTGCGCTACTTTTATACTGCAAACGTCATCCATTGCCATCGCTAATCATTCCCTTTCTTTCCTTGCCCAATCTTTAATTCATAAATCACTGTAATTAATTCCCGCACCAGCTTGTTTCCCAGGTATATATTCCCAGGAACACGTTTCTCGGGTACAAGTAGAAGTTTCCCGCGAACATGTGATAATTAAGTTAAGTACCAATATCTTGCGTGTTTGTTTATTTAGGCCTACAAAGGGCTGATTGGTAATCTATTTACCCTAATTTCCATGTTTTGGTGAGAGAGGTTCGGCAACGTAGGTTCAATGAAACTTGGAGCTGGTATTTTAGTTGCTGCGTGGGTTGGGCGTGATCAGAGACTCCGTAAGGAACGTGACAAGATTAATTACCCTTTAATTATCTAGAAAATTTCTGATTGTTGCATAATAACTCATGCAATTCTCATTGTAAGTAAATATACAGATCTTACCTGGATCAGTTATGTCCCCTCTGTGTAATTATGGTATTTGTGATTGAATCCTTAATAACATATTTAATTTAATTTTCATATATATACTTATATAGGTACCCAAAAGTGATTTAATAAGTATCTCTGAAATTATAAGGCGACTCAAAATAATATGAGTCGATGGAGCTGAAAAACATGTAAATATTCTTCTCTCACCCTTATTTTTCAACAGTGACCTCGTTACAAAATCTAAAATAAGTACAGGCAACACTTCATTTAATAATTAAAATAGACTATCGATTATTTAACCTTCATAAACACCTATGCATTAAAATATAACTGCGAAGGCAGCGGTGCGTCCAAACATGAAGACTATGTGAGAGGCAATACCTACCCATTCATGCCCGGTACGGGGCGGGCTATACCCCCCCACCTCAGACTCTCGGGTACGACCCACCTCCCACTAGGCACTGGGTTACCTGACGCCTACGGACGAAAAGCAAGAATTCTTGAGTAGCTTTCGTATATTTTGTGATAATTAAAATATGTATAACTTTATGAATGCGGGTAGGACTTTTTCATACTTTTCAGGTTTCAGGTTTCGATTCACTACTGTTTTGAACATGAAGCTCATGACAGCACCAAATAAGTATCTTAGTGAATCACACTAATATTATAAAGGCGAAAGTTTGTGTGTGTGTGTGTAGTGTGTTTGTTACGTCTTCACGCTGAAACGGCTGGACGTATTTGCATGAAATTTGGAATGGAGATAACCGGACTTCCGGAATAACACATAGGCACATTTTTATCCCGATATTCCCACGGGATCGAGACTTACGCGGGTGAAACTGCGGGGCGCTGCTAGTGGAATATAAACAGAATACGCTCATGAGTATCTACGCTTATTTCGGTCAGTTAGCTTCATCGAGCAACGCAGGCCTCCGTTCCGTGTTGCTCGATGGTTAGCTTCCTTCGCGGACAGGCAAATAAAGAAGTAGTAATACGGACTGAAAACGCATGAAGAAGCTGTGGCTCAGTGAAAAAATTGTCTAAAGGAAACTCCAAAGACGAAGGAGCGAAGAATCCTCGGACAGATAACTGACCAAATCAGGAAATTTTTCGCTCCACAACTCATGTCGCTGATATAACTCAGAAGGCCGCAAAACTTTAATAGGACTTGGCAAGATATGTACCTACTCGTATGTGGCATACTCGACGAATTCTGATCCAAGACTACCAGACAAAACAGTGATAAGACAACACCATATAGCAGGTGCTGAATAGTACTCTTTTTACGAAACAGTCATATAAAATCTGTTTCCACTTGTTCTCGAAGCACCACACAGACGCTCCCCACCTAGCAGTAAGAAGGATCATCAAAAAAATAACCGACCGTGTTTGTTGCCTGATTCTTCTAGGTCTGGTCGCGTTGGAACAGGAGTATTTTTTTTAAGACGATTCAAAATGATCCTTGTGATTTTAATGAATAAAATACTTTTGACTTTTTAATTCAGAGACAGTTCACTAAATAAAATCAACCTACATACTGACATGCATACTGATGATAGTTGGTTATTTATTTCATTTGTAGTTTCGTTAAACCTTAACAGATTTTGTCAGTCGTAATTCTATTAGCCGTTCATTTGGCCGTGGTGTGTCCAGCCTAAGAATAAAACCCTCCGTCTCTTCCCCTGGATGTAGTAAAGTGTGGTTGGTAGGTAAATGCTTGTTCCGTCATTCACGCAGTTAAAAAAAACGAAAGGTTGTATACTTGAGAGAGTTGAATATTGGTTTATAAGCGAACATCTTTACTGTGATGTGTCCGGTCAGAATATAGCCCTCTGTCTCCTATCGTGGATTTTGTAAAACCCGACTAAGAGTTCGTACTAGGATATGGGCAGTAGCATCCACCCGAATACTCCCATCTATACTGCGATCACCAACCCTCCTGCCAAGCGTGGTGATTATGGCAAATCCCCCCATCGTATTCTATGGGGGAGGCTTCGTCCAGCAGTGGACGTCTAAAAGGCTACTGATGATACCGACCAAGCGAACATCCGATTTGTTAAAGGTTTGTTTACTTTAACGTGCATAGAAAAGTTCTCAGTTATTCAAGAATTTATTAAAAGAGAACAGAGATTTATTATTTTGCGGTACCTACATAATATTCATTTATGTCAAAAAATAAACAAGGAATTTATGAAACACAAAGAGGAAATCGCGACTCAGCTGTAATAACTAAAATATCCCGCGCTTTGAATTGAAAACCCAGCAATCTCGAAAACAATCAACAAACAAAATTAAATATTTTTCTTTTCCTGGCATGTCTCAACTGAAATTTATAAAAACATAAAGCTTAGTTTAAAAATATTTTTCTTTGTGAACTTGTGAATTCGAAGGTTATTTTGTGCTCACGGTAATTTTGTGCTAGCTTTTAACATAATGAAAACCATCTCACGAGTTTTATTTGTACAAATTGTTAAAAGAAAATTCTGCTACAAAGAAACATCTATTAAACTGACTATCTTAACGAGGATTTTCAAGTCAGGTACTACTTGCATAATCTTTATCTTAACAACCTCTTGACCGATTTTTCTCATTGCTAAATTATTGTTTAAAACTGAGCAACTTAAAAAAAATTATTTATTTACTTAACAAATTTATGCCAAATAAAATCAACTAGCAGCGCCCGTGTTACCCACATAGGTCTCGATTCCGCGAGACTATCGAGATAAAAATATGCCTATGTATTACTCCGGGAGTTGAAGCTATCTCTATTCCAAATTTCATCCAAATCCATCGAGCCGTTTCAGCGTGAAGAAGTAACAAACACACGCACACACTCACAAACTTTCACATTTATAATATTAGTGTGATATGGTTTGGTAAATGGCGTCGCAGTAAACTTCCTTCTTTTTTGAGGGAAACACCCCTCCAATACAAAATCACCGTCGTTTTTTTTTTAAATTAATTTGTTGTACCTATGTTATGTATCCAGTTCTGGGACCGCGGTCCGAAATCCACGTGGTTAAAGTCGCCTGTTCTCAAAAATACGACGTGTATGCGAATACACATACCTATATCCAGACAGATAAAAGCAAATTTTGCCAGTTGTTGCAAGGACTTCGCTCGCTTCTCTCGCTAGGTCAATAATTCAACATGAAATTGATAATAAAGAAAGAAAGAAAGAAAGAAAGAAAGAAAGAAAGGAAAACATTGATTTGTGTCAACAAACGCTGATAAAAAACGACACACACACACACACACACACACACACACACACACAGAAACAAATATTAACAAAGCATGATAAAACTAATATAGAGGAGTACCAGTTATTCATCACTGACACAAATTGGCGTTCAGCTCAGCATTTGTTGTGTGTTGTAGCAACACGACGCTAATCTTCCGCTGGAACCATGTCAACGTGATGTTTGTTGTGTGTTGTAGCAACACGACGCTAATCTTCCGCTGGAACCATGTCAACGTGATGTTTGTTGTGTGTTGTAGCAACACGACGCTAATCTTCCGCTGGAACCATGTCAACGTGATGTTTGTTGTGTGTTGTAGCAACACGACGCTAATCTTCCGCTGGAACCATGTCAACGTGATGTTTGTTGTGTGTTGTAGCAACACGACGCTAATCTTCCGCTGGAACCATGTCAACGTGATGTTTGTTGTGTGTTGTAGCAACACGACGCTAATCTTCCGCTGGAACCATGTCAACGTGATGTTTAGTCTACACACTAGTATAGTATTATTTTATATGTGGTCTACACTAGTAATGTTATAAAGAGGAAAGATTTGTATTTTTGTGTGTATGTTTGTAAGGAATAAACTCAAAAACTACTGTGCCTATTTCAAAAACTCTTTCACCATTGGAAAGCTACATTCACCTTGACTGGCATAGGCTACCAGGGGTTAGGGCTGTTTTTCATCCTGAAACAACCCGTGCGAAGCCAGGACGAGTCGCTAGTCGTATATATTTATCATGACTACAAAGTTTAAATTGTAATTTCAACTATGACAACAACCCTTTAGACCCATTTAGATGCAAAAATGTTGGAAATCACATTAAATATTTTGGAGGGCTCAACTTGCACCGTTTGCGTTTCACACTGCAAATACATTCCGTTCAAATGCTGACTGTTTGTTCGACAGTTAAATACATTCCGTTCAAATGCTGACTGTTTGTTCGACAGTTAAATACTCCGAGCACGGCTGGACAATGATTGGAATTCAGTTCGTACATATTGATAATGGCTATAAAGTAATTTGCCTGCTGGTTTGAGCTCGCTTATTTCAATTGTTTCGAGTTCTCAGACAAATACTCTCAAGACTAATACTGAGCTTCAGGTGAAGCTACTGAAATTAATCTTCTATATAGCTTACTTTTGTAATGGTACACAGTGTACGTTTGGCAAATCCTTACGAACGATCGTTGCAAAAGAATTATAAGAAAAAAAAATGCTGGACAGTTCACACAACATTATCTAGCCCCAAGCTAAGCAGAGCTTGTGTTATGGGTACTAGATAGCTGATATACTTAATACAATATATTAAATAGATACATATTTTTTATTATACATAGAAAATACCCAGAACACACTGAACAAATATCTGCGATCGCACAAATATTTGTTCCGAGGCAATATTGGTCCCTAAAATACTGGCTGCATTGCCACGCTGAATGGCAATACTATTGCGTTGAATCTGGGGCCCCATTTAAATTGTTAATGAATTGTCTCATACTTGTCACTTTTGACACTTTTGGTATTCTACTAACATCAATAGTTTTTCATTTGCATTATAATTGTGACCATTTAGACAATTTAGTAATCGTAAAAAAAACTTCGTAGAAATTTGGAAAAATTATAAAAGCAGACTACCATTTTTAATGACAATTGTAATTGAATTGTAATTGCATACAATAAGAATGGGTTGTCTTTATAAAATAGTAGAATTGGGTCCCAGATAGTTTTTTTGCCATTCCTCTTTCAGCTGCAGTTTGGTCTGGCCTGTTGAAATATCCTCAAAAATCTATTCCTCACGATGATGTATCCTTGATTAGGGGTGGAGGTTAAAGTCATGATATTGTGAGAATACATTTATTTACAGAAAGAATAATACAAGGTATGCACAAAATACATATGAAACAGTTGTATACTTCCTGAAGACCGCTGCTAGCGATCTAAAGGTAGCTCAACTGATCCAAATCACTACCAGACGGAAGCGTCCCTAAGATGCTGGCTGCATTGCCACGCTGAATGGCAATACTAATGTGTAGGTTCTTGATAAATTCTATTGAGTTTATCTCAGTTTTCGTTATTCGGACATTACGTAACTGTAAGTCTTTAACTATTGTAAATACCTAAGTGAAATTGGTTCTACAAATCTTTTTGCTTAGAAATGTGTGAATATATTGCCTGTTACTTGGGTTAGCAGGTTAATCTGATATAAGAGTACACATTTAAATAGTGATAGTAGTATAACAAAAAAAATTGCTCACTAAAATTCCTACAGAGCAATAATACACTTTCTTCCCACTTTGATGACACTTATTCTCAACCCAAAAACTATAACACGCTTGATTTTATTTGAAATAAGGTAAACCAGTCGATTAACATGTATCTTCTCTCGTATTGCTTTCACTCATATCATTGATAGACAAACCAGTGTGTTAAAAGGATTACACAAATATGTTTTCATGGTAATTGTATGATTTTTGTTTCACTACGTCTCTTCTTATCTCCATACCAGCATGCCATAAAGTTAATAAACATTTAAAAAATAATCTTCTAAAAATGCTTTATTTAGAACCTTCCTGTCTTACAAAGGAATTTAATTTCGAAGCAAACGACAGCGCAGTTCCACCATTGGCCTTTATTGTACCATAAAGCGACACAGCGCTGAAATGAACACATATTTTCACTTATGTTTTTTGTTTTAAGCAATGAATAGAAATGTCTTCCTTCGTTTAGGAATCAGTTCTTAGTAGAGTCCCCAAGGCCCCTTTACAAGCGATATTTTATTTTATTTTGTATTATTTATGGTAGAAATCCAAATTGTTGAGATGGTAACAATATGACCTTTTTGTTTTGATTTAATGGCTGATTAATTTACTCTTTGTTTAGACTGATTGTTTATTTTGTTTATTTATGTGATATTACGAGCGAGAATGATATTACAGACCGTTCACTTGTAAGTTGGCACCTGCCATGATAAGATAAGATTATCTTATCTTATCTTATCTTATCTTATCATGGAGTATTTTCAGGTGCCATCTTACGGTGAACAATCTGTAGTATGAAATTGTGTTGACCTAATAATGTGACAAGTACTAACAAACTGACAACAGGCCTATATGTAAAGCCGCTACAAATGACAAACTGCTGGTATGTTTTTATTTTAGCTACATAAATTACGGAACTAGCTGATGGGCCCACTTGATGTTAAGCGGTAACCTCTGCCTTTAACAATGCATTATCTCATAGGTCACGTCCACCTAGGACGCGCCCTATGTGACATTACACTGCGCCCGCCACCCTGAGACATAAAGATGAAAAATCACATGTGCCTGTAATTTCACCGGCACCCATACCCTTCAAACCGGAACACAGCAATGCGAACACTACTGCTTTGCGGCAGAAATAGGTATGGTGTGAGTTATTTCTGTAAACTTTAAAGCAATACAGTGCTGGATTAATGGATATATTTTACAGCGTTAAATATCAGTCACTTTAGCGTTCTCCTTTGAAGTTGCAAAGTAAAGCATGAAATATCAGTTTCTAAGAATTTCCCCCTTTTACAAAAGCAACTTAATCTTCCAAGAGTTTAAAGCGACACAGTTGCGAAACGATTGGTTTATATTGCAACGTACAGCGCTACAGCGCTGGCTGAAATGAATCCATATTTTCAAGAGCGCTAATATCAGCGACTCCAGCGCTGCAGCTAGTAGATTAGCCGGCTTCAAAACTTTATTGCCGGTGTGTAAGCACTGGCGTAAGCGCTATTGTTTTATGAGTTTTTTTTGTAGGTTTTTTGAAAATTTTATTAAAATATTGGACCACCCCAATACAGAATCGTTTTTAACGGTTACAAGTGGTTGATTTTATTGCACTCACACTTATCTATCAAAAGTACTACGTAAAAAAACATCATTACTATAGCAACGTTCTAAACAACTGAATAAATAAATAATGCTGGAACGTTCACACAACATTTAGACATCCACTAGTTACTAGACATAGGCTTCCCCTATAGAATGCCACGAGGAACGGTCTTGAGTTTCCCCATTATTGCAAATATCCCCGTTCCCTTCATATTGCGTTATGGGGGTTCCAAGTACCTATTAATTTGGTACATAGTCGGTATGTGAATCGCTTTCCTTTGTCAGGGGATTCCTGTATTGATTACACTTTGTAGCAACATGACGTACGTCATGTGAAACGCCGGTTTTACGTTTATTTTCAGTAAAAAACTGCGATATAGAAACATTTTGAGACAAAAATAACATAACATAGCACCCAATAGTTATATAATATAGTCCTGATCCCACTCTAGGACCTCCTGTGTCGTGACTAAAAGTACCATGGCACCACAACAGCCAGACCCCGAACAAAATAACATAACATAGCACCCAATAGTTATATAATATAGTCCTGATCCCACTCTAGGACCTTCTGTGTCGTGACTAAAAGTACCATGGCACCACAACAGCCAGACCCCGAACAAAATAACATAACATAGCACCCAATAGTTATATAATATAGTCCTGATCCCACTCTAGGACCTCCTGTGTCGTGACTAAAAGTACCATGGCACCACAACAGCCAGACCCCGAACAAAATAACATAACATAGCACCCAATAGTTATATAATATAGTCCTGATCCCACTCTAGGACCTCCTGTGTCGTGACTAAAAGTACCATGGCACCACAACAGCCAGACCCCGAACAAAATCTTGCAGATCATACAAACATCTGTCCCGCATCTTTTAGCCGGCTACTAGCCGGCTGCGCCTTGGGGAGTATATCTACTAAACTCAAAATTAAACAACGCAATGAAACGGCTGAACCGATTTTGATCTAACATAGCTAAGAACACTCACGAGAAATTCACCTTTCGAACAAAACAAAAAATAACTAAATCGGTTCATCCCTTCGGGAGCTACGTTGGGACAGACAGACTCACACTTCCGACTAATTCACGTTTCAAACAAAAAAAAAACAAAATCAAAGTCGGTTCATCCATTCGGGAGCTACGATGCCACAGACAGACACACACACACACACACACACAGACAAGTCAAACTTATAACTACCCTTCGTTTTTGCGTCGGGGGTTAAAAATAAAATGTGTATGTTTATGTATACGTAATTATAGTAGTTCCGTTTTAAAGTCATCGTTATCACTACGTAACTCTCAAAGTTACGGCTGCCTCTGGCAGAAAACAAACAGACTGACAGACGAACGGACGGACACACGAAGGGATGGACAGATGGTCGGTTTAGTGAAAGGTAGCTAGTACGTAGTAGAGCTTTTATGGGAAAAAGTTCGTCAGGGGAAGTACTACCACTATACCTATTTCTGCGCAAAGCATTGCTGTGTTTCGGTTTGAAGAATATGGTTGCTGGTGAAATTACAGGAACATGAGACTTTTCATCTTTATGTCTCAGGGCGGCGGGCGCAGTGCAATGCTACATAGGGTGCGTCCTAGGTGGACGTGACCTATGTGATAATACACTGTTGTGGCAGAGAGTACCGCTCATCATCAGGTGGGTCATCTGCTTGTTCCGTCATTCTAAGTAGTATAAAAAAATGTGCATGTTCCGTCATTCACGAAGTTACAAAAAAAGGGTCCTGTTGGCAGCCTTTGAGTATGAACCCTAAAAACTGTATGGGTACCTTTAAAAATAGTAACAGAAAATACGAGCAGAAATCCACATCACATCGCTGAGCTTATATCGGGGTGATTCGGATAAGGTTCAGTTCTTTATCTGCTGACTTCCGTTTGACACCATTTTCCGAGATACTTTGTACCTATCTACTCTTTATGGTTTACTCATTTTTTCGCTTTCATGTTGTGTATAATCCGAGCGCTATCTGAATGGGATGGAACCTTGTCAAAGTAAATCGAATCGTCGTACAATCGTCTCGCGAGCATCGACGCGAGTTTGCCAAACTCACGTCAACTTGCGTCGATAGTCGTCTATTCTATGTTCGAAGTTTATTATTTTTTAATAAAGCACACTTTATGGATAACATTAAATTTAAATATAACCCAAAAATTATGTTCCTGCGGGACTCGAACCCGCATGCTCACCTGTGATCGGTGATGCCTTTACCAATTTGGCCATAGAACGAACTATGAAGCTAGAGACGAAATTTGTGGGCACTATCCCGGATTTTTTTGGGTTACATTTAAATTTATTCTTTATTCGGTTTTAAATTTTGATTCGAACTCATTCGTGTGATAACCTTATTGCGAGTTATATTACTCTCAACATTTTGAATAATGAGAATTTTGCTGTTGGTTAATTAAACTCGTAGCTACGGGTCTGTTTTGCTCCGATTTTTATTTACATTTAAATTGAACGTCAGCGCGATTACTCGGATTTTAATGAACAATGTATTTATACGTGAAAATTATGCAACTATTTATTTTATTTTGCGAACTATGAACTAATTATATCGACTTATTTTTTTTATTAAAGTTTGTTTTTTTGTTTATGTAGATTTATGTATATACAATCATTATTATCGAGTCTCTTTATAAATACTATACAGTTTTTATAGTTATCCCACTAATATCATAAATGCCAATGTTACGTGTTTGGAAGTTTGCGTGCTGGTTACTCCATCCCGCGGAAACGGCTGTACCGATTACGATGAATTTGAAAGATGAGTTTACACAGATAGATTATGACCTGGATTTGAGCTAATTTTAATCTGGTAAAACGTGAGTAAAGCCACGGGCAGTCACTAGTAATAAATAAAGGTAGTTATTAAACAAGTAATACACTTTGTAAAAAATCAAAAAAACTCTCAACGCAATGAAACAAACAATGACTAGACAGCACTAATACCGAAGCTAATCTGGTCTTATTGTAGTTACAATTGTTTTTGTATAGTCACAAATAAATTAATTCTTTTTTTATCAATTAGCATTTGGTGATAGATACAATTTGACTTTGTTTGTTTTCTGATCATAAATTCATGAGGATATTCAGAAGGATCCTCATAAAACGAGTCTCTTCTCGGACGCATATCTGACGCCTACTGAAAGGGAACACATCCAAACTAAAAGGCACTTTGCGGCTTTCGAGCGAACTGTAACTGAAATCCACTAAGTACTCTCTCAATAATCACTAAGTGAGCTAACCCACGGGTGTGAGGGGTGAGGGGTGTAACGTAAGGGTATGGAGCTGTACATGTAATGGCTACGAGTATGCTTTCTGTAATAGAAAAGATTTCTGTGATAATGTTCCCGCAAGTTTTCATAAACTAAATGCTTCAACCTCACCGAGCTCGAGTGCTTTGCTAATAAAGGAATAAAACCATGTTCTATTCTCTTTACAAGAACATTTCAAAATCTTGAATGGATGTTTCTCAACTATGTTCTAGTATGTATTTATGCAATAACTGCCTCAACTTACCTGAACTGCAAACTTGCCTCGAGTGCTTCGCCAATAAGCTATAAGCAGCCGCAGTGAACACCCCCTAATGATAATCCCGGATCTAAGTTTCCCGCTTCTATGTACTGGCATTAGTGGGGCTTACATTTTGTAAGATAAGATTGTTGTTAAGCGAGAGTAGTTAGTACGTCCGATTGCACTACTGGTTGTGTTGAGATAAGGTCGATTTAGAGGTCAGAGGGTACACAGTTAAGTACTGTTCATAGCGTTTAAAGTTGCTGGGACACGATAGTTTAACCTTGTTCTGTATTACAGTACTTTTTAGATAATCAAATAGTTTGAAGTTGTATTGGCAAGGGTACCGCTTAAAATTGGTGGGTCACTAGCCAGTTCCGTTAATAAAAACATAACTTAACACGTGTATACTAGGTAACCGTTCCCTCTAAAAATAGTGCCTCGAATCAACATCAACTGTTACCTATAATAAATAATAAATAAATAATAAATAATGCTGGACAAGTTCACACAACATTATCTAGCCCCAAGCTAAGCCAGAGCTTGTGTTATGGGTGCTAGATAACTGATATACTTAATATAATACATTACATAGATAGATATTTTTTATTATGCAAGAAAACACCCAGAACACCCTGGACAAATATATCTGCAGAACGCACAAATTATTTGTTCCGAGGCGGGAATCGAACCCGCAACCTCCTGCATCGCAGGCGAACCATCGCCAGCCGCGCCACAGAGGTCGTCGAACAAGAGAATCTCTTATCTCTTTACCCAAAGAGGAACAGTCTAAAAGGTGAAATTAATTTCGGCGTTTCTAAAATGTAATGGTGCATATTCAAGAGGTAAATTTTATGCAAAAACAAGGTATGTATGTAGTATCCGTAAATGCGATTGTAACTTTGTTTGTATGTTACCTTCCCCCGGCTAAACGACTGAACAAATTTCGATAAAATTTGGCAAGGAGATAGATCGCATATTGAGGACATAGGCTACATTTTGTTTCAAAAAAAAAGATAAGGGCTTAGTGTGTCGTTTTTTCCCCGATGCATTGCATCTTGGAAGAATCATTGCATCCATTGTATCAAATATGATGGCTTGGGTTATGTTTACCAATTATACCCTAATTACAGACGTTTAAAAAGTTAAAAATACTCCAGTATTTTTCAAAAACTATGGCTAGGTTACACTGAGCCGGCCCATTTATTTTACTTCTTGCAAATTCTATCGAAATCTGTGCAGCGGTAAAATACTCACAGACCAAGTCGCGGGCAGGACAGCTAGTGGTTCATATTATATTCCAAGCGGATTATCCCACACGAGGCGTGGATGTAAAATAGAGCGTGATTGATTAATGTGTAGTTCGATAGACTAAACTGAATTATCCCACCATTTTATCATACTTTCATCTCTGATTTATTCATCGCTTATGAAAAGTAACGCTTCTAGATAAACATTTACCGACGTAGCATGAACAGTCAATTTTAACAAAGATAAATAGTCTGGCTTTTAAATCTGAAAAAACAAGCCAGTTAAACCTAAAAGACTGATAAAGAAAAATTGATGGCAACATAAAGAAGAAAACTTAGCGAAAGGTCGCACGAAAAATATTTATTTCAGTCAGAAAACTATTAGACCGAGTCCAAGAGTCTTGCAGATTCCGAAATAAATTACCGGTCTTTGTCAGCGACTTCCAATGTGTTCGTCTCACTCTACGGCTCTAATCTTGTACATTCGTGTATACCTGTCGCTTTCTAGCTTTCATACATCACCAGTATAAGAGCCTAGTAAGCTCTCAAAATGAGTGTTTATTGCTGATCCTTCGAGCTGGACTTTTGCAAAGCCTCAACCGAAATGTAACCTTTTGCCAGCGGGTTAAGGCAGCCTGTTGGTTTCATTGTGTGGAGTAGTTCAGGTGCACGGATAGCCGGCTTATCCAGTCGTTTCTCTTGTGGCAGATGTACGGAGTTTCTGCGGACGGGGAACTTATGAGGATTTGTACAATTTGCTGCGAAAAATTAGGGTGGTTTGAAGGTTATTCCTCAATACCGTTTATAATAACGGAATAGACAAATATACGGATAGATAGATAAATTAACTCTTTATTCTACACCAAAAAAAAAACACAACAGGATTGAAATAGGTTCAATCAATACTGAAGTGTGATTTTTCAGTCTGAACAACACTATTTTCGGTTAAACTAATTTGATTGTGATAAAATTTGGTAAAATGAAAGATACATTTCCAGTGAATTTAGTATTTTGGAAGAAGTTTCAAGGACCTCATAAACTTATACAGCATACACAGTACACATTATCAAGCCCACCCTGCACGCTACACCCTCGGGAATACAAGAAATGTGATGGCATCAAACTAAAGTCCTTCTCCGTTATTTTAAAGAAGTGGGCTCTTTGGGCTGGAGGAGGTTATTTTCTCATTTTAAATAACGATTAGATCAAAGGTATCACAACACCTCAGCGAATACCTAGTTATATCCTCGTTTTTCTTATCTTCTGTCATTGTTTGACGGTTATCTTATCCTCTACCATTGTTTGACAGTTTCGGAGCAAGGCCCTCACGAGAAGCGGCTGCTGAACTCGCTGCTCGCATCCTATAACACGCTGGAGCGGCCGGTGGCGAACGAGAGCGACCCGCTCGAGGTTCGCTTCGGCCTTACGCTCCAACAGATCATCGACGTGGTAAGTGTGAACTGAGCTTTAGTCATAGTGTTTGTATGTCTTTGTGGTAACTCTTCTTCAAGCGTCGTGTTATTTTGTAAATCGTTGAGAAAAATAAATGTTCTTCACATGTTCAAAGACGTACTGCGCCGACCCCAAATAATTTGGGAAAAGGGCAAGACAATGATGATGATGTTCACTGATTTGTTTATCGGCTTCGATATTATTAAAATAGATGAAAAATTACTATGAAGCGAGACGTTTTTTAAACTAGCTTTAACAGCAGCGTAGATACGAGATGGTTTGCAGAGGCAGTCGTGGAAAGTAATGATAAGCTCACCACTTTTCACGTCTATTTCCCACGATGGTGCAACCCACAAAGAGGCCCATTTGAGTTTCTGTGTACCCTTTCGGGGAAAAAGACGTGTGTCTCTTTATGTATGTATGTGTAGATACGAGATCGGAACACAGTCATGAGCTATGAAGTATCTTAGAAAGTTTTTTTTTTTTTAGTGGTACATGTTTTCGTTTGAAGAAGTGTTATAAGTTTTAGTCTTACCTATATGTTAAGAAATCATCTTTTTCTGGTGTAATTGTTATCTCTTACACAGGAAAAGATTATTTCTTTAGTGTTTAGATACTAGTTTATGTTTTTCCCTATTCTGTCGATCATTGGAAATGCACGTTTTGTTAGCACAACATTTCAAATACCAGAATGATAGCCATAAAGTTAAAGCCACAAGCGGCAAATTTCATAGCGTTTAATTAAATTTCCGTGCATCTCTAATGATCATTATTCGTAAGCGTGAATATCGATGTCCAATTACCCACCGATGAATCGAAATCAATTTTGCGAATAATGAAGTATCTACGGACCTCCTGATTTTGCCCACAATTCGTTAAGACCTTTAAATTTACGAAATAAAAGCTTACAATTATCACGCACCTATATTACATATGCTCTTGCCTACACAAGCTTTATGACATTATTGCAATTGCTATTACCAAGAAGACGATTTAATCGGCCATGGATAACCAAAAGGAAATTGATAAAATAGTGGTACAATGAAAAGACTAGTTATTCCATTATATACAATCTTAATGGGTCTTACCGGGTAATCCGGAGTTGGGTACAAAATCAGAACGTCTGTACAACCTCCAAACTAAACCGGTTCAATCCAATATCGGAAATATTCTAGCGAATAACAAAGTTGGAACAATATTTAGTTTGTATTGTCGGTATAAATTACAATTAAACGTACTTGTTAATCGAATCAAAATTTCAAAGTTACCACATAAAATTATAATAGAATTTTGTATTTGAAATTGATGACTATCCGAATTGCTTCCAAGCCATTTAGCTCTGACTTATCGTTGCTAAGTCGAGGTGAGTGTAAATGGGCCATTATTTGGAGACCGCAGGTTTGGTCTATGCAAAATATATATATCAAAATACCAATATTAACCGTAAATAACTCAACAAAGCAAGGATATAATTTATCTGTATTTAGACGCACGTCAGTCTGGGCCTATGAATTAATAAATAAAATATAAAATCAATGAATGAAGTAGGGAATTTAATCGGTCAGTAAGTTGTAATTGTAAAACAAATTTTACAATTACAACTTTATTACAACACACGGTGTGGTGTTGATTGGAACGCACCTTTGTCTAAAAATAAACAAAATTTAGAAGTAATAAAACAAACATACCTACACCTAATGGCATTTCTTTTCACAAAAGTCTGAGTCGAAGGAGAATAGTCTTTGTTTATCTTGTGTCTCATCTTTAATGCGCCAGACTAAAACGCCAATGGTAACTTGTGTAAGTACCTACACGAATCATTCAGCCAAGGTAATTAGTTTTTGGAATTATGTTTGCAAAGTTACATTAGAATTTGATTAATATTGATGTAATGAAGCGAAAATATTCCTGGAATCTCGTTTGTATCGAGGAGCGAGCGGGATATTGACTTGTATGTTATTAATAAAATGATGAGTGGTATTCAGCCGGTATGAGTAAGTATAATGTTTTCGACTGAACTTTAATAATTAGGATATTATTTGAATTGTCGTAACAAAGTACCAATAGTGTACAGTTTCAAGTTCAAAGAGAAATAAGTAGATAAACATAATATTTTTTCGAAACTTGCAGAAAAACTACAGGGAACTTCACGTGGTGGGATTTAAGTTAGGCCAAAATATAACCAGATTCCACCACTGAGCAGAAAGTTTCAAAAAACGTGTGATACGTTTCAAACAACGATCAAGTAAATGGGAGTAATTCTGAACACCTAGAACCGTTCTCAATTACGATTCGACAACTCAATGGGGTAGTGGTGGGGGCACATTCTGAATCCCGTCACGTACGGTGCGGGGAATGTTCCGTTTCGTGCGTTCAAAGTACCGCCCGCTTTTAACCTGAGTGTGGCCATATTTCACGGATTGTATGCACTAAGCATGGATATCACGTAGCCTAAACCGTAGGGAGTTTAGGTAATGTTCTAAAAAAATAACACGTAACATGTAAACGAAAATACTACGACAGGAATGTTCATTCCGGCTGCCTGTCCCAGAAGAGTCCACCATCAAATCAGTTTGCTAAGCTTTAAAAATCCAATGATACAATATTCCAGCTAAAACATAAAGGGATCACGACTCTGAATCACTTCTCTAAAACCCAGGTCTAGATTAATCCTCGGTCTTTGAATATTTTTTTGCGATCCAACGGCATGTACCTTTCGTGCACTCTCTCCAAAATCCAGAATTACTGCGGAAATTGAATCGCAGAAAATCCAGTTAAAGTCTCGAGTTCACCGTAATAAAAGTGCAGTGGGTACAAAAGTTCCACTAAAAGAGAAAAAAAACAGACGCGGTTGGATATAAAGCAAGTAACATAGACGGTGACGCTGCCCGCAGGCATCGCAACTTATTTGCGCTCTTCTACGAACATTATTTTCCCGGTTCTCTTGAGTGCAGTATTGAATATTGCTGTATCTCTGCCGAGTGCGATGCTCCCGCCACAAACGACGTTTCCTTCCTTGGCGAGATCCGGAGAAGTGTGTCCTAAAGATTTCACAACCTTTGAGGACGCTTTGTGACTTCAAATTGAAAAGGTTTTTATGGTACCTTATTACTCTTTCAACTTTCTATAAACCGGACAATCTTCATCCGATAGTAAATCACGAACATACATACTTTATACATCGAAGCATAAAATAATAAAATAAATAAAAATTACCACTAAAACTCTGTTATTCGCTAGAATATCCTTTTAATTACTGCGTCATAACGATGTTTCGAGATAAAATGGATTACGAAGTCGGTAAAATTATCGAGGCCACCAGATTAAGACTTTGTGGCACATTAAGAAGATTAAATTGCTTTTAATTATTAAGAAGTTGTGGAGAATTGGGATTTAATTGCGGAAGGACATAAACTCCTAAATTATTTTAATAAACCTATTTATATGTGAAGGAAACCAAGCAATGGTTGAATTCATAAAAGTATACCTGTGTCTGCGTGTATAGTTAAACTATTTCGTTATAGCCTTCTCAGCTAGTAGTTAAGGGGTGAAATTTAAGGTTGGGTTAGAGATGTTCACAAAGTTTTGTTGTTCCTTTCTTGCGACGGCGTCCGTTCATTTAACAAAATAAGGATGAGAAAAATCAAATCCTGACCACAAACGTCTGGCTCAACTTGGTAAGTGGTAGGAGCCGAGTATGGCGCCTTCGCCAACCGCCCCCCGCAATCAACAACGGTAAACCATCGAGTATGCAACGTGTTTATTCAATCTTTAACACACTAACTGCACTATACAATTTAACGCACATTTTGAAAAGTCACTTTTGTAAGATTTGTAACAGCACTTCAACGGTTACTGGAGGCGGACGTGAGGGCGCCACCTCCGCGGCAAATATGTCGCATGGACTATCGGTGTTAAGTTGTTGTAACATTATGATATATATTAGATTGTGTGTCCGGCGACTCGCGAAATAGCTTTTAACACAACGCATGAAGGTCCATTTTCGCGGGCCGCCCATTCCTCGGTATTATTGTCCAAAAGGTGTGGAACAGTTTTCTAAATATCATACTGACTGCGCCCTTTCTGTTTGTTGACATCGTCTAACCAATAGGACGAGAAGAATCAACTACTTATAACCAATATATGGCTGTCATTGGTAAGTGTGATTAAATAACCAATCTAAAACTTAACACTAAAATTTCTATTTTTGAGTTTCTATCTTTTCTTCTTTCTTTTTTCTGTTTTCTATTATCTTCTTTTTGTTGTCTTTCTTCTTCAGTTTTCTTCTGATCTGTAACTGTTGTTGAAGTTTCATTGCATTGTGGGTTATACGCCAGTTTTTTGTATATGTCTGTCATGTGTGGAAGTGCTTTTGAATGATTTCTTGAACCTTCTTGTCCGACTTTGAGCTCGCGCAAGTTTCTCGTAGTCAGTAGACCATTCTGTAATTTCTGTATGTCACGCATCCCATGCTACTGTATGTATAATAAGTCATGCAAAACGACGTATCCGTGGCATGGCCAATATATAAAATCATTGAGTTACTTTTCATCTACAGAACTATAATAAGTTCAGGTAAGTTTGCAGTGAGTTGAAGCAAAAATGGCAAGTGATTACTGGACTTAGGAACATCCTGGTGTATAACCCACAACGCATATAAGTATAACAATATGCACTAATGGTTGACACTAATTTACAAAAAGAGAGCAATATAAACTTTTTGGAATTACGTTACCGTGAAGATAACTTATCGATGCCAAATAATTTACGAGTATATAAACATCTTAAATAATTTACCTAAACTAGACTATATAATATGATATAGGTACAGGTGGTCAGTTATTAGTTACATATGGGTTTAAATATGAGATTTGTGGTCGATATGCATATGGTATTGTTATATGAAATTGTATATTTACACTGTAAATTGATTCTGCACATCCTGGGTACCTGCTGTTCGTTTTATTTTTATGGTTTTGCGTTAAACGGTATTTGTAGCATTTTTAATACTATGCATGGCCATGGAATGATTCAAAATCTATGAAAATGATTATGAAAGAGACGTGAATGTTTTACAATAACTTGATCTATAGTGCCTGTGATATAAAACTCGTTGGGATGACACACTGATTTTAAATAACTATTATTAAAACATTTTAATACATTTTTTCGTATATCTATAAAATAGGAAGAGTATTCTTATAAAACCGTACAATATTAAAATATAGTGATCCTATTTTGTAATCAAAATATATTATTTTTAAAATTTATGTTATTTTAGTTTTTTATTTTAAAATAATACCTAAAATAAAATAAAAAGGAATGCTAAAGCATACTTTTGATGTTGGCTGTATAATAATGAACCCATATATGTATTATTGCAATGATATTAAAATAGTTTGTTGATGAATGAGTAGTTTTTACCAGCAATAAAGGTATGTATTTGAGCTGATAAAATGATAATTATTTTAGCATTTACCAATACGGCAGCTTAGACTCCTGACAGTAGTGCCCCTGATTCCCTTGTCTTGTTAACTGTCAGCGATTGTTACTTTGACCCTGCAAGGAACGTTCTAGAAAGAGTAGCTTTATAGGTGAAACTATACTATGTTATGTATAAAGTGTGTATTTATTGTATATATTATTGTGTAGTTTGTGATATGTTGTATTGTTTTATTTTGTACCCATAGTCTTGCATGATTTGGAAAATGCATGGTATTTTTGTAAATCTAAGGTAAGTTGTTTGTTTTATTATCTATCTAACGTAAATGTGGTGTGCTAGGTCTAATGTATATCCTCTATTTATAATATACCATACTAATAAGGCAATAAGATTTTAAAAACATGTGTTACTATGTTTTAAACTATGATTTTATCGAAGTCTTTGAGCTTGTCCAGATGAGGAGATTTACGCGCGATTCGGCTCACGCGTGTGAATTTATTGTTGCGCCCAGATGACGCGTTTTTGGCGCGAGTTACGCGCGAGCGCTCTGGTACCGGCGCACACACTGCAATCGCAATCGCACCCGTACTGGACGGAGCAATGGGGTCCCTAGTATATCGACTCGCACGTCGAACGCGCTTCAGACGCGCGAGTCGAGAGTCTCGCGTAATGCACGCGATTTACGTGCGAGTGGCAAAACGCGTGACTGCATGTGGACGGAATGTATGAAACTCTAGTATATCACAATCACGCGACTCGAATCGCGCGTAAATCGCCTCGTCTATACAAGCTTTTGACCTATTGCTACCTGCATTTGGTTTTTTGTATCTGATACGTAAAGCATTTAAATTGCTATTTTGTTGCTATTAGGTTACAAAAACTTATTCACATAAATTCAGATTGTGGTACATTTAATCTCTCTGATCGTGAATTCATACGTGAACAAACTGTGTAAGAACCACACGAATGGCTGAGTCAATATGGAGCAAATGTTCACAATCCAAATTAATTTAGTTTGTCGCCCGAACATACATTACCTATATTACTAGTAGAACTATCAAACAACTCTGCTAGTTTAAATGTTTTATTTACGTTTACGTTTTTTTTTATGTTTGTTTTATTACCATGAAAGTTTATTATCTAGTTTTTTAAATCATTAGGCTATTCTGTGTAATGTCACTATGAAACTACATTTTTTTACTCTTCGCGATATTTTGGTAACTCCCATACTCCCATACATCTCAACTCTCTTTATATTCATTAAATGAATCAATTTCCAAAGTTTAATTTCAGCATGTTTGAAGTTGTTCGCTCTTGAAGGTACTTTATTACAATTGAAGTCAAAGTAAACTTCGAGGTATCGAGCGTTTGGGTAATTTGCTTTAATTGGACTTCACGTTTTATTTGAGGTTTCCTGATTAGAATAAATTTGTCTTAGGTTTTACTTTTAATAGATTTTCATTGGCCACTTGATATATTATAATGGTAGTTTAAGTAACGTCAAAATGGTATAAAAACATCTTATATTGGCTTAAGAATTACCATTAATAATGATTGCAATGAAAATTAGGCTACTCTACAATCCCAAACATACGAACATAGTCTTGATGACCATAAACCAATTTCCAAGCACATGAAATAGTAACAGTCCCTTCAAACACGTTGAGTTACCCGAAACGCACTAAAGACCATCAACGGTTCACATTAACCCTTACAACACGCCCAAACACGCCGCACTCGTCTTGTTTGGTACATTGAGCCATAAAATAAGCCCTGTGTTACTCTATACAGGCTTTTAATTTAAAAAGAGCCTTATTGCGTTGACTTTTGGTTCTATATGATTCAGATGCATGCTAACCTACCAGAAGAACAATAGGGTATTTACAGGCGGCCGTAAGCCTGAGCTGTAACTCACTGGCAATAAGCTTCAGTATCACGTGGCATATACAATGTATCTGGTTGGTATCGTAGAAGTGAAACTTCTGTACGTAATTACTACTATTTCTTCCTTGGCAAAATCCGAAGTGATTGACAGCCAACCCTTCAAGAGAAGACATTAAGACAAGCGAGTGAAGGGGGACAGGGAGTCGCCATCTGTTTCGCTCTTACGCAGGAAATTAGAGGCGACTGCTATCTCGCTCACACGCGTACCTCAAGTTATGACAGCTCAGCATCTGACAGTTTCATAATCGTGGTACAGTTGGCAGGAAATGTTTCAGTGCGAAAGTTATAGACGTTTCGAACTTAAGTTTTACGAGTTGTTAGCAAAGGGTTCTGGTATAAGAGATAATATTTTTAATGGAGGAATAGGATTGTTATTTATAAGCATTGTAAAATATTTTCTTAACGAAAAATCTAGCAGGTTTTAAATAGTCATACTTTGAGCAATCTAATCAAAACAAATGCGTAGAAACAGGCTTAAAACTTCAACATAGCTTATCTACATCGAGTTCGACTCTGAGAGCGAGAGTTGCATGACATCTCACTTTCTAATGCAATTTTTGAAATTGGGACAATTTATTAATTCAGAGCAATTTATTAAGACGAGCTTCGATCAAGTGGTATTCTTGATCGAAGATGATGAGGCAAATTCAGCACATGCACGGTCTATCCGCAAAGGACATAACCATAACCATAACATAGCCACGGTTGTACTAATAATATAACATGGTTATATCTCAGTAGTAGTAGAGCTTTTTTGTGAAAGATTTCGTCCGTGAAGTTCTACCACCATACCTATTTCTGCCGCAAAGCAGTAGGGCTCGCATTGCTGTGTTCCAGTTTGAAGGGTAAGGGTGCCGGTGAAATTACAGAAAAACATGAGACTTTTCATCTTTATGTCTCAGGGTGGCGGCGCAGTGCAATGCCACATAGGGTGCGTCCTAGGTGGACGTGACCTATGAGGTAATGCACTGTTCATAGACAGAGGGTACCACTTTTTTTTTTTTTTTTTTTTTTTTTTTTTTTTTTTTATACTACTGGAATGGCGGAGCAAGCAGATGGCCCACCTGATGTGAAGCGGTAACCTCTGCCTATGAACAGTGCATTACCTCATAGGTCACGTCCACCTAGGACGCGCCCTATGTGGCATTGCACTGCGCCCGCCACCCTGAGACATAAAGATGAAAAGTCTCATGTGCCTGTAATTTCACCGGCACCCTTACCCTTCAAACCGGAACACAGCAATGCGAGCACTACTGCTTTGCGGCAGAAATAGGTACGGTGGTAGTACTTCCCCGGACGAACTCTTTCACAAAAAAGCTCTACTACTACTAAAACACCACTTAACATCAGATGGGCCATCTGCTTGATCAGTCATTCCAAGTTGTATAA
The DNA here is from genome assembly GCA_932527175.1 of Operophtera brumata. Classification (NCBI taxonomy): domain Eukaryota; kingdom Metazoa; phylum Arthropoda; class Insecta; order Lepidoptera; family Geometridae; genus Operophtera; species Operophtera brumata. Next base: position 35,209,720 of record OW052226.1, read on the forward strand.
AAACAAAAAAAAACATGAATACAGCGGTTTCCTATTTGTAAAAAGTACAGTGCTTAGTAGTAAAATGTGATTACAAAAAATATCAAAGTCAGTCATCACAAACGTACTTTTGTCCTAGTACCTACCTAATAAATAGAAAAATTATGTAATAATACCTACTTACTAGGTTTTACCGCAATTAACATTTCGCATTTTTTTATATGTTCTATTTCATCTCAATTAAACCCACATAAATAAGAGCCTATGTATTATGCTGTGTTGGGACTAAGTAATTTAATTTTAATCGGTTCAGTACTTCTTCATTTTTAAATAGAATAACTAGAAGACACAGTTTTTTTTTTTTTTAAATTCGTAAGTTGTAAAGTGTGCTAACATAATATCTATTCATAAATAGCACAAGTTTGGCTTTATTTCTTACAAGTGCGCCCGAAAACATGAGGTAGCGAGTGAGACATTTTAAACTAAATGATACATTAAAATCGGCCAAGGCTACAGGGGAGTTAAATTTCAGTGGGGAAAGACTATTTTGGCTACTTTTACCATAAATTCGGGGGTGCAATATGCAGCCAAGTTTTTAAATAATCGTCCTGCTTATCAATTTGTGGGCGTTATGAACCTTTATGGTTCTAGCTAGGGAGCTATATCTCATTTTCTGGAATGTTAGACAGGAACGTAAATTAACAATGAAATTACCTCACAGGGCAAGTCCACCCTAGGACACTAGGACACTCCCTACGTGGCATTGCATTATGCCCGCTATCGTGAGAGATACCTACATAACATAACACCCAACAGTCACATACATAGTCCTGATCCCACACTAGGATTCCCTGTGTCGTGGGTATCAGATGCAAAGTCTGTAATTTGCATTGCCTGTTATTTCACCGGCACCTTGAAACCGGAACACGACAGTGTAAGCATTATTGCTAGGTCACAAATAGGTACGGTGGTAGTAGTGACAGCTTTGCTATAAGATAGCCAGCCTAGAGGCTGAAAAAATATTCAGCGCTTATAAATTTATTTATGACTTAAACTGGTCAGTAAAACAGTGCGTGCGCCCTACAGCCTACCCTCACAGATATTGCTACAAGTTGGGAACTTTCCTAATATCAGGCGGAGGGCGCAAGTTTCAAGGGCTCGCCCGTATTGTTCTATCTAAACAGAGCTGATATTAACGGGTTGTAGCCGTATTCGATGTTATTATAGTTGGTAGTTAGATTACTTTGGGATAGCGGTATGATTTATTTTAAATGAACAGAGGTCTAATTGCAGAAGCTTATGGTTTGTTTATTGTCTGAATCTTAGCTCATATAGGTATTACATACTTGATTAGTTGTATGTTGATTCTTAATTAAAACTTCCCATGTCGTAAACAGTAGTTTGTTCGAGTAGGTCGCTCTTGTCGGCGCGCAAGTCCCTCCTATTTACTTCTTTCTGGAGTAGCCTCTTTCATCTCCTGTACGACATGGGAGCACCTTTCCCCTTTAATACACATGTTAACTATTCGTGGTTTTCCTTTTCCTCAACTCACTTATACCTATAATTAATTATGTTCTTAATGAATCTGTCATGTCGTTTACATCTATTTTGAATATTATTTATCAGAACTCTTCTCATTCAGTCTTTTAAATCAGTCTTCATTTATCAACTCTTTTCTCCTTTCCCGTTTTTTTTTTCATAATGAAATAAATAGGTAAACTAGCTTACGGCCCACCTGATGTGAAGTAATCACCGTCGCTTATAGACACCGGCAACACCCGGGGTATTTTCGATGCGCTGCCTACCCTGAAGGAATTTATGAATATTTTATTTGTTTTATTTTTAAAGTACTACTTCCAAGTGCAGAAGTGGCGGGGATTCAACTTGAATCCCACTGAATGGGGGCGGAAGCTGTCTTATCAGGGACTGACCCCTATCCCCACCACCTTCGTTCCCGCACCTCCTGCCCTTCTGAGAAAATAATCATGTAAATGCAGTCCTCTGCCTGTCATGCGGTGGCAAATTGTGATATAACTTCCCGGATGTGGAGCTGAAATGCTCGGACGATGAAGTTGACCCGACTACAGACTGGGCGCCTCTCCCAGCGTCCATCACCGCCATCGAGACACCATCTTCGTGCGAGCCCAAGCCTGGGCCATCTAAGATAGAAGATCCGTTTTTGAGAGAATTGCTGTACCTACAGGTACCAATTTAGTCTCAAATGAAAGCTAATCAAATTTAGTATAACTAATTTTTATAATATTTGACGATGAATGCGTATTTTAGAAGATATTTCACAAAATAAGTGAACATTTCGAAAAAATACACTTTAAGTAAAAATTGCCATTTTTGGAGAACTGTATCTTGGGAACCAATGGCTCTATAGAGCTCGCGCTAATGTGAAATTATAGCAAATTTAGTTTTCTTTAAAACTGTTTGCAGTAACTGTACCGGTCAGACCCTTCCTTCAATAAGATATTGACCAAAAACTGAAAAAAAAAAGCTGCCCTCCTGTCCTTGTCTTTGACTACGGAACCCTAAAAACCCCTAAATTTCATGGTTTTTTGGGCACACCGCCGAACGCACAGCACTTGGAAAATTGCAAATCTGGTTTTTTAATGTTGGTTAAGGTCCTAACAACATATACAAAAATCAGCGTGACCCGAACTTTTGCAAGCACGGATGTACATCTTGACTGGACTAAATAGCTCATATTATAAATAATGTTTAGCAATGATTTTTACTCGACAGTCAATTCTGATCTAAGCAGCCAAACAGCTTCCTTAACTTTCAATGGAAGTTTGCACAGAAAAATCTTAGGAACCACATTATAAATCAATATCAATTATCGCCAGCTGAGGTACACCAAGCACCCAAAATCACATCTTAATTATGACAACTCACTGGTGCGTAATCCCCGATACTAATCTTCCTGTTTGCTATCAAAACAATTATTTGATTGCCCATAATCGTACACAAATACACCCAAACAAACAGATATAAACGAGGGTCTCCATTAGCATTAAAACAACACTATAACACCATAAAAGCAGGGAATACTAAAAAAGACAAAAGTAATATGCGATGTTTGTACCATTAATTAATGGATACGACTGTGGAAGATAACGAACGTCCTAAAAAGGGTTTATAATTTCCCGCCTCAACGGGTATGGACAGTTACAAAAATATGACAAAGGAAATTATCTTTATAGGCAGTTGAAACCCGGGCATAAATTTAAGGGATGGGAAAACTCGCTAGATATTTACATTCAAGAGACGCACAAAAAATCTCTGGGCCCATGGGAAGTAGCAGATGTTTGACACGAAAAAACAAAGATTGTTTTCAGTTACTTTTTTATTTTATTTTTATTGTCAACGTAATGAAAATTTTCAAAGCAACTTAATTAAAAATACTTAATAATACATTTTTCTGGCTTATGTAGTGTTCTTCATAAATACTTGTATTAGTGGTTCTTCGCGTATTTTTTTTTGTTAATAAAACCATTCTGCCTACTATAAAACACTATTTTGAAATCTCACCGTACGTTTATAATTCTATATGTTCACTTTTTCACCACATTCTTATATTTTTTTTAAATAATTTGCACCTAAATATCTGTCTCTTTCTTTCTACTAATAATTATCTTGCGTGCGACAGGAATGGACTGACTACAACCTAAGGTGGAACGACAGCGAGTACGGAGGTGTCAAGGACCTCAGAATAACACCCAACAAGCTGTGGAAGCCAGACGTCCTCATGTATAATAGGTGAGAATGTAGCTGGGAGGTTAGAAGATTGTACTGTAAACGGAGTTGGCGGGGGAGAGGGGGGAGGGGGGGGCGGGGGGGGGGGAGGGGAGGGCAATTAGAAAAAATATTAAGAAAAAAATGGGTGTAAAAAAGGAGGACAACAATCTACTATTAACTATTTGATAGTTGGTAGAGGGGCACAAGTTAGTGGCCGAGATGGTTAAAACAGGGAATAGAGCAGAAAAAACAACGGAAGGATTTACCTTATTGGGGTGAAAGGGTAAAAAGGGGATGGTAGAAGGTATACTGAACAAGGGGAGTTGGGAAAAACTGAAAAGGTTGTAATATAGAGAGGACCTATGACGGTGATTTGGGAAGGGGTAAGCGAAAACTGGGCATAAGCAAGGAAAAAGACAATTATTCAGTTTCTACAGGGACTCGTACTTAGGGAAAGGTCTAGCTTAGAGTAAGAGGAAATAGAGAATTGGGAGAAAACTGGGCTTACGCAAGGACGATGCAGAGGGGAATCACTAGTGGAGGAGAGAAAGGTCTAGCTAGAGTAAGGGGATCTAAGAAATTGGCTAAAAACAAATCGGGAAATTTATCTGAGGGTCAGGATTTGAGACACAGACATATCCTATGTCAATTGAAACGGTTAAAAGTCAAATAACTATCTCATTTAAAGGAGTTCTAACTCACAAAAAGCCCTCGATTGTAAATCCGGATGTATGAGTAGACATTTTTCAAGATGAATTTGTTTGGGAACAGTCACATTCCAAGTAAAAAATAAAAAGATTCTGCAAAATAAAGACATTAAAGAAGTCATAACAGGAAGAGTCAGCATCACGGGCGAGTAATTTTCATAGCAATTACAGAAAAAATGGGGACGGATGAAAAGGGATATGATTTATACCATCCGTGCCGGGGGAACTGTAAATTACTGAGATATAAAACAAAGGATTTTTATTATTTTTTAAAGGTATTTTCAACCTTTGCGGGGGAATTATTTTCGGGCTCTTTTTATCATATCGAAATATCGAGGTTGAAAGGGTATTAAAGGTGTTATTGTCATTTCTAAGTAATTAGGTATTTATGAAATGGAATATTATTGGATACTAACATAAAATTTGACCTTGATATTCTATTCTATTCATAAACATCTGGATTTTGAAATTCACTAGTGATAATATACGGAAAGTATAAAATGTTCAAGTACCTACTAAATAAGGCAAAAAGTATGCAAATGTTCTCAGTCCGTCCATCCATCTTCGTATCTTCAATTATTTATTTGGCATTTGGCGTAGTTAAAACCCCTTTACTTTTCATTTGGCGTAAATGTTCTTTTGCCGTTAGCGTAAATACTCTTAGGCCATCTACCGTCTTCAGAATTAAACACATCTCTGTCTTATTTCTTGCAAATTCTTAATTTAACTCGAGCATGAAGAAAAAACACACCTCCTCACCCTAAATCATTAGTATACCTTCTATTCGCACAAAACGTTTCAGTTACGTTACGTTTAACCTTTATAATGCGAACTGCTTCGGATTGAAAAATACACTACCGTCGTCTGTCTTTCCTGAAAACTATAATCTGGGTCTCTTCAAGGCTAGAGTGAATAGGTGCCTTCTAGACCTTTGTGCTCCATCTTCGGCCACATCGTCACTTACCAACAGGTGACATCGTGGTCAAACAAAGGTCTATCAATGTAAAAAAAAAAACTTTATGGTAAAATTGTTAGAAAATATAAAGTCTGCTGTAAACCGAGTGTAACCAGGGTACATTACACCCGCTAGTTGCACAAAGTTTCCGCTTAAAGAATCGTTAGGCTGCACGGCGTTGATGTTCCGTTGGCTCAACTTAAACCATTTAAATTATACTTTGACTTTGTTTTGTACAATTAACTTTGAATATTGTTATGGAGAATTTCAGTAAAAGCTTTGCCAACCAGAATGCAGAAAGTTACACAGAATTTTGCAACTCTGCCTTTCACTGCAATGCGAGTGTAACACCACAGATAAAATAATACTATTCTAGTAGTAACACTTAGAACTTATGATTGTGAAATAACAACAAATAAAATAAACTCACTCTCACTTTTCAAACAAAATTTTAAGAGGTGTACATCGTTTAGTAGCAGTAGAGCTTTTTTGTGAAAGAGTTCGTCCGGAGAAGTACTACCACCATACCTATTTCTGCCGCAAAGCAGTAGTGCTCGCATTGATGTGTTCCGGTTTGAAAGGTAAGGGTGCCGGTGAAATTATAGGCATATGAGACTTTTCATCTTTATGTCTCAGGGTGGCGGACGCAGTGCATGCCAAATAGGGCGCGTCTTAGGTGGACTTGACCTATGAGGTAATGCACTGTTCATAGGCAGAGGTTACCGCCTCACATCAGGTGGGCCAACTGCTAGTTCCGTCATTCAGATAGTATGAAAAAAAAAACAACTTGTATGTTGATGATGAAATTAGCTGATAACTAACTTTAAATGAGATGATCAAAATGAGTTCAAGCTCAAATTGGCATACCTCTGGTGTTTCAGGTGCCAATAGACGACGGTAACCGCTTACCATCAGGCGGGCCGTAAGCCAGTTTGTCGAGCCATAACATAAAAACAAAAACAAAAAACTCGGCCAGTCTATGACGAGTTTCGTTGTCCATCTTAACCGTCTCCATCAGCCATCCGCCGTGCATCCGTGATCAGCTCGCTGCCACCATAATATTGTATTGTCATCGGAACTTGGCGTATGGCAAGTTTCAGTTCTATTAGATATCGGAAAGTGTTCGAAAATTCGTCCAGACAAGCAAACAGACATGAAAATATGTATTAAAATATAATGTTTGACAGTAATAATTCAGAAAATTATTACATATTATAATTTTTTTTTTAACTCGTAGTTATTTGCATAGCCTCTAGTAGGTTCATAGCAGATTGCGATTCATGTACTTAGTTCGAGGGCCTAGTCTAAGTTTGAGATTACGTTCTCTCGACTACCGAATTGCGAGTCGATATTGGTTTTAGGGTTCCGTACCTCAAAAGGTACCAACGGAACTATTATAGGATTACTCTCGTGTCTTGGCCTATTTCTCCGAATCTACGACATTCAAACTTACAGAATAAATATACAGTAAATATAGAAAGACAAGTGATCCAATTACGGACGTACAGCATAACAAACGAATTCTGATTATGGGGCTTAAATTGGGGGTAAACTTGAAAATAAAAATAAAAGCGCAAATGTATCTAATGTAAGGGCTCGTTATGTGAAACACAAATATATTTAAATTGCATAGTTTAAGACTCTTCATTCACCAGGGTCCACAATCAAGTTCCACAAGTGGATCCGTGGATACATTTTCCGCCTCTTCGATCAACATCTGGATAAGATCTAAGGAAGTATACGACAATCTAGCATTCCAACCGTCTTATCCCAAAACTACTGAACCAAATATTTTGAAATAAACACAAATTAACTATAGAGCTTTACTCATAGTTTACAGGAAAAACGTAACAGAAATCCTAAACCTTAACATTTCCATTTCCAATGATGTTGAACATGAAAAGGGGGTCGTGCTTGCAAAAGTTCCCTTCATCTTGACTAGACTACACGGGAAACGGAAAAATATTCATGATGGAACAAGCAGATGGCTCACTTGATGTTAAACGGTTATCTCTGCTTTTAACAATGCATTACCTCATAGGTCACGTCGATCTAGGACGCGCCCTATGTGGCATTGCACTGCGTCCGCCACCCTGAGACATAAAGATGAAGAGTCTCATGTGTCTGTAATTTCAAATCCTTCAAACAGGAACACAGCAATGCGAGCACTACTGCTTTGCGGCTGAAAAAGGTATTGTGGTAGTACGAGTACTTCTCCAGACGAACTCTCGGTTTTGGTTGGTGTTACGGTGTTACAAGTCAGGGTAATCATAATTTGAATAGTAAATTATAATTCTAAAATTTCCACCATACAAAAACAACATTTGGGAGTCGAGAGAACGAATGTTAAACCTAGACTAGGACCTCAGGTAAGACGCCACCGTGGATGTCGCTCTCAGGAGATTTGGATGCAACACATCGCACTACCAGTAAGAATCTGTGGTCTCATACAGATGAGGACAGATGTAGCTAGGCCCCCGCATCCGAACAAACCGCGCCCGCTTCGTTCTAGCCGCAGCCTAACAGTTATTTACCCAAAACAAGCGGCGATTTATAGTAGGTAGTTTAAACATCGTTAGGCTGACAAACAAACGAAATTTGGAGCTGACTTACCAGCTGGCTTCAGCCCAATTTAATTCATTATTCCGTGAGAAAATTTATAATACAGAAGCTCTTTTTGAACAAATATATTTGGTAGGGTATTGCCAAATGATTGGGGAATATTCAAATATTTAAATTATAAAATGTACTCAATTTACTGATTGGAACGTTGCGTTTGGACTAGGCCGTATACTATATTACTGGAAGTCGTACACCAACTGGACCGGTCTGGCTTTCAAAGAGTTATTTCACACAAACTTTTCATTAAAATCATCATTATCATTAACTTCAGTTGACGTCCTGTGCTGGACACAACTTCATCCATAGAAAAGTTCAATGAACGGTCATGAGTTGCTTCCATTCACAGAGTTCACCGAAAATATCATCGGTTTATCAACTGGGGGCCGTCTTATACTGTGACTATAATAAACTACCGCGTTGCATACATTTCTTATGCATGTATTAATCGTCAGAACATCTGCAGTAACCCTTTTTTGCGTGGAGTACGAGGGTAAATAAGTTTTATGTGAAAAATATATTTTTCAATACAAGCTTTCATAAAAGGTTGTCTACTAGACTGACCGTGTTTAAGCTCATTTTGATCAGCACACGGTTACGATCACTAATTTTATAAAAGCTTGTATTGAAAAATATATTTTTTACAAAATATTTATTATTTCGCGTAAACTGTCAATCATAAGATGTTTTTATTGCCTTCAGTATATTAAATAACTCAACGTTGAGGGATCCTTGGTTTTAATTTTGAAAATGACTTTCCTAATGATTTTGAAATCTAAATAAAAAAGTGATTTTCGCTCACTTTTCGTTTTGCGAGCGCTATTCTGTCACTCACTAACTTATCTGAACTTTATCCCTCGAGGAGTTCCGTTGTCCACCTTTCGTCTCCATCATCAGATCAGCTCACTGTGACCATAATATTGCATTGTCATCGGAATTTGACAGGTATGCAAAATGTCATCTCAGTCGGTTAAAAAATTCGCTTTAAAATTCAGCTGGAAGATTCCATCCGGACAAACATATACATTGCAAGGTAAATAAAAGCTTGTAAAATAATCAACACCCATCCATGATTCAACTGGCACTATTCGCAGTTTTAACGTTCGCGAAGTAAGATTTAAATACCGAGAAAATACAGATAAAAGTGTAAACTAAGCGTTTTGTTGGCGACGCGCCAGGGAACTTCTTTGAAAACAGTGTAACTTTCAGTTTCGTGATTTGTTTGTCGCACTCGGTATCATCGTACTGGGTTACAGATGCCATTTAAAAAGAAGTGCATACAAACTTGTATAAAGTCTTTGGTATACAAAGGCGCTGTCTTCACGAGCGAGAGAATCGCGACGAGTCCGCGCTTGCCCAATACAAATTATCGCCGCGATAACATCGCCGTGTGGAGATGCGTTCATACAAATACATGGCACGACGTTAATATCGCCGCGATTCTCTCGCTCGTGGAGACAGCGCCAAATAGTTGAACATTATAATAAATCTGATGCATTTCAGTAAACAGTACCTACGCCTTATTTCCTGAAAGGTATTTTCTTCAAGCTGTCCATTTTCATAATGAAAGGATTATATATGTGATAATTTGGACCAATCTCCAAAAGAGGTCAAGAGGTTTGGAAAATGCTAGGATTGCAGTTTTACGCTGTTTACTGGACACAAAGGTATTCATAATTGAAAAAAAACCGGTACTAACTCACGTAGGTACAAAGGTATTCATTTTTAAATTTTGTATATTTATTGTTATGAGCCGAAATGTGTTTCGAAACAGGGGTAACTGGAAAAGGGGTAATTGGAAACATACGAGTAGACTTCATATTAGAGATGCATCAATTAGCATTATTTTTGTTCGCAATGAATCCAATAGTTTTCAATTTACTATAAAATTACTATCGTTGCCTATAAGCATCGAACAAAAGCCGACATATTATCTTAGCGACATATTATATTTACATTTGTGCTTCTTGGAGAATATATCCTTATCATATCTTGAGAAACCATAGAACAACAAAGGAAAAATATGAAAAGCCATGTTACTCCACAATGAACCCTGAGTTTCGCTTGTGGGCTCTATTAAGGAAATACTCAAAGAGAATTTATACCTACACCCCTCATCTTTATATGAAATTCTTGTATAAGGCGAGCCTTTTTCGCATGCAAAATATAATGTTATACAACAGCTCCAGCGTTAGGCTAGTAATGTAGGTTTGGATAAGTAAAATACACTGAGAGCACTGACATTCTAATTGGAGGGACCCTGACTTAAAATCTTAAGGTCGTGGATTCAAATCCCGGTCGTAGGTAAGTACATACGAAAAAATATACATAATGCTGAATACAAAATGTGGATTCAAATTGGTTTCAGAATAGCATATAGTGTATAGCTTATAACTAACTATAAGATAACTGTGAATCCTAGATTAATAAAATAAAATAAATAAATACAGGTAGGTAGGTAGGTACCGTAGTAGTAGAGCTTTTTTGTGAAAGAGTTCGTCCGGGGAAGTACTACCACCATACCTATTTCTGCCGCAAAGCAGTTGTGCTCGCATTGCTGTGTTCCGGTTTGAAGGGTAAGGGTGCCGGTGAAATTACAGGCACATGAGACTTTTCATCTTTACGTCTCAGGGTGGCGGGCGCAGTGCAATGCAACATAGGGTGCGTCCTAGGTGGACGTGACCTGTGAGGTAATGCACTGTTCATAGGCGGAAAGTACCACTTATATTCAGGTGAGCCATCTGCTTGATCCGTCATTACAAGTAGTATAAAAAAAACAATAGCGAACGCTGAAGGAAAATATCGAGAGGAAACCGTCATGAAACAAACATTCAGACATGTGACATGTCCGTAAAAGGAGCCTCTGCGAGGCCTTTCACCCCATTGGTTGTTGCACCATTGGTCACTATGTCCTTTTCAAAGCCAGCCTACCGCAAGCTGATCGCTGACCAAACGCAGGGTGACCAAGACAGAACCGATGATATGAAGCAGTAATAGACAGACTATTCTCTCTTTATTAGATGAAATTTACACAAATTGAAAATGATTAATCCGCAACCTAAAACCTAATTACTTCTAACGTATCAATAATAAATGTGGGCGTAAAACAAGTAATAAGTCTAATGTGTTCGTAATCGATCGTTAGAGATACGGCGTAGAGCAAACCTAGCCGTATCAAAAAGATAATTTACAAGCCTATACTTAATTCAGGTTAATTCTCAGAAGAAATTACATTTAACTTTATGAGAAATTACTATTTTAAACTTAAGTTCTAAAATAAACAGTGAGCATGCAGAACGATGTGGGTAAAATTATTAAATAGATAGGGAAGTAATTATATGTCAAAGATAAAGATAAAGATATATTTATTTGCTTGAACATAATGTCATATGAAGGGTCTTAAATATAAGTAGGTAAGTTCCAATTATGTTCTACCTTAGAACCTACCTTACCTTTGTTGTTTTTGTTCATGCAGATTTCAAAAATACAAAAGAATATGACAACAACACTATATGACTTATTTAACATTTGCAGTAAAGTAAACATGTTAAAGGAGCTTTGCGCTTGTTTTCATTTATTGTTTGCATATAAGTATGTATCAACAATAATTAGAAATAAATAAGAAGTAGGTACAAGTAGAAAAGATCGCTGGCGAACGGACTGGGCGATACCGGTCGAGTGAGCGAGAATGGTAATCGTACCATCGTTAATTATCGAGGTAAAACTAATGGATTACCATCAACATCATCGTCAGCCCACATAACTCCACTGCTGGACAAAAGCCTCCTACTTAGAATGTCTCGATGAACATGATTTGCTTCCCTAACGGTTATCAGTTCTGTGAACTACATAATATAGCATCTTCTCTTCCAGTTGCTTATTCTGAGAGTTATGTTGGTGATTTTGGTTCTTCTACGGATCTCCGCATTTCGGATTCTACTAGGTAGCGAAACTGCAGTTCTGCCATGCCAATTCCTGACCTTCCTTCTCTAACTTTTTCTGAATTCACTGGGGATGACGTTAAGAAGAGTATTATATCAATCACTTCTAACGCGGTTGGTGGTGATGGTATAAGCCGGAACATGATAATTCCTATCCTTGATATGCTTCTTCCCATACTGACCCATATTCTTAATTATTCTGTCCGTAATGGTGACTTTCCTTCGTTGTGGAAGGATGCTCAAGTGATTCCTCTCCCTAAAAAGTCTAATACAAAATCCTTTTCAGAATACCGTCCAATTTCCATTCTCCCGTTTCTATCCAAAGTTCTTGAACGTCTCATTCACCGTCAATTAAGTTCTTTTCTTACCAAAAATAGTTCTCTTAATCCTTTTCAGTCTGGATTTCGACCTGGTCACAGCACGGTTACTACGCTGGTCAAAATTACCGATGACATCCGTCATGGTATGGAGAATGGCAAAGTAACTGTGTTGACATTACTCGACTTTAGTAACGCCTTTAATACCGTTGACTTCGATATTCTTCTAGGTTTGCTACTCTCCCTTAACGTTTCTCCGCCAGTGATTCGCTGGTTTCATAGCTATCTCTTCGGACGTCGGCAGCGTGTGCGTCTTGATGAATCATTTTCATCTTGGAGCTGCATGACTGCTGGTGTTCCTCAAGGCGGCGTCCTATCGCCTCTTCTGTTCGCAATCTTCATTAATTCTATTTCTCACAATTTGTCTTCTTCCTACCACCTTTATGCAGACGATTTACAGATTTATTGCCAAGCCCCGCATCAAAGTGTTTCTGCCGCCATAGATACTGTTAACGAGGACTTGCGTAAAATTGTGGAGTGGAGTAAGTTGTTTGGCCTTAAAGTTAATCCCAGCAAGACTCAGGCTATGGTGATAGGCAGCAGTCGCATGATGTCCAAGATAGATATGGCGTTAATTCCTTCAGTTGTTTTCAATAGAACTTTGGTAAAATTTAGTAAAAATGTGAGAAATTTAGGTGTAATATTTGATCAAAATTTGTCATGGGGTCCTCAACTGCAATCGGTGAGTAATAAAATATTTGCGTCTGCGGCTTCCCTTAGAAGGCTTCGTAACTTCTTACCGACTGCCACTAAAGTTGCGCTGGCACAGTCTCTCTTGCTTCCCATTCTCGACTATGCCGATATATGTTACCTTGATCTCACAGAAGATCAATTTAACAAGCTTGAGCGCCTTCAAAATTTTGCAATAAGGTTCATATATAGTCTTATATCTTCATATTCGGTCTTCGTAAATATGACCATGTTTCCCAGTTCCGCGCTAAGCTCAAGTGGCTTCCCATTCGCCTTCGCCGGAATACTCATATCCTCTCTCTTCTCCATAATATATTGTTTAATCCTTCTGCTCCACCGTATCTGAAGGAGCGCTTTGAGTTTCTCCATTGTTCCAACCCTCATTCTCTTCGTTCATCAGAAAATCTAGCTCTAAAGCCCATTCATCACAGCTCTTTCTACACTGACTCTGTTACGGTGCAAGCTGTTCGGCTGTGGAATTCATTACCGTTGTCGATTCGGCTTGCTCCGTCGTTGCATTCTTTTAAAGATCGTGTCAAACTGTTTTATCTCCAATCGTCTTCTTCGTCCTGTTGAGTTTTCATTGTTCTTGTCTGCTTTTATGTTGTGTTTATATTATTATGTATTTATTTTTATGTATTATAATGTAGGTTTGTATATATTTAATGATATGTGTATTTGTCAAGGTGATAACACCACTGTCCCATTCTTCCATATAGTCCTCTCCATCCTAAGGTTGTCTGGAAGAAATCGCTATAAGCGATAAGACCACCCATTGTACATTTCTGTTATTTTTTGTTATTGAGTTATGTTTTGTGTTTCTGTGTGTTATTTGTGTACAATAAAGAGTTAATCTATCTATCTATCTATCTCCAAGCATGGCTCTCTCCATGGCCCACTCAACTTTGAGCTTTTTTATGCGGCCAATATTTAGCGGCCACGTCACAGTGCCGTAAGTCATTACTGACTACACGCACTGATTATAGACATTCGTCTTGAGGCTCTGCGGTATCTGTGACGAGATGATATGGCGTAGTTTCCCAACGCTGCTCATCCGCATTTGATTCGTCATCCGTCTCTGATGAAGTTGGACCTGCCTAGTTGAATAGTTTGACCCAAATAGACATAATGGTCAACAGCTGTGGATGACATCATTGCCAACGTGTACCATGGGTGGCATGGTGATTTTCGCCTTACCCATATTCATTTTAAGACACATTCGTTGGGAGACCGTATTGAAGTCTCTGAGCATTCTGCCAAAGTCTAACCCCTGGATAAGTGTCCCGAAATCTCTTGCTATAATAACTAAGAAAATATCTGATAACATAAGTAACTTAAGTCTACAAAACTATGTTATTCTATTATTTGCCGGGCGAGGCAAAAAGCTAATCTACAAAGTGTCAAACTATGATACATGCGTTATTCCCAAGGCAAGCCCAACAGAGTTAGAAGGAACTATCTGAAAGTCATTAACATAACTTTGAAAACAATAAGCTTACTAAAGTAGCCGAGATAAAGTTCACCAACGCCACAAGCGGTCAGTTAATGGCTGTTTAGCTTAACCAATCTTTGACAGATTATAGTATTTCTGTTATCAGTAGAACTCGCGATCACAAACTTGTATAAAACTATGCATTATGTCGATCCATAATGATCAAACAAAGAACCCAAAAAGGCATTTATTTTTATAAAAACTATGATTTTCAGAAATTCTAATAAAACATTTTTTTTTACGTAAAACGAGTGCCAAACGATGTTATATGTAAGTACGCGATATTCCCGAGACAAAACTAACGGATTAGAACCTATCTCAAAGCTTTTATAATAGCAAACAAGGGAAAAGCTTGATCAGTCGATAGAAAAACCATAGTCTTTACATACTTGGTAAATACTTTACCTGAGTATTTGGTCGAATATTATTTATTACGATAAGATACGATAAGATCATTTATTTGTCCGAAACACAGGTTTACAAAAACAGATGTTATAAAAGATAAAGTATCACCATGTTCCGCCTTTTCAAGACAAATTTAAAAAACACAACAATTAATTTGAACAGAATGAGTAGGTCAGGTAGTAATTAATTAAATTAATGCAATATCAATATAAAGTTGTAAATTAAACAGTAATTGGATTAGATCAAAAAATCATAAAAATTTATAAAAAATAAGTTTAATTTATAATGTAAAACGCGTGTCAAACTATGTTAAATGTAAGTACGCGATATTCCCGAGGCAAAACTAACGGATTAGAACCTATCTCAAAGCTTTTATAATAGCTAACGGGGAAAGCTTGATCAGTCGATAGAAAAACCATAGTCTTTTCGAATTTGGTCGTATGCGTACCCAGGTAATTATTTTGCATAATACCATAAACATTATAAAAACTGTAAATTCAAATTTATGAAATAAAGAAATACTACATTTTTATATACACGCGAAGAACTTTTTTAGACAATATTATTTTATTTTGTCTAAAAACAGATTCCATGTTCATTTTATGGTTTCTGTCTCATATTACAAGCTTTTATTTAACTTGCAATGTATGTATGTTTGTCGGGGTGGAATCCGGGTGAAATCTTGCAACTGAATTTTAAATCAGTTATGCTCAACCAAATATGATCTGATGATGGAGACAGAAGGTGGACAACGGAACTCCTCGATTGATAATAGTAGACTGGCCGTGCTTAGGCTCATTTTGATCAGCACACGATTACGATCACTAATATTATAAAAGCTTGAATTGAAAATTAAATTTTCATAAAACTTATGCCGTATTTGTACTCGGCTACTAAGTCTCTACCTAAAGCTTGTGATTTCGTAAACACACATTTTTAATTCTTATCAATGAACTAATTTTATTGGATGACCCAGCTCTTCTATTTAGTAGCTTTGCCATTAATCCCGCTAGCTCCGGCTCCATTTGGAAATTGTTAACACCATTCACTATATCGGTAGTAGCCAGTTTCAATTTCAATGATTAATACCGTGAAAGCCTTTTTCATTTCAAGTTTCGATGTCTTTTGAAACTTGCATGCTTAGTACTGCATTTTGGTAGGTGAAAATATTGAAGAGATTATTTTAAGAGTTTTGCTTTTGAAATTGAAATACCTGGTACACAGATAAAAAAATACTGCTGGATATAAGTATCTTGTGAGTTTCAGTTCTAAAGCCACTTCTACATTAAGCTAGTAGCATGGCTGGCGATGAGAATTGTATAGATTGTATAGATTGACAAAACTAAGTAGAATGATGGTCGGTGGTCGGTGTTCACCACTGTTAAGGCGTCGATGGACGCCAAATTCTGTCACTATCTAACTCATTAAAGTTCAGGTAGGTTAGAAAGTAACAGAATAGCACTCGAGAAACGAAAAGTGAGAGATAATCATGTTTATTTAAATTTAAAAATCATTCGGATAGTAATTTTCAAAAATAAAAATAAGGTCGTCTTGGCGTTGTGTAATTTAACATACTGAAGGCAATAAAACATCTTATGATTGATAGTTTAGGAGAATAATGGTTGTAACTAGGAAAATACTTTGCAAATTTATTTCTTAAATTTGAAAGTGATTTTTTCTGATTTTTGAAAACAAGATGATATTCTTTATATGATGTAGTTTAACATATATATTTGTTGTAGATTTTTCGATAAAGATCGAGGAGAAAAAAGGTTTTAATGCACCACATTTCACGTATATCCACGCCTTAATAATAAATAAATAAATAATAATGCTGGACAGTTCACACAACATTATCTAGCCCCAAGCTATGCAAAGCTTGTGTTATGGGTACTAGATAACTGATATACTTAATACAATATATTACATAGATAGATATTTTTTATTATACATAGAAAATACCTAGAACACCCTGAACAAATATCTGCGATCGCACAAATATTTGTTCCGAGGCGGCAATCGAACCCACAACCTCCTGCGTCGTAGGCCAAGCTTCGCCCGCCGCGCCACAGAGTTCGTCATAATGACGTCAGGTGTGTCGTAGATAATGAATTTTCAAAGCAGTATTACTTATTTTATACTCTTCATACGCGTCACTCGGTTTACTATTACTTCTAAAGTAACACGTTTGGCAGTTATTAAAAAAAAAACTTAGTGATAGTCGGTGGGGTAAAGCCTAGACAGAGTGGTGGCCGAAGTCGGCGCGAAGAAATCCGGGTCGTCCGAAAGTGAGAGGGGTCAACGACATTGTAAAAGTCGCGGGTGGTATTATGAGAGACAGCACTGAAGCCACCCAGCAGTTCTGGACAGAGATAAGGAAACAATTTAAAACAAAAAAAAAGTGCTGACGTTAAGAGATTCTATTTCAAGATTGCTGGAAAGCTGCCAGTCATTAAAAAAGCTGTCATAATGACGCGAACTCAAAGTGAAAAGTAAAAACTACTTTAAAAGGAGCTTTCATAAAATGTAACGCAGCTTCATTATTTAATATTTGACCGAGAGAGCGAAGTTCTTGCAACAATTGGCATAATTTGATTTCATCTATCCGGATGTATTTATGTATTTATCTATGCTGGTACTCGCGTACTGGTCGTATTTTAAACTAATCTTCACGAAACTTCTGAAAAGTGAAGTCGTTATGTTGTTGAAGTAAGTTTTTTGGTAAAACACATATTTTTAAAAACAAAATGTAAAATGTGTTGTTCGACTGATGATGATGATGATGATGATGAAATATTAAGCAGAACCGTGTGCTGATCAAAATGAGCCTAAACACGACCAGTCTACTATTATCCATAAAAGCCGTATTCCGTTGTCCACCTTCCGCCTCCGCATCTTCAGATCAATATTAAAATGGCATCCGAACTTGACAAGTATACCAAATTTCAGGTCAATCGGCTGTCAAGAAGTGGTTCTAATTCAGTTTGCAAGATTTGACCCAAACATACATACATTAAAAGTCAAATAGAAGCTTGTTAAACTTTCAGTGATAAACTCAGGTCGCGCGTCACCATATTTCTTTTGCTAAAAGTCTTAAGTCGTCGAATTTTGTCACTATCGAACTCATTAAAGTTCAGATAAGTTAGTGAGTGACAGAATAGCGCTCACGAAACGAAAAGGGAGCGAAAATCACGTGTTATTATATTAAAAAATCATTGGGACAGTAATTTTTAAAAATAAGACCAATGTTTCCTCGGCAAAGGCAATAAAAACATCATATGATTGATAGTTTAGGAGAAAAATGGTTATAGGTAACTATGAAAACAGAGGCTACTTTGCAAGTTATATTTAGCGGATTAAAAAGGTTTTAATTCACCATATGTCAACTAATATATTCAACCCTTAAAAAATAAATAAATAATTGTTCTTCGACTATTTTTATTTTTACAATGAAAAGAAGCCAAAAAGAACCACGAGGTCTTCTGCTCGTATAATGACAAAGAGCTCTATAAAACCGGATGCTGCCCTCCTCAGGGCTGGCACGCGGCCAAACACTGGCCAACATATTCGATTATCAAATGGTTTTAAATCACTTACGAGTCTGCGTACTAGTGTCCCCTTGTTTACTGTCTCCGTGTCCTTAGATGCTTACCAGGTTAAAGGTAGGGTTTATTTACACCAAAATGTAACATTTTTTTTATAACGTCACGATGGTTTCTATAGGTTATGTGCATAGTTTGCGTTCAGTAAAAGTTTTTATTCGTAGGATTTTGGCAAAGCATTGGTTGGCAAAGGTTTTATAATGGAGTCTCGGCATCCTTTTGCGTGTTAAATTAGGTGAAAATTTAAATGGAAAGAAAAAAAAAGGAATCAAGAATATATATTTATTTGTATACATGAGCTACACAGAAACACGTATTAAACTAAGAAGAGACAGATATAAAGGTACGAGGTGTAACTCAAGTAACAAAATGGCTCTGCCTCAGCATGAGTTGGTTGACAGCAAGCTAGCAACCAACGCTGGTCTTCCGGCAGAACCACTTGTTGGCGTTACGGCTAACCACTCACAACGACTATACAACAACACACTAACATAAAGAAAACGAATAATAAGAATAATACTAAAAGTAAGGTATGCTCAAATTACAAAAATCTAACTTGACATAATTTTAATAAAGGTAAGAAAGAAAAACTTATTAATAATCATACCAACGATAAAAATGAATTTAAGGTGCTATTTTATGCTTTCAAGAATGGAAATAAGATGAAAAAAACCTACTTAGTAAAAAATGGGATTAAGATTTGTCCCTAATACGTTTGTTATGTTCATTATCAGTACAATCAATATTGATGGAGTATTCAAAAAATGAACTTACTTGAGTTAGTAATAACCCAATGGTGTGTCACGCATATATGGACTGCCCATAGAGTTCGAATGCGGAAAAGGGAGTTCTTTAACATTAACACTAACCCAATGGTGTCGTACAAACTTTTCTCAATATATTTAGTATCATATGATCACTCTCACCGTTTAGCCGTTTATTTGTTACAAGATGGTGTGACCGCATTCCTCCTTAATACGGATTTGTTGGCGGGCCGCCAGCTAACGGAGTGGTTACATGCGAGCCAACGTGTCTACCATTCATGACTAGTATACGAGCACAACAGGAGAATACTTTTGTCGTTGTGTTGCTCGGGGCGATTTCGGCTCTTCTACACTCGACTTTATCTTGTTTTTTGCGAGGAGTTAGGGCTTACAAGGGTTCACAAGAGGTGTTGTGAAGTTTGTGTTGTGTGGGATATCATTAATATGTCTTGGGTGTCAGTTGGGACAAAAAACCAGTCTAGTATTAATTTGAAAGAAAGAAAAAAAGAAAGAAAGCATATATATTTATTTGTATACAAGAGTTAAATAGAAACACATAATAAACTTAGACTAAGAGGAAACAGATTTGAAGGTACGAAGTGTAACTCGACTCTCGAGTAACAAAATGGCTCTGCCTCAGCACGAGTAGGTCGACTAGCAAGCTAGCAACCAACGCTGGTCTTCCGTCAGAATCACTTGTTGGCGTTACGGCTAACTGACTAACAAAAAACACACTAAAATAAAGAAAACTATTAAAAAGAATAATACAAAAATATTATTGAAATATGAGCATACCTTACTATGCTCATATTACAATAATATGCATATTATGACACAACTTTTAAAAACAAGGCTGTAATTTGGTGTAATATCGTTGGATGTAAATGCTTATACGTCTAGGACTAGTATTATCTATCTAACGTAAACGAATACGCAGTGAGCGGGAACCGAGGAATGTTTACCGCGAACCATTTATTTTCGAGGGTCGCTAGGGATTCTTAACTTTTAAAAGGCTTAGCCTCATTCATTAGTTTATAAGGATGGTAAATTGTGTGTGTTAATCAATACGAATCGGTATTCACGCAATAATTATTTGAATCGTCAACCGTGTAGCCTACTTGTACCGTCCTTAACTTACACCACAAAAATCCAGTTCAAACCGGTTGAAAGCAATTTTATCTAAGCGGCATGCACATTTCATTGAGTCGTTTCCCAGACGGCATGCGCCGGACAAATTACAGTTTAACTGGTAAGCTAGGATACCGGTCCTGAAAGCTGGGACAGACCTTCAGACAGGAAACCAGCTTACCGTAATGTCGTAAGGAAATTACTAATTGTCTAGTTGTGAGGTTAAATTTATAGGGAAATTGCATAAGTCTATGTTTCCAGTTGGTATTTAAACAAACCTGATATAAAAGAAATTGCCTTTTTTATTGAGTGTAAGTATTTATAATATAGGAGACAAGCCACCAAAATATATTTAAAACTGTATGGCAATGAATGTTATAACACTAGCGTAATATTAACGAAAGAGTAAAACTACGATTTTTTAATAGAATATTATATATATTTTTTGCATTTTGCCCGAGTTGCTCATTTTTCATTTGATTTTTGTAACTGTTTTGAATTAAATATGAACGTAAACAGCATTTTGCGTAAATTCCTTAGTTTTAAGTGTAGTTATAATTTGTGCATTGTTTTCAGCTCTATCTTCTCTTCACTTTTATTTTATCTTAACTTATACAACTTAAAAGCTTTTTTAGTAAAGTGACAGCACAGTAGGAGATACCCGACATTGACGATTGGTACTTGCCTCTTTTTATTTTATATTTGGTTAAAAAGTAACAATCGTCCGCGAGGTGTTACCAGTCTGCTACTCGGTGCTGCCACTTCTAAAAACGAAATGTAAACGTACAAGGCACTCTAGACGCTGATTTGAAACACCACGGTATCGTCTTCTCGCTTAATCAGACTAGTATTGAATAGCAACATCGATATTTCATAAAAAAAAAACTTTGAATTTTTTTAATTTTCTGGCAAAGCGTGAGGACGATGTCTGTAATATCAATGATAAATTTACAAACGTACTTTTGTCATTGAAATTACAGCATAAAAATCAGTTCCAGAACATCTGACGCACTTAATTAAAAATAAAACTAAAAGCTGTAACAATAAGCGCTTTTTAACATAAACTATACATGAATAAATATATAAATACCAAAGTAACTTTTAATTTTACACTAAGAATAAGAAAAAAAAACTACCTCTAACTTTATGATATGGCAAAGCTTTTTAATTTTTAGCTTTATTTGATTTTTCTATTTTCTCGTTTTTAATATCGTAATCTTGAATCTTGATCTATCTAAGAGCCTTAGTGTTAAATGAGTAAGATATAAACTTTTGAATCAAATAAGAAGAGCCTCTTGATCAAGGAATGCTTTTAGGTGCCTAGCTTTTTGTTGGCCATTGTGAGCCTTGATGAGGGTCAGTTGGTTCAGCTAATTTATTCCACTGAATTTCCTGCTCAATAATTCGTTTAGCTGCTAATTCGATTTAGAAATAAAATGAAACTGGCCATCAAGAATTGGATTTAAATCTGATAAAAAAAAAGATTCTGTTCGATTTTAATTTATGGTAGCACACTCGGTGCATTTTGCCTGTCTTTTTGAGACTTGATGGTTTTCTGACTATTGTATTATTGGTAGTGCTGACGAAGGTTTTGACGGAACTTACCAAACCAACGTGGTGGTCAGAAACAACGGCAGTTGCCAGTACGTGCCCCCGGGCATATTCAAGAGCACATGCAAGATAGACATCACATGGTTCCCCTTCGATGACCAACACTGTGACATGAAGTTCGGTAGCTGGACTTACGACGGCAACCAGGTAGAGTTTAGTTAAATTCCTATAGTCTATCGATTGAGATCTAGTAATCGATTACCCTTGAAAATAATTCAGTGTTTTGTCTCTTTCCATCCTAGCACGTTCAAATTATGACAAGAAGGGACCAACACTCAATTATTTTTTAACAATTCATTAAAATGATTGTTTATAAAGTTAACTGTAGAGTTATTGCTCTATGGATAAACGATTACTCGACTAATCGATAGGTATAGCATTTTCAAATACAAAAATTCTTATTTTAAGTTCTGGGATAGAATTTATGAATAAGAATTCTTCTAATTGGAATTAAAAGTCTTAGATTAGGGCTTAGGGTGTGTCAATAATGCAAGGGAACCTTGTGAGAAACCAGACGGATATTATTATATCCCAAACGTTTTGTATGTACTATTTTGCATGGAGCAAAAATGTTGTACATATATCAATGTCTATGAAAACACGTCTCGAATTACGAATTGCCATACGAATACGCTCCATATTTTTAAAACCTTTCTAAAATTTAAGTTTAAAATGCTGTGCATAGAATTTCAATGTGGAATTTGCTTATTTTTTTGAAAATAATATTCGTAATATTTCACAGAAAAGATTGTATGCACATTTATTTTCCGTAGTTAGTTTTGTCGCTACACCTACTTCTCTATACATATTCCTTCTTTACATTGTTCTGAGCATTTTATAGAGCTAAATGATGTTTAAATATTAGACAGCGTGTCCAAGGGAATAGTGACAAGTAGGGCTCATTCCAAACCCAAATCATAATTATATCCTAGGGCATTCTGTATTTTATCTCAAAGTAGCGGGATTCTCCTTTCTCTATTTATGCTGTATTAAGAGCACTAATTAGAATTGCTTATGTATTAGAAATATAATAATTTGATATTAAATAATCTTAAATTACTATTATTATTTATTTATTATTTAATTATTAATTATAATTTTTGCTATGAAAATTAAATTGCAAACATAAAATTGTATAAACTTATATATTTAGTGAAACTATCAATTTAAGTTTAAAACTTTTCTGTAGATATGATGTTGATTTTATCAGTTCTGGCGCTTTTTGACGTTGTCCAAGATATGAGGCCCAGTATCCATCAAATCACCTACTGCTTGTATGTTTAGTATTTTTATTTTATACAAACTTGCTTCAGTGGCTATCAGGACGTGAGTTTTGTATGTTATCATTATGACACGAGTGTGTGTAACATTAGAACATTCAAAACTCACGTTAGTTTCCCGCAGGGATAACCAGATCCCACGGCTTTGTACTAAGATTCTCACATGAATTAGCTTCATTCAAAATCATCACACTCTCCATGCATGCTCGTTGGTGTAAGGTTTCTGTTATAATGTTCCTTACTCGAGGATGCCTCAGATTTGGTCAGATTATGTTCGCCAAGGTATTCCTCTTCCAACTATCCTATTCACACTCACGTCAATCTTCATCGTCCATCCTTTCCAACCTATTCATTTTGTTGTCGCGGTTTCTTGGTTGACGTCAAAAGTCACCTGAAAAATGGACTGAATGAAGCTTGCAGTCTATTCTCATTGACGCGGCAACTGTTAATCTAGTTAGTTTCGTAATAAATACATCTATGGCCTGAGCTAACTAATCATCCCCTACTAAATTTAGCAAGTTGTTCGTCTTATTTCACTGAACAATGCTCTGTTATCACACATTACTATTTCATTCAATACCCACTGCGTCTGCAAATGGCGGCTCACAGCCATAAGTTTGTCAACGAATAGTTTTGAATAATTCCAAAGAGCAAGAAGTTTTCCCGCACAGTCTCGTAGCTCGTTACTTTGTCTGGTTGCACGTGTTCAAGTTAATCTAACTTTGCAGCTTCCACTCATATTGTCTTTACAACTTGTTTTAATGAGCTAGTTTTGATTAAGTGCTCCCTGGATGAAGTTTATGTAGTTTAAGATTGAAGCTTACAATGAAACAACATTTTGGTGGATATTTTCCGGAACAGATACAAGAATAACAGACAACACAGAATAAATCTTTATGCTTGTAGCAACGACATTGGCAGCTAGTGTAGCCACCTGCTACGCCTTTAATGATAAGCGTAGCAACTTGCTTCGTGTTTGTGCTACGCTTAGAAAGACGAATATTCGCGGAAGAATAGCCCTGTAAGACTACGTATCTATAAACTCTATGTATCTAAACTCTTGCAGTCAGCTGGATATAAACTTTAGTTTATTAAAAATTGCACGAATTTACTTTTAGTATCATAAATTAAATATTATTATAGCTCTTCGACCTCAAAATTGGTACATACAAAAATAAACATAACATGCAGTATTATGTGTATTATGTATGTATGTACTCATGCGTCTTCTCATGGTCCCAATCACCACAGCACAAAAGTAAAAAAGTCTGGATAAAGTCTTCTACATTGTAATTGCTATTGTAAGATCCAGGTTGTACAATTAATTGTCTCAAGGGCCTCAGATGTCTCGGTAAGCACTAAAAGCAATAATAATGTTCACTATATATTTATTGATTTCAACCTATTTTTTCATGTTACTCAATATTGGAAAACTGCGTGCGTTCGAGTGTAACGAAATAATTTTGAAGAAGCAATGTACTCTTCCTTCGGTGCATACACATTGGAACAGAATGCGCGATAGAGTTCAATGAATTGAAAAACGGATCTTGCAAACATATTCAGTTAGATACATTGTTGTTTCACTGTAGGTTACTACGAACTTTATGTTATGTAGAACAGTGTATCGTCGGAGAGAGCAACCGAAGGGATCTTCGGAGATACAAAATTACAATAACGTTTTCAGGACGTTTAGAATATGGAGTATAATTGTAAACTTTGACAAAATAAGTTAATCACCATCGGTCGCTCGCTCCGTCGCTTTTGAATATTTGTTGTATATCGTGTTTTTGATACAATTGGGGCGTATATCGTATGGCAGGAATACTACGTACTATTTTATACTAAGCATGTGGTTTCCCTTCCCTGTTGCACGTGTCATGTTTCTCACATTTCCCGTATTCAAGTCCTTTAGACAAAGTTGAGTCGAGTACAGCTGAATCAACAATATTTGGTAAAGAACCCGAGAACAGCATGTTTTACTAAAGCACGGTTCCCCAGCATGACCCTTAGATCGACCTTGTTTGTGTGTATGAGGTTACAATCTATTTCACCCTAACAGCTGGATTTGGTGCTAAAAGATGAAAACGGAGGGGACTTGTCAGATTTCATCACGAATGGAGAATGGTTTTTAATAGGTAAGTCGATTTGCCATTGTTTGACTAGGGACTATTTAATTAACTTTATCAAATTTAAACTTTCATTTCGATTTACTTTATACAGGGTGTAAAAAGGCAGCTTCTGAAAACTGAAGGCACAGGTATAGTTAACTAGGCCTTAACGAAATTCCAAACGATATTTAATTTATGACTGTTTTTGTATATGTGATGCCTTACGAAATGTAGTATTCTCATAAGCCCTAGGTTCTTGGCAATGTTAGGAGTTATAGAGGAGGCCTAACTACATTATATAAACACAAATTCGAATAAATAAAAATAAATTAAATTTATTTCATAAACAAAAACTAGCAATCTAAACAAAACAAGCAACAGTTTCAACCTACATTTTATACTCGACGTGTTTTATACAGCTTCACTCGCATTTTACCGGCATAAAAAGCTATAGCTTAATACAGGTTATAATCTATCTGTGTACCAACAGTAATCAAAATTGGTTCTGCCGTTTCGGCGCGATTGAGTAACAAATATCCAAACACCTAAACATCCAAACATCGTAACTTTGACGTTTATGGTATAAGTGGGAGTTCATACATATTGTACATATTATTTAAAGACTGATTTATATTTACAGTAATTAAACAATAGGTAAAAAAAAACAGAGTTCCGGTCATCGACCGCAGGTGCCCATAAGGCAGGCGACGATACCATGTTAGCAAGCAATAAAAAAAAAAAACTAGGTAAGCGTCAGCCCTTTTGTCTTTGGTGTTATCGATCAGCCTGTTGGATAACTCTTTGAATAATAATCCTTTCAGAATGGGGATTCAAAATAAATTTGTTTGTTTATTTATTGGTTTTCGATTGAAAAGTAAAGTAGTTTTTTTACACCCTGTATTCTCTTTCTGGTTTTACATTATATTACAAGTTGTATAATTTCATACGACGTTGAGCTCTCATATTTTATCATTACTCATTTACTGTTATCTCATGTGGTTATTTCTATATTGTTTTAATTATCTCTACGGTCCTTTACCAATCATCAACATTCATTTCAGTGGGCTAAGTATCTACCTAACTTTAGGTAGAATATCATGTTAATATCATAAATTATCTGAATCTAAAAAAAAACTCTGTTATACCTTACTCCCAGGAATGCCGGGCAAAAAGAACACTATCACATATGCGTGCTGTCCGGAGCCCTACGTGGATGTGACGTTCACGATCATGATCCGGCGGCGGACGCTGTACTACTTCTTCAACCTGATCGTGCCTTGTGTGCTGATCTCGTCCATGGCTCTCCTGGGCTTCACGCTGCCTCCGGACTCGGGCGAGAAGTTGACGCTTGGTCAGTATCTAGGAAATTATAGTTGTACAATTAGGAGATCAAGATCATTGTGCCACTTCTCAGATAGAGTGCATAATTGAGCAACAAAAAAGTCTAATGATTATAGTACATTATGGTACTAGTGTGTAATGTTGGTGATTACCACTGAGGCGCCATTGAGACCCGAGCCGTTAAGTGAGGGTCTTAAGAGAGACGAGGACGGTAATCCTCAATACACACGTATATCATACGAAGTTTTTCAACACACTTGTGAAGAAAATAATTAAAAAACAGAAATAAACACTCTGTGTTAATGTTCAACTGTCTCTATAACTCACACGTGAATAATAGCAAAGAAAAAGTCACAGTTTGATTACAGGTGTAAAACAGAAATACACACTCTGTGTTAATGTTCAACTGTCTCTATAACTCACTAGTGAATAATAGCTATGAAAAAGTCACAGTTTTATTACAGGTGTCATTATGTGTCTAATTGTGGTGAAATTAGAGCCTGCTCATAACGTGCAAGTGTGTTGAAAAGTATTTTATGAAATATATTTTAAATCATCGAAATGGATAATATAAAAACATCTAGTCTATATATCATTGAAATACATGAGCGGACAAAAATAAGATCTACCACTAAGCGTGGCAGATCTTATTTTCTTATTCTTCTTAATTCTCTTATAAAACTTGCCTTAAAACATTTTGCGGCAAAATGTCGTTGAATATACTTTAACAATGTAATTAACTGTGATGAGATCGAAGTGTTTAAAAACAGCTCCAGTGGAACTAAGAATGTACTAAAGTTTAATGGTCTATTCTGACGAAGACGCCAAATTACTCTGACTTGAAAATTGGATTCTGAAATTAGGCACAAAGGTTCCGAGATATTCCAGTATTTTATATTAAACAAATTGTAGAGAAAGGTTTAATTTTCTATAAATGTTGAGATTTCTTGATTGTTCCAGTATTAAAGATTGTACAAATACTTGGTTACTTATTTAAAAAAAATATGTAGATTTTCTCATACAGTATTCGTTTATCGCGCATACAGTATTATCTTCACAAAAATTAGTAACTTGCTTGATTTATATAAGAAAAAGAGAATCAACAAACTCTTTTGTATTTATCATGATGAGTCCAGCATAATCAGATTTGGCTGGTGCCTACAGGTATCACGATCTTGTTGTCCATGACCGTGTTTCTGAACCTGGTTGCCGAAAAGATGCCTCCCACGTCGGAAGCTGTGCCTCTCATAGGTACACTATCGCATAACAAGTCTCAAAACCGCACGCTACTTCCTATATCTCAGCTGGAGTGCCTCAAGGAATCCATTTTTGGATCTTTATTTTTATAGAAAAAATGAAATTCATCGTAAAAATTTAAATAAGGTTTCTCTAAACTTTAAACCTGTATAAATAACGTAGTGTGGATTCTCGTACCATAAAAGTACTACATTTTTTATTGGAATATGGAAGTAGCGTGCACTCAATATGAATTAGAGTGTTTCTAGACCGTGGAATGACTGTTTGTGTGTGTTCTAGAATTCTGAATCTAGGTGTGTTTACAAGACGTGGTAAGTATTGATTGGTAGATATCATCTACAGCACCACATATTCATCAACATCTTGCAAAAATCCGGGTTTGAGATATAGGTAATTCTGAAAATATTGTACAGTGCTAAACGAATCGGGGAGTGCCACTGGGGGTGTTAACCATGTGTTTGTTCACAGGAGTCACTATTCTTCTATCGCTGACGGTGTTCCTCAACTTGGTAGCCGAGACCCTGCCGCAGGTCTCCGACGCTATTCCCCTGTTAGGTACACTATCCACACCTTACCCCGACCGTTCTTTCTCATCCCACTTTATCCCATCATTTGTTTTTTACTCTTCACAAACGTTCTTTCCTTATTTGATTTATTTTCCATCTTTCTCACTATATTTTACTTTGTTAGCTCTTGGGTTTATTAAACAAAAGTAGTTAATTGACAGTTATTTTAAAACATTACAAGGAGTAAATTATGTAATACCTGCCCATAACACACCTGGGTATGTGATTCTTTGTTCTTGCTATTAAGTGGTTCAATAGTTTTTAGTTTTTAATTTGCTGGTTGAAAAGCAAAGAAACATACGTTTTTTATCTAATTTAGATTACGATATAAAAACTGGATTTAATTTTACTTTTAGTTGAAATTATTTTTCAATACAGATCTTGGAATCGATTTCGTGATTCTTTGCTTACGCTTATAACTATACATTATACTTTTTTTTCTTTTTTTTTTAAATAAATCAATTGTATTTTAATATTTTTGATACTATCAAGATCAGTGGCATGGCATGGGTCTCTCTTTTAACTCTAAGCAAGAGCTTTTTGCCTTTTTGAGGAGTCCTAAGGTAAGTCGTAATTATTTATTCTCACATACAATGCAGTGGTAAGATTTGTATAATTCATTCTTCACTTTTTTGTATATTGTCTTTGCGTAATCGATTCCATGGTACAATATTTATTGTGTTTGAATGTTACAATTGTATGTAACTGCTCCCATTATTATTATTGCGTCCGACTGCCGGAATTTCAGGATACTTGGAGGGTGGTGAAATATAATAAAGCGACCCAGAATATAAGTAGCCCTTCCTAATAAAATAATCAAGTAAACGAGAAAATTCATAAATTTAGTAATAAACTCTGTCTCTAACTGGAATTTGCATGTCTATTACTTTTTGTTTATGATTTTACTTGAGCCCCCGATACCGACTCAGCACACACAGGTTAAGAGGTCTCTTACTCCAGTAAGAAGCGGGTAGTTTTTGAAGACACCAAATTACTTTGTAAAAAGAACGATGTAAATAAATCCATTTATTATCATAGAATATTATTAATCTTTGCAGGTGTTACAATTCTCCTGTCGCAAACTGTTTTCTCTTTATTGGTGGGACACGTCATCACTAAAACCTCAGAGGCGATCCCCTTGATAGGTGAGAAACGGAAACGCGTTAAAGCTCAACGTCTCTATTTAAATAAAAAAATAAATAAATAGACAAATTTATCTTAATAAATAAAAATAAAATGTGCGAAGAGGAACATTTTAAAGTGAATCATGAAAAGTGACTCCAGTAAAAGTGTTCCTCAGTACATTTTTGAAAAAAAAAAACATAACAAAGATCTAAACTTGTATGCTTTTATGAATATACGTTTCGAAGGAGAGCATAGATTTATCTATTTTCTGTTTCAAATCGCATTTTAGATTCTCGTCTCTGGAGCCTACTCTATGCTTTTACAGCTCTTGCGGCTCTCTCGACACTTGAAATAGAGTTATTGCACTTTCAATTCGTGCTAGAGAAATACGTAGTAATAACGAGTTAAAAGGTAAACATTCACTGGCATTTGATCTTCTTGTAATGTATTAAAATTAACTATTGCGTTCTCTGCCCACCACGGTTTCATATCTTCGTTTTTTATTATTTTCAGTTTTTTTTTTCTATTTGCATTGTAGTTTGTCGAGGGATATAAGATAAACCTTGAAGGATAAATTACTCTACTGTTAAAATATTATAAATAGTTTTGCTTGTAGTTGTGCAGGAGCTAAACTTGCGACGGGTAAAGGCAAAGTGGATGCGGGTTTGAGAGTCCAGCCTCCAAGTATCTCGGGACAGTAGTCCCGCAACTTTCTGGTCTGTTGCCGCCCTTTATTGACAGCTGGCAAACTTATTGAAAACGACAAAGGAAGCGATAAGATTGTCATCTCCAGTTTAATTGTTATCCGATTGTTGATTATTTCCTTTGTCTAAATTGATACGGAAACCTCTCACTAAGGCAATTGTTTAAATATAAATTCACGTATTAATAGGGTCTTGACCTAAAATATGACAAACCATTATTTTAAGCTGTTGGTTGTGTTTTATAAGTGCTCTTAAAATTGAAATATTTTGAACAATTTGGCTTAAATTTTCTTTTTGCGTGTTCATCTTTATGTAGCTCATGAGTTGAAAAAGAGAAAGAGAAAGAGTGTGTGAAAGAGTACTTTTATTAAACGCAACAAACTCCAGAATCAGTAAACGAAATCATACTAAAACTATATTTGTTCACTTTCATTGTAGAAGTAGATTAGTTAGATACTGCACGTCCGTTGAAATGCATGTCTTTTGTCAATGTTAAATAAGATTTAAAACAAAACCACCTAATAACAAATTAACTGGACCTAAACACATCATAAAGTTGATTAATATAAATACCTAATTTTCTCCTTATTAACTTTTTATTTTAATTTTGACCATAACTATGTAAATAATTTTAGTGTATATTTTTTGTCAAAATTAAGCAGTATATCTTTAGTAGCACATTTGTTAAATACACATAATTTATATTATGGTGTAATTGAAAACGAAAATAAGAGAAGAAAATTATTTTCTGACAGTTCTCAGAGTACACTCCTAATGGTAAAGGAATTATTTAAATATGAGTGCCCCAATGGAATAAGAACTACATAAAAAAATTGTATTCATACAATATTGTTTTTTTTGAAGCTTCATTAATTAAATAGCCATAAAATAGAAGAAACAGAACAAAAATCACGAAGTATCAAATAAATGATTTTTGAACTGGCAATTAAATGTAGTCATTTTAAGAAATTAATAAAATTAATTTAATGTGACAGGAACATACTTCAACTGCATCATGTTCATGGTGGCATCATCAGTGGTACTGACAGTGGTGGTGCTAAACTACCATCATCGTACTGCTGACATACATGAAATGCCACAGTGGGTAAGTAGCTCAATCGTATAATTAAAACCTGGATCCTAATTAAAAAAGTCTAAACCAAAACACACGCACAAAATGTCCAGATTATTAGTACATACTTATTATACTCGTATTAATAAATAAGAGCTCGCAAACTGCCGGTGTCACAGAGAGTCTTTGAAAACAGCTTGATTCCATAACCTATACAGGCCGTCCCAAGACTATGCGACATGAAGGGAAAGTATCTGAAATATTGTAGTTAGGATATTTTGCGGAAACGAGACTTTATTTTTTTATTTTAAAAGTTAGTAATACTGCATTCACAGTTTTTCTAAAATTTACTTGCTTCGTCTGGGAATCGAACTGACTTAAATGTAAAAAAAAACAATTTTTATGATGCCAATCGAAAGAATGGAAAAAATATAATAATTCCTCTTGAGAAACATAGTATCTTAAAACTAAGGAATAACGTAAAATTAATCATTTTATGTTTCATTTTTAATTTAAGTTGGTTCGATTCCCAGACAAAGCAAGTTATTTTTAGAAAATCTTTGAATGCAGTATTACTAAGATTTAAAAATAAAATAAAGTCTCATTTCAGCAAAACATCCTATCTACAATATTTAAGGTACCTTCCCTTCATGTCGCATAGTCTTGGGACGTCCTGTATATATAGGAAAAATAAAACTTTATTCATTCTGGAATTTCAAATTCACCGGGCTATCAATAGAGACAAAAAAATGTGTTTCTTAAGCCATCGGCAAACGCACGAAAACGTGGTGAAAATACCATGAATAAACAAATAAATAAAGAAGAGGCCCTTTGTTTTATACACCCTTTTCCAGAATACCATGTTTCTCCACCAGATAAAGACGGTGTTCCTACAATGGCTACCCTGGATACTCCGCATGTCGCGGCCCGGGAAGAAAATCACCCGGAAGACGATAATGATGTCGAACCGGATGCGAGAGCTGGAGCTGAAGGAGCGGTCCTCTAAGTCACTGCTGGCGAATGTGCTGGATATAGATGACGACTTCAGACACGCGCCGCCGCCTCCGAACAGCACGGCGTCCACGGGGAATCTAGGCCCTGGGTGAGTTCTACAGTTTTTTTTTTATAATTCTAAGATAGATCTTTATTTGACCACGATCTCACCGGTTGGTAAGTGACGATGTGGCCGAAGATGAAGCACAAAGCTCTAGAAGGCACCTATTCACTATAGCCGTGAAGAGACCCAGATGAATGTTTATTATGACTTCCTTACTAAATGTTAATGGTCTTACGGATAAAATCCCGTATTTATCCGTCCCGAAGACGACCTCTGTGGCAGGCGGGCGACGATTCGCCTGCGACTGAGGAGGTTGCGGGTTCGATTCCTGCCTCGGAACAAATATTTGTGCGAACTGCAGATATTTGTTCAGGGTGTTCTGGGTATTTTCCATGTTTAATAAAAATATCTATCTAAGTAATGTATTGTATTAAGTATATCAGTTATCTAGTACCCATAATACAAGCTCTGCTTAGCTTGGGGCTAGATAATATTGTGTGAACTCTCCAGCATTATTTATTTATTTATTTATACCACTCTGCTAATTTTAAATTCAATAAAAAAATTAAGTAGAGCAATTGTTTATTAATTATTTTTTACTAGCAGCACCCCGCGGTTTCACCCGCGTGAGTCTCGATCCCGTGAAAATATCGGGATAAAAATGTGCCTATGTTTTATTCCGGGAGTCCACCTATCTCCATTCCAAATTGCAAATCCGTCCAGCCGTTTCAGCGTGAAGAAGTAACAAACACACACACAAACTTTCGCATTTATAATATTTGTAGGATGCAACTTGGTATAACGGATCATCAGGCCCACCTGATGTTAAGCGGTAACCTCTGCCTTTAACAATGCTTTACCTCATAGGTCACGTAATTATAGAGGTCGTAGGAAGTCACTGCATGGAGTTGGCGCAAGATCGTTCGTCGTGGCATTTTAGGGCGACCTATGTCCAGCAGTGGACTTCTCTATGAATATGATGAAGATGATGATACATAAGTGTATCAGCTACAGCTACAAATAAATAATTAATT
The DNA here is from genome assembly GCA_932527175.1 of Operophtera brumata. Taxonomy (NCBI): domain Eukaryota; kingdom Metazoa; phylum Arthropoda; class Insecta; order Lepidoptera; family Geometridae; genus Operophtera; species Operophtera brumata. The sequence goes on from OW052226.1 coordinate 35,243,281, forward strand.
ATATTAAATTGACACAGTATAACATTAAGTTTTTTTTATACTTCTTGGAATGACGGTTCAAGCAGATGGCCCACCTGATGTTAAGTGGTACCCTCTGCCTATGAACAGTGCATTACCTCACAGGTCACGTCCTCTTAGGACGCACCTACATATGTGGCATTGCACTGCGCCCGCCACCCTGAGACATAAAGATGAAAAGCCTCATGTGCCTGTAATTTCACCGGCACCCATACCCTTCAAACCGGAACACAGCAATGCGAGCACTACTGCTTTACGGCAGAAGTAGTCCTAATAGTAATAGTCCTAGTAGTAGAAATAGTAATAGGGGTGGTAGTACTTCCCCGGACGAACTCTTGATTAACGATTGATGAATCAAAAGTTTTTACTTTTGATTTTTGTTTTGAGTTTTTTTTTGTTGAAAAACGTTTTTTTGACGAACGAGAGTTTGACGAGCACTAAACAAAACGTTGAAAATGATTTTTACTTATTTGACTACTGTCCAATAATTAAGTTTAAACTATCCAAGACTCTCATTTGACTACTGTCCAATAATTAAGTTAAAACTATCCAAGACTCTCATTTGACTACTGTCCAATAATTAAGTTAAAACTATCCAAGACTCTCATTTGCCTGTGTATCTGTAGCAATGAAGACGGACTATATCAATCGTCCTGTAGGTGCTCAATATTCCGCACGGACCTGCGGCGCTCGTTCGTGCGCCCCTCCACGATGGAGGACGTGGGGGGCGGGCTGGGCCAGCATCGGGAGCTGCACCTCATCCTGAGGGAGCTCCAGTTCATCACCGCCAGGATGAAGAAGGCGGATGAGGAAGCGGAGCTGATTAGCGACTGGAAGTTCGCTGCGATGGTTGTTGACAGGTACCTATTATTATTTTTGTTTTTGTGGCAAACTCGTAGATTTAAAGAAGATGGGCAACCGCTGACCCAGGTCAAAAATAAATGAACCAAGAACCCTTCATGGAAGTAATTAGTACGTTTCTAAATGTCGCTTATTGGCCAAATTTTCTAAAGAACTTGTAAATTTTTAGAAGTTGGGAAGCAAAAGTTGTATTTCTAAATAATTAGATAAATCAACTCGATGCATTTGCGTGAAACAAAACGCAACAAACAAGCTTCATTAATTTCCCACAACTTCTACGCAAGAAATTAAATTAGCTTTTTAATTATTGTTACTGTACGTTACGTTAGTCAAAAAAATTGGGTCAAATAATGTATCGGGAGTTGCCCATGTTCTTTAGTTTTCTGTAAAAAATACAACTCTTATAAAACAGATAGCCCTCGTTATTTACCTGAGATTTAAAATTCATATTCTTTAAAGTGATATCCGTCCTGGTTAAACGAAACATGGGAGTAATATTTTTGATGACATGTTTTAACTGGCTAGCCAGTTGGCTAGTGCAAATGCTTACTGCCAGTGAATCTTGTCCACGCTTGTAGATAAAATAGCAACATAAATTCAGTAAAATCAAATACTAGGTCCTGAACCAAATGCTTTTGCCAAGTAAAGTATTATTTCAGGTTTTGCCTGTTTGTGTTCACGCTGTTCACCATCATCGCGACGGTGGCGGTGTTGCTGTCGGCTCCGCATATCATCGTCCAGTGACCTACAGCGGCTTCGGCCCAGTAACTCGAGAGAGACTAATATTAGCATTACCGAACGATATTTATTACTATTTATAAACACGTGGTTCAAACGCACACGTCGCATAAATAAGTCGAAAGACATTAAATCTTAAAATTAAAAAACCTTAGTTAAGTCCGATTTTAAAACGATTGTGATGTACTAGAAGTGTTGACGAGGTTAATTTGTTAAAATATAATTATAATGTAATTGATAATGTTAATGATTTTAAATTTGTACTTCAAAGGAAAGATATGGTTTTAGAAACATGAAAGACGAGACGACCGTGGTGATGTCGAATAATTTTGTAAAATAGAATTAAAACTTTAGAATATAAAGCGAAATGTAAATGGTATTGGATTCGGTATCCTTTAAAGTAAATTGAGGGATCACAATCGAAGACCTTAGGGCGTTTATGTACATAAAGGAACTATGTATTGGTAGAGCGAGAATATCTAAAATTTTAATAACCGAGTCAGTTCGCTATTTGGAAACTTATTGAATAAATAAATCAGCATTATACTATGAAAATTGGGTCTTCAAGAAGAAAGAAGTTGGGTTATCAGTTGGATAAATGAAATATTTAATAAAATATGTATAGAGTAGAATAACTGCAGGAATTGTTAAAGTTGTGGAATTGACGAAATCAATAAAGGAACCAACTAAAGATAGACTAGTTGAGTAGAATCAGGATTGTACGTTTGCAAAAGAACTTGTGGCGACGCAATCATTCATTAAGTTAATGTGTTAGCTTAATATAACTACGAGAACAAAAAACTATTAAATAGCAAATGGATGTTTGGCGAAATGATTATTCTAAGAATTTCTCCAATACACCAATAATAAGTTATATAGTACACATATAAAACTGCATACAGTAGCCAACCTACCCACAGCTACCCTAACATAATGATATCCAACCCATTATGTACATATACAATAATATTGCGATGTGTATTTGTATATAAACTTAGAAAATCGGTAAAAAGACTAACATTTTTCTTCAACAACTAGTCTTTTTGGACTAAAGCACTTTTATCTTCTCATTAAACGTGACTATACTTCAAAATCGTTATCTCCGAAAAGACAAAAGTTACCAAAGAATTTGTTGAATTAGTAATTAACAAACATCGTAAAACTTTAATCATTGTCAAATTCTTGTGATTTTAATAATTCTCGAATATGACCTGTAGAACACAACTGTAGCATCCTTTATCATTATTATAAAATAGTCGTATTGTTTAAACAAATTAATTAAAGTCTTGTCTATGTCCGTTCCTCGATTTCACTCTTATAGGTGTCGTGATAGCTAGTAAACGTCGTGTCCCTCTTTTTAGGAAAACTGTCCATTTTATACAGAGAGAAATGGACTTTCGTTCAACATTTTTCTCCTCTCTCTGTTTAATGTGAAAGTGTACAATAGAATAACAATTATTTAAAGTGTATACTTAAGGAAGCTCACTAACTATAGTGATAGATTAAAAGTTACGCATTTCTGAGTGTTAATTGTAATGTTTTCGATAAGACTTTATATTTAGTTTCATCGAAATGTGTTTATGATCTTGTGATGTGTTTCAGTGACGAACCCTTTTCTTAATGCGGAGTCTATTAAATCAAAATGTTGGAAAATGGCAAGAACTGCTATTAGTAATATAATATTTTATTGTTATTCTATATGTATTAGTTGCAAATTGTTCTTATAAATACGTTTGTTATCCTGTTGTATAGTTTATTGTACGAATTACCGTGTGGTGCTCAAAAAATATCAAGAAAAATTATAATTTTATGTGTAAAAGTTTTACCGTTACTTTCCCCTATTGTTATATTTATTTAGCTATGTTGTCTCCATTGGAAAGTGATGAATTAAAATAACCATATAATTGTGTATTCATTAGATTTGTTAGTGCCAAAATAGGGTTTATGAATAAGTTGATTTATAAATATAGGTATAAATAAATTATAAAGTTTAGGATATTACTGTAAATTACGATAAAAAACGAACTAGGGTGTTTGTAACTTAATGTGCAAGCGTTGGGCCGCTCCTGGGAGTTCGTCAGCCAATTTTAAACTTATTTATAATAAAAAAATATGAGAGGTTGTGAATAACGATGTGAAACTCGCAGTCGCGGCTCAGTGTTCATTTAAAATATACAATTAAACGTAGACAAATCTACATTTTTAAACGATACTGATAAAATGCCTGCTCAGGACCGGGTTAGAATAAAACGTACAAATTTAACTGAAAATAATGAATGAACTTCATAATAATGCGGCACGATATTTCAATCTTCGCAGTTGGTAAATTACCTACAGTCAATTCTTACTTATTTCTTACTTTAGTTCTCAATTTTCTAAACACAAAAACAATAACTAGAAAATTATTATTTTATTAACAATGTACAAAAAATAACTGAAAAAATATATAATATACGTACCTACTTTATACTAATTAATGAAAAAAATCGGGCTTACATCACGAAGTTTACTTACAATTTCAATCGGGCTTACATCACGAAGTTTACTTACAATTTCAATCGGGCTTACATCACGAAGTTTACTTACAATTTCAATCGGGCTTACATCACGAAGTTTACTTACAATTTCAATCGGGCTTACATCACGAAGTTTACTTACAATTTCAATCGGGCTTACATCACGAAGTTTACTTACAATTTCAATCGGGCTTACATCACGAAGTTTACTTACAATTTCGATCCGAATTCACATTGTTGAGAGAAGGACCCACTTTACACTAATAAAAAACATCTTCTACACTATTTTCACTAAAAATATTTTCATAGACCGTTCGCACTACCTGGATCTTTTGTAAACTATCTGGTTATCATTTATTTTAATTGTTGGGAGTTTTGCAATCATCACTGACGTTGGTCGGATTGTAACATGACACCCAACAGTCACATACATAGTCCTGACCCCATAATATGGTTTGCTGTGGGGGCGTGGGAATCGGGCTCTACGAGTATATTGGTACTGCCGAGACAACACAACCCGGAACAAATATTTGTAGATCATTTAAAAATGTTTCGTGATTTGAACTCGCCGTGTGACGGGGGTTGTAGGTACCTATTATGCAATTCAGTAATAAAGTAAGAGTACACGTATTTATACCAGGTATTTTAAATGCATCATTTGTTTGCTTTTGTAGTGTGGACGGTCTAACGCTAATTTTATTCTCTCTAACTGTCAGCATATTGCACAGCAGCAACATGATGCTTTAATTATAAAACAGGTATTTTGTAATTTCATGTACATTTCTACTTCTGACGCTTGTATATATAAGAGTTTATGTATTTCAATCAACTCTACTCTACTCTATGCATTATTACTAATATTATTTCAGTGATTAATATTCACTTTTCTTAATTCGTACATTTCGTCAAACTATATAACTAATTTCAGCAAAATAATTTTGTAGAGTATTTTCTAATCTTCTTCACACCTAACTAATGTACTCGTATTTAAAACTTCTATTACTTTTTCAACTCACGGAAATCGGAGGAGCAAGATGAAATTTTGAAAAACAAAAACTGACGAATCTTTCATAAATGTTATTCGGGTGAATTTCAAACATGTTCGCTTTATAAATTTGACCTGAGATATTCTAACATTCAAATCCAACATATCAGACTACCGTCAAACACACAAAGGTCACACACTACTACACTTGTCAACTAATGTAACAATCTTCAGATACCCTTCAGGATACCCCAAACAGGTAGTAAAGTGCCTAACGTACCATCAATAAATTAAATCAGTATAAGTTAGCTTTCGTAGCCAACATTACCATTACCCATTGTGTTCCTGGGCTTAACCATTGATCAAATTAGTTAAATATATTCACGACTGCAGTAATCTACCCCTGGACACGTTATATTCGCTTCAGCATAAGTGAAGTCACACAAACAGAAAACACACACAAAGTTCACAGCGTCTCTGTAGAATAGGTTACAGAAACAGTGCTTTTCGATTGATTCATTTCAACTCTATATAACTACATCATCGGATGTTAGCTTCCAACATGCTGAAGCGTATTATGCTGTTCTTGGGTCTCATTTTAATAACTCAGCATAATTGTTAGTTTATAATCAAAAGCCCCTATGGAGGTTTTTATAATAGAAAAACTAATAATAAATATTAAATACAAAGGTAAATTTGTAAAGTATAAATACGCGAACGGGTAAAATGTTTATTCGTTAAATTGACTATCGTAAGTAGTATTCGATTTGTATAAAACTAAACTAATTAAAGCAATCTGATTTATACTAATGTATTGTTTTATTTATTAATTCCATAAAATACCTAATAAGCTAAACTCTTTAGGCATCGGGCAAAAAAATGAGAAATACAAATACCTGTGTACCTACGAGCTACATACAACTAAGAGACCGCGCAGGTACAGTAGTGTGTACAAAGTGGTCACATTATAATAGACCCTTGGCAACTGGCAGTGCAACCAGCATTATTTATTTATATCATAGTACTCGTATTTTTAAGGATTTCGTTAGGTTTTTTTGTAAAATATAACATTTTAATCAACATTTAGGACTATTTTGTAATTAATTTTTTTTTCTTTTTAAAAGAAAAATTTAACTATATAACTATAATCGTCACATTATTTACGACGCAAATAAAAAATAATGTATAGTTTTATCCGATAAAGCTAAGGCCAAACCAACGCGTTCAGCCCGCGTTCAGTGCACGCCACTGAAGACGCGGGCTGAACGCGTTGGTTTGGCCTTAGCGTTAGGTTATTTATTATTTGTTTTCTGTTTGATTTAATTCAAAGTTACATTCTATCATCTTCCTTAAGTAAAAACAATATAATAAAATAATGCTGGACACAACATTATCTAGCCCCAAGCTAAGCAGAGTTTGTGTTATGGGTACTAGATAACTGATATACTTAATACAATATATTACATAGATTGATATTTTTTATTGTACATAGAAAATACCCAGAACACCCTGAACAAATATCTGCGATCGCACAAGTATTTGTTCCGAGGCGGGAATCGAACCCACAACCTCCTGCGTTGCAGGCCGACCTTCGTCCGCCGCGCCACAGAGGACGTCCTCAAAAAAAAAACATATCAAAGGTTCAATCTGGGCCTATTATTTTTTGACGACATTAGCTGTTGCCTGTCCTGAATACATTTTATTCTAAGAAGCCCTTTGCTATAGATACAGATTATTCATTCTCGTTGAATAAAATATATTTAAATAATAAGGATTCGAATTTCAAATGTTTCTGATATTCGATTTCCATGATATATCCATGCAGCTTGCAGTAAAGGTTTATCCATGCAGTCAGCTTGCAGGTAAGATTTACATAAAAATCAGGGATCTAGGCTATATTTATCACCTTTGAAAGATCCTTGATTCTGATTGATTGATTCTTTGAAAGGTCTCTATAATTATTCTCATAAGCTCATAAACTTGTCCGATGCAAGGTTTTGAAAAAAAGGAAAATGTATTACTTTTTAATGCAAAAATTCGAAGCGTTTTGGTTAAGTAATGTTTAAACTATACTCAACATGGAGAGATAATCTTCTGGCGTCAATTGTACTCTACAATAAAAAGGATCCACCATGGTAGAGTAGGTAAGTACCTACTAACGAAACGGTGCAGCGGCCAATTAGGCTGAGAATCTCAAAAGACGCAATTATACAAATGTCGACAGAGTTTACGTATTTGAAGCCTTTCGGGGTCGTGACTTTGGGTCCGCGGGGCACCGTGGCCATTCGCGTTTTCAAAATTATTTCAGGGCATCGCGTCGTTTGGTAGAAGCGGTCCCCTAACCCTAGCTTTTATCTGGCTTAAAGTTTTAATATTTACGTATTATTATTTTGGTTTTATTTTGTCTGTAATTCGTATTCGGTTCCCACCATCGAGCACTCCGGTACGGTGGCCTGCAATGCTCTAAGTTTGCCACGATACAGGCCGCGAGCCTTTTTTGGGGCCGTAGCCTTCGACCAAAGTAAAATCATTTTATTTACGTCGATGGCCGTAGCTATAAATCCGAAAATGCTTTATTCTAAATTGTTTAATCTTAATTGTTTAATATCTTTTTCTCGGTTTTTTATGCATTAGTTGTGTTTTTGTAAAATAAATAAATAAATAAATTAAACCAATCGAATATAATAAAATTCATTATGTCTGATTTCATAAAGCAAGCCTTGCCAGAGAACCAAATTTACAGTCCGATATTCGCAACAAACGAACTTTTTAACATACAATGAAAACTTCTGTCTTTGAAGATAAATTGAATGAATAATTTATGTAGGAAGGAATTACTAGCTCCGTGAAAGAAACCCTTTTAAAACGTATATTTTCCAACCATAAATTAGTTAGCAATGCAATCAACACCTAAAATCTCGAAATCGAATCCGCAATCGCATTGTCACGAGCAATAAAAAAGTTAGCGAACTCAATGAAGGGGTTTTTACGTTGGATTTGCGAAAATTCTGTAAATTCCGCCAATTTGGGCTCTTCGGGGGAACTGCGCGTCACTGAGGTGGATCATTCTCCTTTATTGTAAAGGACGACATGTGTACCTGCCTATCGGGACTTGAAAAAACTTTCATTCCTTTAATTTAACTCGGAACTAACAGAAATAAATAATAAACACAAATTATACATGTAGGTATCTTAATTTTTTTTCAAATACAAACGAAACATTTGATCTGTCTAATTACCGTTGCAAACGACCCAAAGGTAGCTCAACTGATCCAAATCACTACCAAACTAATAAATAAATAAACAATGCCGAACAGTTCACACAACATTATCTAGCCCCACGCTAAGAGCTTGTGTTATGGATACTAGATCACTAGATCACCTGCCAAAGTCTATACTTGAGACCACCTCATATAATATCTTTAAATCTAAAGTGAAAAGGTTGCTTCGTGAAAAAGATAGTGTTGATGAATATTTAAAAGGCAAGTTTTGAACACATTTTTTTATGCTTATATTTTAATTGACATCTTTTTGGGACGAATGATTTATTAATGACATTTATTTTATGACATGATTATTATTATTAATTCAACAACATTTAATATTGTGTCGGATTATGTTTTTGTTTTATATGATGGTATGTTAAAGTAAAAGCACCTACTTAACATTTTGTTAAAGTTGGTACCTACTAGTAATATTGCATGCTGTGAAGCGGATTATGGTGGATTTTAATTTTAATTTGTCAACTTTTTCTTGTACCCATTCTCCCAATAAATGAAATGAAATGAAATGAACTGAAATGAACACCCTGAACAAATGTCTGCAGATCGCACAAATATTTGTTCCGAGGCGGGAATTGAACCCGCAACCTCCAACCAAATGTTTATCAACACAATATTATAATATTGAGTAGGTAGGTTACCTACTTAACTACATAATGCTGGTTTTCAGGTGAATCCAAGTAGTGATGTGACTAATGCCGGTACTCGCACTGCACTCGGAGTTGGAGCACATAGTTATTCTGTGTTGTGGACTAAAAATATTAAGCAGTTTTTGACAACAAGATTTATCAATTATCTCTCCGCTCACGCGTTAAAAACTTCAAGAACAAAGAACTTCGAGAATTCTCAGAGGGGTTACAGAATAATCAACCAAAAATAAAAATGTACTATTTTTCATTTTAACAATCTCATATTCTCCCATCGGACACATCCCCTTGTTAACTGACGAAGCTCACGGTACTAAGAAAACAAGGACCATCAACTTTTTCACTTACTTCTTTTCAGTTTAATGACTTCCCTGAAAGTTGTGAAAAAGCCAGGGTCGGATCGGGGCTGAGTTCAATCTGACAATCTTAGGAGTTTAGCGAGAAGACGGGGCACGGGTAGCAACAAATCAAAAACTTTCGACAGTTAAAATGTGGGAGTTTTAACCTCGTCATAATATTATCTCTTATAAACTGTTAGGACACATGATGAATGATTTGATATTGTTTTTGCCAAAACCAGTGTCGTTCTTTGATGTTACGAAAAAATAATTGCTTTTAAAGGAGAAATTGGTTATGCATTCTTGTGTGAGCGCAGCCCGCCCTCTGCTTGTGCTACTAGGTGTAATGAGAACTATCCAAGACGATTAAAACTATTAAGACTCCTTGTATATAGTTTGCAAAAGGAGACCGAGGATACAACCACTGGACTTATACGCATAATGGATTTGATAGTGACAAAGAATGCCTAGTCTATGGCATACCTAGTCTACGGTATACCTAGTCTACGGTATACCTAGTTTACAGTATACTTAGTCTACGGAATACCTAGTCTACGGTATACCTAGTCTACGGTATACCTAGTTTACAGACAACTTAGTCTACGGAATACCTAGTCTACGGCATACCTAGTCTACAGTATACCTAGTCTACGGTATACCTACTCTGCAGTATACCTAGTCTACGGTATACCTAGTCTACAGTGTACTTAGTCTACGGTATGCCTAGTCTACGGTATACCTAGTCTACGATATACCTACTCTACGGTATACCGTAGAGTAGGTATATCGCGTGGTCTACGGCGTAGACTAGGTATACCTAGTCTACGCCGTAGACTACGCGTAGACCGTCCATGGATGGTCTACGCCATTTGTTGGGTATGTAGCACGTTCTGCAGCTACCATTGGTAGAGGTGAATAATATAAACAGCGATTTCACTGAATTCATGAAAATAAGAAAGAGTTTAGTAAATTGCGAGTTTGTCTCAAACATTCATGTCTTACCACTCTGTGTTGAGTAGGCTCATTGTGCCTGTACGGTGAAATAACAGATCTCATAAAACATATAATGGTGAAGGCCTACAAGCAACCTATTTGGTACAATAAGGTAATAAAATAGTTAAGCATATCACCCATAACATATAACGTGATACCCATCAGTCACATAATAGTCCAGATCCTACACAGGATCCCCTGTATCGTGGGTATCAGGAACTACAGGTACCATGGCCCTGCAACACAGACCCGGAACAAATAATTGTAGATCATGCAAACTTTTGTCTCGCATTGGAAATCGAACCCGTAACGTCTCGCATCTCTGCCAGCTACTCGCCCGCCACGCCACACTGGTCATCATAATAAATAAATAACATGTTATAAACTTTCTGGGCAAAGTTTGTCCGGCAAAGATCCACCTTCGGGGTCGTGTCCAAATTAACGTTAAATTATTAAAAGCGAATCCGGGTCCAGTGACAAAAGCAGGCCATTAAATTTAATATTTCACAGAGTGCTGTTAGACCAGTTCTCAGCGTCACTGAACTACTCGTTATAGTACAAGATCAGGATGGCAATTCTCGTGCTTTAGAGATTAAGTCGAATTCGACATATGTCGAAAGAAGACCTTAATTTCTTAAATCTTAAATCTTCTTTAATCTTAATTTGCTATTCTCGTAATGTCACAAATAGACATAAGTCGACCGAAATCATTGAAATCGAATACGATTTGATGGTTATTGTGACATTTTCGTGACATTTTTTGTAGACATTCATGCTTCGAGATTTTCTCTAATTTAGAGATAATCTCTACAATCCGAGAATTGCCCTCCTGACCTGAGATAAATACACTCATCACGATTTTGATCAGACCTTCAATCTCAGATCAAGGTCAGATCTTCAATGCTGAGAAGTATTCTCTACCGATGGGATTATGTTATCTTTAAGTAACATCAAACAAGCCAAAAATCCTAGTTCAGATAAATGCAGCTGACTTATTGCCCGCCAGCTAGGGTTTACGTATCTGGCTGCTCGGAACGTTTTGGCGGTATTTGAGCATTCCTACACGTGGATAATAAGTACTTTCAGCTTTCATTGTAAATAACAATGTATCTGATAAATATAAATGTGACAGAAACACTGCACTGTGATGACTGCAGTCATATAGTAGTGGCCGGATCTTGGACTATTACGAGCAAGTGGGATTATCTTACCAACCCTAAATCTCAGTTTTTACTGGTGAAAAAATGTTTTTTGATGTGAAACCAACAAGTACCTTCGAAGTGCTGAGGAATACTGGTTGAATTATCATGTTGAAAGGGCTTGCTAGCAATACTTCCATGCTTCGACCGAAGTAATTATCATGTTGAAAGGGCTTGCTAGCAATACTTCCATGCTTCGACCGAAGTTATTTTAATTACTTTGGTCGAAGCTTCCATGTCTAGCTTTTGGAGAGATCGTTATATTATGTGGCTATGGCAAACTAAAATTCATTAGTTACTTTTGATGTTTGTACATTTATAAATATAGTAATATAATCACTTGGGAACAACTAAGTTCTTGATAGTATATAGATAGAATTTTCTTCTAAACAAATGTTATATATTCTATTAAATAAAGTTAAAAAAACCCTTCCATCCTAACTCTCCAAACATTTTACCACTAGATATATCCTGTGTTTAAATAAAACAAACTAAAATTTCGCTCGTGTATAGTAGGTACTCCATCTTCTATGTTAATGAGGGCTGCTTAACCTGCCGTGCCGAGGAAATTACCCTTGCGACGTAGCTCTCATATCTCAGTGTATCATAAACACCTGAACTTTTAGAACTCGGTCGGAATAACATTGCTTCCCTTTCCGGCCTCTGAAGAAGGGTTTCAAGAAGTATTTTACTTTGAAAAGAACCTTATGTAACCAACTTTGCAGGTTGGTAATGTTTCAGCTGATGTTACTTAGGGGTACTGAGCGTAAGGTACTTTTCCAAGATTTTCGCAATTTAAGAGGGTTTTGGGCTTTTAGCTTTGGTTTTAGTAGTTCCTACTTGTAATTGTTGGTGACAATATTTTACAAATGAGATAAAGATAGATATTTATATAGAAAACACATTAATACTTTTTTGCAGGATGTTCCATAAGTCAATGACTAAGATTTTATAATAATTATTCAATAAATTAATGGAAATTGTGACCACTTTTGTCCAGACAAGTGCATAACGAAAAGTGGTTGCGTAATGAATATTTGAATAATACTCCAGAAATTTCACGCCATATTGATTTCAAATTCTTAAAACATAGTCACGTGAGTTTGTTGAAGTAACAGTGAAAATTATATTTGAGAGACGGTAATGAGAAAATTTAATCAGTTCGTAATGGCACTCGCATGCCTAACTCCAGATTTCATTAACGCTGCTCAAATCGATATTATCATAAGATCTGTAAGCAATACGCATATACAAGTTATAATACAAGTACTCTACCAGTATTCTTAACCAAAAATCTAATAATATACTACACGACATGTCAGTAAGAACCACATACTTCTAGAGATAATAATATACTACACGACATGTCAGTAAGAACCACATACTTCTAGAGATAAGATGACAATACACAGATTAACTAGTATTGATCATGTGTATAAATTATCATGGATGGTTACGCCGAACTCATTGTGTTCACGTAACAGCTATGTACTCATGTATTTTGACGTTTTTTGGTTTACTTATTTATTGTAATTTAAGGTTGGCTTATCTGTATTGTTATAACGGTGTCAATCCGCCGTGTGCGTCAATTTTGACGTCTCGCGATCCGCATAAATGCACAGACTGCATTCAGCGTGCATTGCTTGTCTGCGCTGATCTATCGAAGGGGACACACGTACTAAATTATCGGGGTGTGTCGCGCACTTGGCCATCGTGAGTTGAAGTACCTGTTTCAATTCATCATCCTCAGAAAATAGACTATAATTATCAACGAGACTCTCAGTGACCCTATGAACGTTTTGTGAAGATATGTGACCTAAGCTGACCCCATGGACTATTATCATATTCAACTTTATTGGTAAGCCGATCATTTGCTTTAGATTTGTCGATCATTAAATGTTGAATCCACGTGAGTAACACATTCCTGTGACGTCTACGCTCCATTTTGGACCATACGAACCGGATATTTATCCTAGCAGCCTAGATATAATTGTCTAAATTAACATTAAAATCTTCATTGAGTTGCGTGGAATTGCATATCGTCATAGGAATATCGTCCTTGTTGCGTTATTAGTAAGGTCTATTTTGTCTGTACTGTTCAAGAACTACCGTTATAATAAAAACTAAATCATTCGCTAAAAATCGCACTTTATGTTACTAATTCATAAACGTAATTATATAAATTGTTTATAATTAGATTGATTCATGTCGTGTAATAAGTTTTTCCAATAATTACGTAAGATTTCGTCATATACGCATATTTTTCCGTCATTCATTGGTTAATGCGGGTAGTTTCGTGGCAGGTTCTCATGTTGCCTGAGCAGTTCACAGACACATAGTTAGCAGTGAATCTAAAAATAGATAACGATCATAGTGATAGGTAGTTGTGAATATCGCATACTACTTACTACCATTGAGTTAGGTACTTACCTAGGTGGTGTTCATTGAGTATTTCTTTGTCATTTGAACACGGTTCATTTACGTAGGTACTTATCGACTTGATAAATAACATTGAGAGTTCTTGTTTTAAGTTTATTTTCTAACCGCCTCGTTCTAATATTGCATTAGACGAGTAATTAATCTCATTACAGTCCACACCGCATTTGATTAAATTAATGCAATTTAGTCAAATTATCATCGCATCGCATTCAATGCTATATTGAAGTTTCTATGGTATTGTTATCGTAGAACTTTAAGTAGGTATAAAGTGTTTATCTACATCGCATCTATCACGTACGCTAGGGTTGGACGATCGGATAAGATATTTCCGTATCCGTACCAGGTTTCACTTCGAATTATTATTTGTTTTGTTTTGGAATTCCTACGTTTGTGTTAGAGTTCCGCATGGACGGATACTAGTTCCGTACCTATTTATAAATACTTATTGTAAGTTTACCGCATCGCACCTAACTTGTTAGGTCTCCGTACATATACGGAACAGTAGTTCCGTATTTGTATTGAGAGTCGCATCGCATCGCACCTATACGTACCAGCATACGTTAGGCCATTTTTATGTCCTGGAAGTTTCCATAAACTACAAACTTTGTTTCTTTTGAAATTTGTTTATTTTACCTTTCACTCCAGTTGTGATTGGGGTACCGCGTGGTCGGAACAGTGGTTCCGCACCTATTAAATTGAACTTTCATATAAAGTTTATTTTTGTTTTCATACCCATTCACACCGCTGTGATTTAGGGTTCCGCAGGTCCGGGAAAGTGGTTCCGTACCTATTAAATGTAACTTTCATTTAAAGTTTATTTTTGTTTTCGCACCCGTTCACACCGCTGTGATTTAGGGTTCCGCAGGTCCGGGAAAGTGGTTCCGTACCTATTAACTTTAACTTTAATATAAAGTTTATTTTTGGTTTAGCACCCGTTCACACCGCTGTGATTTAGGGTTCCGCGGGTCCGGGAAAGTGGTTCCGTACCTACTTATTTGTTTTTTGAAATAAGATTTTGTGTTTATTTCTCGCCTTTGCGCACTAGCGTGCGTTAGGGTTCCGCGTGGACGGATAAGTGGTTCCGCCCAAATAATAAATAAAGTTTTTGTTGACTTGTTGTATATAACATTCTCTGTTCATAATGGAGGATTTACAAAATAAACTTAAGCTTTACGAAGGCAAGCGTGCTGCATATTTCGCCCGCGTACAAACAATGTATGATTCTATGTCAAACCTAGATGACGAGAGATCGAGAAACACGTTTATCGCGCAAGCCAAAACAATAGACCAAATTCGGACTGAAATTATGGTTACGATTGATAATATAAATCTGATGTCAATGAAAATTAATCCCAAATATGAGGTTACTTACAGTACATTGTCAGCCTTTGACGATCTTTGTTGTGAAATAAAAAATGTTCTGAGTTCAATTACCACGGATTCTACGTCGAGTAGTTCGGCAAGTACCAAGTCACAATCGGGATCATATCATATCAAAATACCAAGAATTGAGTTACCTACCTTTGAGGGTGACATTCAGACGTTTCCGTTCTTTTATGAGACATTTAAGCGGGTTATCCATACTAATCCCGATTTAACGGATTCGGAACGCATACACTACTTGTTGAGTCACCTTAAAGGCAGGGCTGCAAGCGTTGCAGCCGGCATTGTGCCCGCTGCTGAGAACTATCGTGTTATCTGGGATGCTCTCATCGCAAAATACAGGGACACGCGCGCATTAGCCGTTAATTACCTAAATCAGCTGTTTTCTTTGAAGCCAGCTGGGTCTTCGCCCGCTAATGTAGAAAAGGTATTTGATAAGTTCACCGCGATTGTAGCTGGACTCAAGCAATTAAAAATAGATAGCATGGACGATTTTATTTTTATGTATGCGGGTCTTAAGTTATTAGACTCCGACATCGCAACACATTACGAAATGTCGCTTCGCACCCAGAAAGATCCTCAAGGCATTGATTATGATTATTTCGTCAAGTTCGTTCGAGAACAGGTTAAGATCCTGCATCGCACCGCGCCGCATCGGCCTGAGCGGTCGACTGCGGGTACCAGTGGCGCCCGCTTGCCTGCCGCAGCGCCCTCTAGGGCATCGCAGGCGTACGTATCTACGTCACCTAAATGTTCGCTCTGTCATTCGACACATACGCACTTGTTTAAGTGTACTGCATTTATAAAACTGAATGCAAATGACCGATTTAAGTTTATAAAAGACAACCGCATATGCGGTAACTGCCTTAGTGGACAGCATACCGTATCTAAATGTCAGTCTTCGACCACATGTAAAAAGTGTAATGGTAAACACCATTCCCTTTTACATTTTGATCAACCGCCTCCTCCACAGAAACAAGCTTCAGCAGTCAGCTCGTCACCTGCCGAAAGTACCGTAGACTCTGCACTTGCACAGGACCGCGTTTCTTTGTGCACTCACTCGGCTACGGTCCAAGGGACTACTCGCACTACTGAAGTGCTAGCTACTGCGAAGATTTTAGTGGTAGGTAGGAAAGGGAAAGATGCTGTGGTTCGCTGTCTTCTGGACCCGGGTTCCCAGAAGAACTATATTACAACTCGATGCTGCCGAAAGCTCGGGTTACATATCCGCGAGGATTTAGTGGTCACCGTCAAAGGTATTGGCGGTACCTCTCAATCCGTACGAGGTTCAGTTAACCTCAAGTTTAGCTCGCGCCTTCGCGCGCAGCCCAAGTACACCATTGACGCTTTGGTGCTAGATGAGATAACCGGCAAGCTCCCGTTATGCTCAATAGATGTCGCTGCTCTCAATCACATTGATTCAAAGTTACTTGCCGACGACACTTGGGGTGTGCCGGGGGATATTGACATCCTGTTAGGAGTAAAGCTGTTTGCTAAGTTATTGCAACCAGGTCAAGCTGCTCCTACAACTGGGTGTCCAGACGCATTAGATACCGTGCTTGGCTACATACTTATGGGAGACGCGCCCGTCTTAGAACCTCCTAAAGCCACACTGTCATTCTGTGCGACATCCTCACTGGAAAGCTGCGACTTACGTAAGTTCTGGGAGATAGAGGAAGTTCAGGCCTCTTCTATCACTAGTGTGGACGACAAACACTGTGAGCAGTTTTATTGTTCCACTACTACTCGCACCCAATCGGGCAAGTATGTCGTCGCTTTGCCACTGAAGACAAACGCATCGGCGTTAGGAAATTCTTTCGAAATCGCACGTCGTAGATTTTATAGCCTCGAACGTAAATTTAAATCGCATCCTAACGTCAAGTTACTTTATGATGACGTCATAAGGGACTACCTCAAAAATAACTACATCACCCTAGTGAAAGAAATTCTTCCTGGAGAGGTTTCATATTATATCGCGCATCATGCTGTAATTCGCGCGGACAAGACGACTACCAAGTTACGCGTAGTTCTCGATGCAAGCGCGAAGACAGCCAATGGAACATCGCTCAATGACATTCTTCACGCAGGTCCAGTACTCCAAGCTGACCTTCTCAACATTCTTTTGAACTTGAGACTCTTCGCAATTGCCATTACGGCTGACGTCAAGGCTATGTACCTTAGAATCGCTGTACGTCCTGAAGATCGTCCTCTTCAGCGCATACTATATCGCTTTCATGAAGACGAGGATCTGCAGGTCCTGCAATTTTCTGTCCTTCCCTTTGGACTTAAGTGCTCTCCTTTTGTCGCCATCCGTACAGTTCAGCAATTGTGTAAGGATGAAGGTCTAAATTTGCCTCTCGCCAGTGAGATTCTGAGCTCATCAATCTACACTGATGATATCGTGAGCTCTATTCCTAGCACTGCGCTAGCAATAGACGCTGCTCACCAACTGATTAAAATCTTTTCACTTGGTGATTTTCAACTGACCAAGTGGTCAAGCAATAGCTCCGAGGTTCTTCGGGCTATTCCCGAGTCATTGCGACTCTCGCACAGTATCGATCTAAGTAAGGATCCGACACTGAAGGTTCTTGGGCTTCGTTGGTTTCCCGACGAAGATTATTTCGCCTTCCAGGTCAACCCTGATGATCGCCCATGCACAAAGAGGAATATTCTATCGTCAATCGCGCGCCTCTTTGATGTTTTGGGTTTAGTCGCGCCCATGATCTTATACGCCAAGCTACTGATCAAGGATCTTTGGTTGGCACAAATTGGTTGGGATGATACCCCACCAACCCGCATTGTTCGTCAGTGGGAACAATTTCAGGCAGAATTGCCTCATATTTCGCAACTTAAATTCGCACGCCATATAGGCGTAGTTGTAACTTGTAAAGTTGCACTTGTTGGCTTTGCAGATGCCAGTGAGAAGGCTTACGGTGGTGCTATTTATGCCCACGTAGTCAAACCCGATGGAGACATTGTGGTCTCACTGGTATGTGCCAAGTCCAAAGTCGCACCTCTTAAGGTTATTTCACTAGCTCGCCTAGAGCTATGCGCCGCTCTCCTTTTATCAAACTTGATGAAACGAGTTGTCGATCTCTACTCCGCTCGACACTCCATTGAGGCTGTTGTAGCGTTTTCAGATTCAACTGTAACTTTGAGTTGGATCTACTCATCGCCGCATCGCTGGCATACTTATGTAGCCAATCGCATCGCCAAGATTCACGAGAATCTATCGGCTGAACATTTCTTTCATGTCAAAGGATCAGAGAATCCTAGTGACTGTCTCTCTCGCGGTTTAACGCCAGCGCAACTAGTTCACCATCCATTGTGGTTGGATGGACCGCCATGGCTTAAACTTCCCCGTCACGAATGGCCCGTGAAGCCATTTGTATCAGGCGACACGCAAGAGCTTCCTGAAATGAAGCCAGTTGCTCTACCTGTTATACCGCTGGAATGTTCTGACTCATCTCCACCTGTAGAAGACGTTCTGTATCACCTCTCTAGTAGGTTTTCCTCCTGGAAAAAATATTTGAGAACAATTTGTTTTGTCTACAAATTTATAAAACGGCTCCCCAAGGGACCAATTACCGCATCTGACTTGGAATTCGCTGAATCGGTAGTGTGGCGATCTGTTCAACGAGCCCATTTCGAATCAGATTTTGATCGCTTAACCCGCAACAAATTGTGTTCTAAGCCTTTACAGAAACTGAGTCCGTTTCTGCATAAAGGACTTATTCGCGTTGGTGGACGCTTAGCTAACTCTGAGTTAGACTTTGACTCGCGTCACCAAATTTTACTTCCTCGACAGGACCACATAGTGGAACTTCTAGTTTCCCACTATCATGTCAATAACTTTCACACTGGTCCCAACTTGCTTCTGTCTCTATTGAGGCAGCGCTATTGGATCCTATCCGCACGACGTATTGTTCGTCTGACTACATTTAATTGTAACCTATGCTTTCGAGCCAAACCGCGACCTGTTTATCCTATCATGGCTGATCTGCCACATTCTCGCGTTGAGACTGCTCCCAAAGCATTCTCACACACTGGGTGTGATTATGCGGGACCGCTGATGATAACTTCTGTTCGCGGTAGAGGCCAAAAGAGCCGCAAGGCATATCTTTGTCTATTTACGTGCATGACAACGCGTGCTTTACATCTGGAAGTTGCCTCAGATCTTAGCACAGCGAGCTTCTTGTCTGCACTCAAACGCTTTCTTTCTCGACGTGGTCCAATCGAGTGTCTCTACACAGACAACGCCACCAACTTTGTTGGTGCTAAATCATATCTCAAAGAACTCTACCAATTCTTATCACAAGAATATCGCCCCTATTGGGAACAGGTACTGTCGGACCATAAAATCTCCATGAAAACGATCCCAAGTAGAGCTCCTCACTTTGGGGGCTGTTGGGAAAGTGAAGTGAAGAGTGTCAAAACGCACCTTCTGAAGGTAGTTGGTCACCAAATACTCGCTTACGATGAGCTTACCACTGTATTGGCTCTGATTGAAGCTTTGTTAAACTCGCGACCACTCTATGCGCTTAGCTCAGATCCGTCAGAACCTACCGCACTAACGCCTGCTCATTTCCTTAACACGAAACCACTCGTCTTTTTCCCTGCTCGCGAAGTAACTGAAACTCTGTTACACCTTATTTCGCGACATGAATTAACTGACCAACTTGTTCAATCTTTTTGGAAGCGGTGGCGCAATGAATATCTGCACACCCTTCAATCTAGACAGAAATGGAACACCCCAACCAATCCAGTGCGTGTTGGTATGGTCGTGGTCTCCATGCAGGACAATATTACGCCTTTGCATTGGCCGTTAGGTTTAATTACTGAAATCTTTCCGGACAAAAAAGGAATATGTAGAGTCGCGTCCATCAAGACTCAGAGTGGTCTCTATCAGAGGCCTACTGTAAAATTGTGTCCTCTACCAACGCAGTAGTAATCTGCTCTACTGTGCTTTTAGGTTAAGGATTTACTGTAGTTTAACATTGTATTGCAGACGTTAGGTTTAACTCGCATCTTTGTGTAGAGTCTGTATCTCAGCACAATGTAGAGTAGTAGGTAGAGTTTTTGTGACGATATGCAATTAATTTAATTTCGCTTTCTTTGTGTTTTGAGAGAGTAGGACTCCTCAAGCCGGGGGAAATGGTTACGCCGAACTCATTGTGTTCACGTAACAGCTATGTACTCATGTATTTTGACGTTTTTTGGTTTACTTATTTATTGTAATTTAAGGTTGGCTTATCTGTATTGTTATAACGGTGTCAATCCGCCGTGTGCGTCAATTTTGACGTCTCGCGATCCGCATAAATGCACAGACTGCATTCAGCGTGCATTGCTTGTCTGCGCTGATCTATCGAAGGGGACACACGTACTAAATTATCGGGGTGTGTCGCGCACTTGGCCATCGTGAGTTGAAGTACCTGTTTCAATTCATCATCCTCAGAAAATAGACTATAATTATCAACGAGACTCTCAGTGACCCTATGAACGTTTTGTGAAGATATGTGACCTAAGCTGACCCCATGGACTACCATCATATTCAACTTTATTGGTAAGCCGATCATTTGCTTTAGATTTGTCGATCATTAAATGTTGAATCCACGTGAGTAACACATTCCTGTGACGTCTACGCTCCAATGGAGTTTGATGAAATCATTTAAATATAGCTAAAAACTTAGTTTGTAAGTGAATCTGTCGAATAGCGAATCTGCCAAATTACAAATCTGTCCAATCCAGAATCAGTCCTACACCGAACAAAGGGTATCACACTTTATAATATATAATTTAACAAAACCCTCACATACCCTAGGCATTGGGTTTTTCTGTATTTATTTATTTATCTAATTTTTGGCCCAATCTCACCATATTGAGAAACAATCGAAGTTAGCCAAAAGTTAGAGGAAGCTTTGTGTTTTTTCTCTGTTGAGATAATATTGTTCTATCGTGTTTTTGGTACAGTAATCCTTTGAAATTATCATGTAGTATCTACACATATTTTTAATCTGAATATGGCACTGGGTTTACTTTTAAAATCAAACCTATGCTTAAGAATTTGACGGCATGCCCTCTCTTAAAGGACAAAATTGACCATCACAATGGCGCACTTATAAAATTAATATTTATACCATTTACATGATCCGTAAACAAGGTCGTAATTCAAACACAATTTTAATATAGCTTACGCTAGCTTACAGGCAAAAAAAAATAAGAAGTTATCTATAGCAGCCAAGCTCGATTATATTAATGTTCAATATTTTAGAGTATCATTATGAAGAGTAATTTGTTTGGTTTAGAAGCTATTACGTAAATAAGTTTTTTGTGAACATAAACTTTTTCAATCTAATATATAAAAGGCAATGTCCTGACTGACTGACTGACTGACTGACTGACCAAGGTCCAACGCACGGCCTAAACCGCTGGTCGTAGAGACTTGAAATTTGGAAAGTGTGTTTGTCTTGATGCGTAGGGTTGTACTAAGAAAGGAATTTTGAAAATTCGCATCCTGAATGGTTCAAAATGGGGTTCTAACGTAAAACAAAAATGCTCTGTATTTCGGAAACCGTTATTAGTAGAAACTTGAAATTTTACAAGGAGATTCCTTTAACAAAATTAACAAACACGTGTTACAGCGATACCTGAAATTTTCCTGACAAACGGAAGGAAATCGATTTCTTTGTAAAAAAAAAAAAAAAACTTAAGTTTTTACAACGCAGAGCCTAAACCGCTGATCGTACAGACTTGAAATTTGGAGAGTGTATTCCTTTTAGAGTTTTAAGGTTTACTTAGAAAGGAATTTGGAAAGTTCGCCCTCTTAGGGGTCCAAAAAGGGCTTTTAACGTATACATTTTGCGTTTCGCAACGCACAGCCTAAACCGCTTGACCTAGACACATGAAATTTGGAGGATGTATTACTTTTTGCATGTAGGGGTGTACTTAGAAAGAATTTTTGAAAATTCACCCTGTAAGGGGTCCAAATTGGCTTTTGATGTAAAACGAAAATGCTTCGCATTTCGGAAACCCTTGGTATTCGATAGATTTCTTAAATAAATGTAGCAAACATATGTTTCAGCAGTATCTGAAATTTTACTGAAAAAAGGCATGGGAACGTTTTCTTTGTTAATAAATACACGTTACGTTTTAGCGTATTTTGACGATTCAAAAGTTGGTTACAGGGTGTGGTTATTGAGAACAAAATATTTTCAGGACCTCATAGTTAAAATGGGACCCCTGAATTGAAAACCTTGAGTATGGTGTCGTTTCAAAGGTCGTTTCACGGTGTCATTGTTGAGATCGAAATATTTTAAGGACCTCAGGGTTAAAATGGGACCCCTAAATAGAAAAACTTGAGTACGGTGTCATTTCAAAGGTCGTTTCACTGTGACGTTTTTAAGATTAAAATATTTTCAGTACCTCAAGGGTAAATGTGACCCCTAAATTGAAAAACTTGAGTGTGGTGTTGTTTCAAAAGTCGTTTCACGGGGTGGTAGTTGATCTTTAAGTTGTTGTCTGCACGCCGCGCCGGAGATGTTTTCAAACTACGCGCGGACGAAGTCGCGCGCGGGTCATCTAGTATCTTATAATCATACTATTAATTGCCTGCAACTCCGACCAAGTGAAACCTAATTATGGATGTTCTGAGCAATAAAACTTTCCTTGATTCCTAAATGACAGTAATTTTGAACATTTGAATCAGTCCACTTGTGAAAAAATAACAGTAGAATTTGATTGACAGACAGGTAAACTAACCAATACGTAATCCATCATACCACATACATACATACATACATAAACTCACGACTGTTTCCCGGAGGGGTAGGCAGAGACCACGGATTTTCACTTGCTACGATCCTGATACACCTTTTTCTTTATTCACTCTCATTACATTCTTCATACATGCTCGTCGTTTAAGGGTACTCTTGACCGTGCCTTTTTCTAAAATGATCCTAATACGTTCGCCGAGGTCTTCCCCTTCATATCACACAAACTTTTAATGGTAAATAAGATAAGATGATTAGCACAGTCCATCTTAGCACCATTTACTTACATATGAGTGAGTTTCTAACCTTGTTACAATCCTAAGCATAAGACTTTCGAATAACACTACGATAGACTTATGCGTTTGTTTTCCTTGGTGAGTCTATCAACCTTCTATCAACGCTGAAATATGGCACCTTTGAAAATTTGAACGACAACAAATGAGTTCAATACACTGCCGGTTCACACTCTAGTCCTTCAAATGTGGTGAACAATCAAGCAGCAGATAAAACTTGATAGTTTTTATGTGTTTTGTTTCTCATTTGGTTCGAACATTTGGACCCGAAGTCCAAGGAATCAAATGGACGATACAAACGTATCGTATAGTAAATTATCACACTTATTCCAAATTCATGCCTACATTTAGCATAAAATAAAGAAAATTTAATGAAAATTCGGATAATACGTTTATCCGTAATGAAATTGCCTGCCTTGCCTCGTCGCATGAAACATTGTTCACCATAATTTCATAACCAGTTGAAAACGCAATCATAATTTAAGTGTTCTCATGTGGAGATACAATAAAACTGAAACGTGGCCAACTTACTTAAAACTTATCAACCAATTTTAAGCTCTGCAGCTTAATACATAAGACGCAGAGTAGGAAGAGTGAGCTTCCTAAAGGGGGTATTATTAACTTCCTTGGTATGCCTAATATAAAAATATATTCCTTTGTCTACTTTCCGCTCTGTATTATGTATTCGCTGAATAAATGTAAATACATTTCGGCAGAGATGTTCTCCTTAATTCAGCTGGTTTCATAGTTCTTTAGTGTAGCCAATTTGCACTCTATTTAATGAAAATAAGTTGGACAAAGTTGATAACTAAAGGCAAGATACAGCAGTAGAAGTAGATAAGACAGTAAAAGTAGCCACCGTAGTAAATTTCATAGATCTGCTACGTTACAATTGCTACGAAATCAACACTTGGTTGGTACGGTCATTATTACATCTAGATTTTAGAGGCAAAATTATCCCAAACACTGCCAGGCTACTCTGTTATAAGGAGGTTAGGGAGTTATATTACACTCTACTGGTAGCACAGAAACGGGTCATGATGAAGGCTGGTGTTTCCCACGTGACTGTCATGTCTCGGAATAGCATATTTACCTGGCGAAGTATTTATCTATACCATGAGTTCGTATAGCTTTCTGGGATCATCAAAACACGGATGACTCTATAATCTAGAACCGCTGTACGCTAAAATCCGTGCCATCCAAAGATTTTTTCACGAAAAATGCAAAAGTCAAAGTTAAAAGGAAAACTATCACAGCTACAATAAGTAGGTTTTACAAGTTAACGTATATTAATAGTAGAACAACTTATAAACTGTAGGTACTTGGAGAAGTAAAAAAGAAAACTTCTTAAAAATTTCATTGAAAATTACTCAGATGAAATTGTTAATTAAGTAAAACAGGAAAGGCCCATTTTTAGTTTATTTTTTCCTGTACTCCACGTCATACCACCGACTCGTACGTACGAGAAGGAATGTTACATTCTCCTCGTACCACTGTTACTACATACTATCAAGTGAAGTCCAATAAGAGCTATTAAAATAAGTACAAAAGCGCTCTTCTATCTAGTCTTAGCATTCTTGATGGATGTGAATGATTTTGAAATTATCTATAATCTATAAAGAGTTATAAAGTTAAAAAGTTACAAAGAGAAGTTACAAAAGTTAAGAGTTATAGAGTTTTAAAGTTATAAAGAAAAATATGTTCTTCAACCATATTCTTATTATATCTTGGTATTTTCTGTGAAAGTTGGAATTGTTTACCAATTATCTATCACTTGTCATCTTCGATAAAATAATATTTTATCGAAGCTTGTCATCGTCGAATCCACTCAGGGTGGTGACGGCGGCGGCGCGGCAGAACAACGGCCATCATTACTGTATGTTACTGTATGTTACGTATGTTACGATGCGTAGTATCCTATTAGTCTGTGATGTTACGACACACGGTCTTCTTCAACGTTCGTGTTCGCGGCAGTAACACAAAAACAAGAATGTATTTAGTAGTCTAGGGACAAAAAACTCGACTTGCCGGCAGGAGGCCGACAAATAAATAATTACTGCGGTCTGGCTTTTTGTTCCACTAACGTACATAATAGTATCTTGAGGAATAGCAGAAAATGTTTCGAATAAAATAAAAAGACTTTGTACGCAAACCAACCAACTTCATCACTTCTTCTAGCCTCGAAAGTTTGCTGGAATAACTCTTTACGATTAAGCTCACCTTTGCACGTGTCATTTATATTACAAAAATAAATAATATCATTATAATTATTTTATAATTATATAGTTAGTTTCACACATTAATATTCACATCATTCAGAAACAAGCGGCCATTCACACAGTAACAATTATAAGTAAAGTTCTTGGGGATATTGTATTTGTCAATCGGGGGGGATCAAATAGAAATGAGGAGTCTGAGCAACCTTTTCCCTGAGGGTCTCGGGGCGGGTGCTTGGAAACACCGAGTCTTAAAGGAGACTCGAGAAGAAAAGGTTTTTCAAAAAAACCTAATTATTTAATTATTATTATATAATTTTTTATTTTTAGTAAATAAATACTTTTCGTGTACTAAAATATATCCATGACTAAAATAATTAAGAAAAAGAAACATTGCATTTTGACATCAGTATAAAAAGACGGTTTATTCCATCCAGTCCTACCAGTAGTTCGATAGTCGAACTGTTTGGATGTTTTTTTTTCCAAATTGTTATACTGACGGATCGAACTATTTGGAAACATGGATTTTATTCCAAATAGATTTACTATATGATTATAATGGTACACTCAGAAATGGTACTTCAAATGCATTTGTATCTTGAGAGGAAATTGTCCATTTGTCCATTGAATTGTTATGATATAATAAATCCTTTCTCGATATTATATCCTCTTTGAAGGATCACTTAAAACAAATTACGAAGTATACTTATAATATACTTGTTACTCATTTTATTTGTCATGTAAATTAATGATTTGTGTTGAGGTGAATAAGTAATACGTGTGGAGCGAAAATGGAAGAAAATGAAGAAGAATCGAGTGTTGTGTTTTTAAAGAGAGGAAGGGGTACGGTGCTGCTATATGCAGGACACCAATATTACAAAAAGTGTTTGTGTTGTTTGTTATTGTTCTGAAGCAGTTCGTGGAAAATATGCCCAAAAAAAATAAAGCGGACACAATTTAGTTTTTCCACTTTTGGCCAGCTGATGCGACATCTTTGCGCATCGTAAATCGATGACTGTACTTCGGAGTTAGTAAATCTATTTGGAATAAAATCCATGTTTCCAAATAGTTCGATCCGTCAGTATAACAATTTGGAAAAAAAATATCCAAACAGTTCGACTATCGAACTACTGGTAGGACTGGATGGAATAAACGAAAAAGACATGTGATAGCCCCCTTCGCCGCGCTATGCAACGCAATAGTTATTTGTTATATTAGAGTGCAAAGTTGCTTTTTAACCGCGTACTCAATTTTGATGACCGAGTAAGCGAAGGGTTCCAAAATAGTTTCACTTGCTGCGCTTGTTATCATAAAATTAGAGCACGAGGTGAAATATCTTTGCACTCGAGTGTAACACGTAACTTTTCATCCCACCTCAGCGAGGAAATGCTTACGTAGTTATTGTATCCTCTTTGGAGGATACACGCCACTTTCCCCGAAGGGGTAGGCAGAGCCTCAATGGGCCTCTTTTCACAGTGGGTTGCATATAAGTTTCATGGATGACTTGAGAATTTAGGTGCGATACTTCTGGCATCAAGTATAGACGTAACTATACGTTACGATAAATATAACCTACTAGCGACTCGCCCCGGCTTCGCACCGGTAGCCCCCGGTGACCCCCCCCCCCTCCTACCCCTCCCCCCTATGTCAATCTCCTGGTTCTAAGCTACCTCCCTACCAATTTTCAGCCGTTTCACCCGTTCTTGAGTTATAAGTGGTGTAACTAACACGATTTTGTTTTATATACAGTTGTGGTCATATAATTAAGAACGATTTGAAGTTCTACAAGATTTTTATTTAAATCGTATCATACACAGAGATGTGTACCTTCTGAGAAGCAACTAGTTATGTTATATAATAGTCACATTAATAGAGCAAGCTGACTTAAGAATAAAGTATGAAATCGCTAACTATTTTTTGCACATTTTATTGATTTTATCAAAGTAACACATTCAAATAGTACTGAAACTGGACAAATAATTAAGAACGATTTATTTAACTGCTCGGGAATTGTTTTGTATGACACTTAGATTTAAAAAATCACAATATTATGTAGCACAGGAAACATAAAAATAAATTTAATAAATATTTAACTAAAATTAATAGTTAATAGCATATCCACGGCTTTTAATTACAGCTTTACACCGGCAAGGCATTGACTCTATTAATTTTTGATATTTCGCAAGAGAAATAGAGTTCCATTCTTCTAAAAAAACGTCATACAGCTCTCTTTAATTTCCACACTTTGTATTTGAAACCTTTTTCTTTACTTCAAACCACAGATTCTTTATTGGGTTTAGATCTGGACTGTTAGCAGGCCAGTCTAAGACAGAAACTAATTGCGCCGTAAGAAATTTCTTTACGGTGCATGCAGTGTGCTTTGGATCATTGTCATGCTGGAATGTTCAAATGACCGGTAGAACGTCTTCAGCGTATGGTAACATTGTTTCTTCCAGTATATTTTTGTATTGGAACTGATCCATGTTACCTTCTATCAACTTTACAGGTCCTACACCATGTCCAGAAAAGCAACCCCAAATTTTCACATTTCCACCACCGTGCTTTAATGTAACTTTCGTGTACTTTGGGTCGATTGCTGTATTCGGGGGACGTCGTACATATCGTTTTCCATCAGAACATACTCTGTTTATTTTCGTCTCGTCAGAAAAAAGTACATTTTTCCACTGTTGCACAGTCCAGTTTTCATACTTTCTCGCAAATGCAAGCCGGGTTTGCCTGTGGCAAAGTTTTAACATGGATACCTTTCTTGCTATCCTACCGTGCAATTTTTCTTCTACCAAATGTCTTCGAATAGTGCGTGCTGAGATTGCTGAAGGGTTGTTTTCACCAAAATATTCTTTTCTAAGCTCATTGGACCCTTTAAAAGAATTTTGTTTTGCCATACGAACGATGTTTCGGTCATCTCGAGGAGTTGTTTTTCTCTGTTTAGGTACACGTGGAACATTCGAAGTAGTTTGATACGTAGCAAAATGCTTTACAGCGTGGAAAACCATCGTTTTTGAACATTGCAGATGGTCGGCTATCTTTTTATAAGACCAATTCTTCCGGCGAAGTTTTATTATTACTTCCCTTGTAGATTTATCACAACTTTTATTTTTTCCCATTGTTTTTTCTAAAGAAGCAATCACCTTTAATCTTTTACAGCACGTAATGGCGCCAAAATTATACAAACAGTAACAAATCGACTGAGTGTTCTCTATTTAAATTTGAATAAAGGTATAAACTACTTAGCGTTCTTAATTACGTGACCAGCCAGTAATAAGGAATACTTTGTTTAAAAGTAGTGTAAAAAGTTTGCCTATTGATTTTTAGCCAATCATGTGTATCAATGAATACAGTGGTAATATGGAAATGTTTTACGATACCGAGAGAAATAAAAACAAATGCATACAATTAGTTTTGCATATTAGTTGGAAAAAATCTTACCTTTATATCAGCGTTCTTAATTGTATATAGATATATACGCCACCCTCTGATTGCCCAGTCATTCCTGTGGGTTCTGTTAATTAATAGGCTAGGCCATAATATAAGTCAATAATATAACAGGAAGACCCAAAGGTCGCCCTTCAAAGAGTTTTGTTATAATTAAAGTTCCATCCTGGGTAAAGAAGTAGCCGCGAAAGATTCACAGACTCTCGAAGGAGCCAAAATTAAAAAATCCTGTTGTGTCGTTGAAACGCGAGCCATGTTTTCTACGAATTTACTTTGAATAAACGAACACTTCTACCGTATATTATACAACAATAGAGTTGAAAAATAAAAGTGGCAATGCGCACGCCATATAGTTAGCGAAGCGAGAACAATCATACTAGAAAGAAGTCACTAGACGACAACATTATAAAGGTCGCGGGAAGTCTGTGGATGGAGGCGGCCCGTCGTGGCATTCTATAGGAGAGGCCTATGTCCAGCAGTGGACTTCTATAGGCTGATGATGTTTAGCTAAGTAATTATGTAATTTAACTCTGTAGGATTCTCGTGTACTGATTACAAATCATTTTCAAGAACTTATTAAGAACACAAAACCAACGAATAAAATGTTTAAAGCGATTAATGGCTAACTTTAAGATCGCATTATCCCTTTACAGAAAAACAAACCATCAGACTTTAGTCGAACTCAGCTTAGCTTCAGGCTTAGCCCATCATTTTAGCATCTCAGCTCTTTCAATTCAACAAAGTCATAAAAGGGAGGTTGTAAACTGGGCGTTTGTGCCGCTTTGCCGTATGTCGACGAAGTTTTTTTTTTGACTACTTGGAATGATGGGTCATGCAGATGGCCCACCTGATGTTAAGCGGTACCCTCTGCCTATGAACAGTGCATTATCACATAGGTCACGTCCACCTAGGACGCGCCCTATGTGGCATTGCACTGCGCCCGCCACTCTGAGACAAAAGTCAAAGAGTCAATAAAGATCAAAAGTCTCATGTGCCTGTAATTTCACCAGCAACCATACCCTTCAAACCGGAACACAGCAATGCGAGCACTACTGCTTTGCGGCAGAAATAGGTATGGTGGTAGTACTTCCCCGGACGAACACTCTCACAAAAAACCTCTACTACTACTTGGTATGGCAGCATGGCAGATGTGGTAATCTTTCTTCTTTAAATGCCATCTCCTTCGAGGTATATCTTCACTCTGGACTCTGCCTGCAACGCCATATAGACAGGGGGGATGCTTTTTGTTAAAACATATGTTTAGTTTACATTGTGGTGTAGGTATATTTAGGTGAGTGGGATAAAATCAACCTGATCCAATGGTCGTGGGTTCAAAAACTGGCAACGGGCGTTCATGAATTGATTTTGACTCTCACTGCTCAAAACATGATGAAAAACATTGTCAGAAGACCATGTTTACAACCAAAAATTAAGAAAGTGTACGAAAAGAGTCTATTTGCAAGGCGCACTGAATCCTTTCACCGCATTGGTTTTTTCTACCAACTGTCACAATTGGCTTTTTTCAAAGTCACCATAAATAAATTAATAATATGAAATAATGCTGGACAGTTCACACAACATTATCTAGCCCCAAGCTAAGCAGAGCTTGTGTTATGCGTACTAGATAACCTGATATATTTAATAAAATACAAATATATGTCCGTCTCGGACCAAATACAAATATTTGTTCCGAGACGGGAATCAAACCCGCAACCTCCTGTGTCGCAGGCGAACCTTCGCCCGCCGCGCCACAGAGGCCGTCAAACAAGGAACCATAGCTCAGACAAGGAAATAATAAGTGAAAAAAAAAAAAAAAAAAAAAAAAAAACGAAATAAGAAGAATCAATATACGACATATTTATCCATTCAGCACGTTTTGTACGTTATTTATAACGCCGAGCGTCCGTTTACCCGCGCCTTAGCAGACGTGTTGTACGTTATTTATAACGCCGAGCGTCCGTTTACCCGCGCCTTAGCAGACGTGTTGTACGTTATTTATAACGCCGAGCGTCCGTTTACCCGCGCCTTAGCAGACGTGTTGTACGTTATTTATAACGCCGAGCGTCCGTTTACCCGCGCCTTAGCAGACGTGTTGTACGTTATTTATAACGCCGAGCGTCCGTTTACCCGCGCCTTAGCAGACGTGTTGCCGTATGAACCGACAGCTGTTTCAAACTGGTTTATACGTGGAGAATAATAATCTTGATTTGTTACCGGGAAATTGTGTTTGCTGAAAACGGGCCACAGCTTTAATGAACCGCTAGCTCACTTATACAGGGCGTCCCAAGACTATGCGACATGAAGAGAAAGTACCTTAAATATTGTAGATAAGATATTTTGCTGAACTATTTTGCTGACTTTATTTTATTTTTAAATTTTAGTTATACTGAATTCAAAGATTTTCTAAAAATTACTTTGTAATTTTCTAAATCAAAACTAAGGTTCCCTCGGCGATGTGTTATTTAATATACTGAAGGCAATAAAAACATCTTATGATTTGCAGTTTAGGAGAAATAATAAGTATTTTGTATTAAAAAAAACAATTCTTCTTCTTCGTCGTTACACTCTTGGCAGAGTGGTCGTGGTCGTCACTTCAGGGTCTGTGGGTCGCTTCACAATGCATCACCACTCATCTCGCACCGCAGCTTTCCTGGTGCATTCATGCAGTGGACCGTCCAAAGCTGCCTTGATTTGGTCAGTCCATCTCATGGGCGATCTGCCCCGTGCTCGTGTGCCGTCAACTCTACCCTGTACAACAAGGCGTTCAATGGACACCACTGGGCGTCGCGATACGTGCCCGAAGAAAGTGAGGATGCGAGATTGCACAGTAGCTGATAGTGGCTGCTTGATGCCGAGTTCTTTGAGTATGGACTGATTGGTACGAAAATCAGCCCACGAAACCCCAAGCATTCTTCTCCAGCACCACATCTCGAGAGCATCTATCCTCTTTTTCTCGCTCTCCCTAAGAGTCCATCTTTCTGCAGCATAGAGGAATATGGGGAACACCAACGCTCTACCGAGAGGGATCTTAGCGGATTTGGTTATGCTACGATTTTTTCATATCTTCCTCAGCTTATCCATGGCGGACCTAGGAATCGCCATACGCCGCTTGATTTCGCTAACGCACCCAACATTATTTGAGATCAAAGATCCATGGTAAATGTATGATTGAACTACATCACAGTTTGCGATTTGCGTGACTATATGCACGCGTGTATATTGCGTGACTTATATTTTTCAATACAAGCTTTTATAAAATTAGTGATCGTAACCGTGTGCTGATCCAAATGAGGCTAAATACAGCCAGTCTACTAATATCCATCGAGGAGTTCTGTTGTCTACCTTCCATCTCCATCATCAGATCAGCTCGCTGTCACCATGATATTGTATTGTC
This sequence comes from Operophtera brumata, assembly GCA_932527175.1. Taxonomy (NCBI): domain Eukaryota; kingdom Metazoa; phylum Arthropoda; class Insecta; order Lepidoptera; family Geometridae; genus Operophtera; species Operophtera brumata. The sequence goes on from OW052226.1 coordinate 35,275,804, forward strand.
ATCGGAACTTGACAGGTATGCCAATATATTTTTCACAAAAAACTTATTTTGTAGATTTTTCTATAAAGGTCATGGATAAAAAAGGTTTTAATGCACCACATTTCACATATTAAACGTTAGTTATGCAACGAGCGCAGGGGCTCTACTTAGGTACGGATGGATTTGGGATCAGAGAAAAATGCCTGGAGTACGAGGGGACTCGTCAGTCTTGACGGCGGGGTTGGTGTATCGCTAGTGTTTGCTCTGTCGTGACTGGATGACATCGCCACCGCATTAGCGACTGTGGTAGCATCGTCGAGATCAACAAGAACGTATCTTGATCTACGGGGGGACTAGGGGCTATCACTGCTTTATCGGAGTTTTATTTAAGGCGTACAATGTGTTAACCAGTTGAGTGCCATCTGCACTCACCACAAGCTCATTAAAGCAGTAACGACCATCTGAGGAGAGCTGCATAAAAAATAAGATAAGCTTTGGGTTATCCACACGGTCCTAGTGTGGGAACAGGACTATGTACGTGACTGTTGTGTGTTATGTTTACTTATTATCTTAATTTTTCTCGAATAGACTTTTTCCCAGAACCCCAGACCCAGCTGACCCGTTTCGCAGACTATGTCCTCTTCCTAAACAAGGAGATACAAGGAGATTCTCCTAAATTTTGCCAGTGTCAAGTTTATTATTAACCACAATCCTGATAATGTATTGTTCCTAGGACTGCTGCACCAAGAAACACTGACACATCAATGCGAATGTGGCTTAGTAGAAAGTGCTATCTGTTCCAAGCTGGCTGTGGCTGAGTCGGGTTTCATGAATGGTTCAGGGAATTGTGTAACGGCATATCTTTTTAGGAGTAATCAGATTGTAGCAAGCCTTCCCGCGTTGCGTGAAGTCTAACGAGTGGGAGGGAATGGAGGGGTCTTGGGAGTGCGAGGAATAATTGCTTCAAATTGATAATGGATTTCACTGACGACTAGCATTTTCCACGGATACGCCTGCCCGTAATCATAGTACGTACACGGATTTTCCAATCAAACTTTCGTTGATAAATTTTCTACACGAAATTAAAACTGCATTTGAGGAAAAAACACAAAAGGTCAATATGGCCACCCCTGCAAATGACATCACAGAACGAAGTAATTAGATTTTTCCCGACAAATTTCTTCAAAAAATATCGCTACTGCTCCCTGATCAAAAGATACAAGATGGCGTGTAAGTGACACAGTATAAACATGCTTTTAAATAAAAGCGGCTATGTTCGTATCAGGAAATTTTCCTTTTTACTTCTTCATTACATTACATTACATTTTATAAGTTGTCCCAATTAAGGTAATTACGTTTGCGTTATTCTGTACAAACGCCGCATCCTACAATTGGACTCTGAAAATTAAAATTACTAGTTACCATTAAAAATTAAAAATAAGTGTAAAAATAATTTAGGTAATAATACCATTATGTAACACTTTGGAACTAAACTTTTGTAAAATAATCAAGGGGTAAATTGAAAACAAGCGACTTTCCCTCGTTCGTCCACAAAAATAAGTAACTTAACAGAACTGGCTAACAATGTTGTTCTGAATACCTTGTTTCATGATATGGCTTCATTCTGATTTTACGACGAAACTATAAAGGAAAAACTAAATAACTATAAAACTGGAAGGCAAATTGAGTGTACAGAATGTCTCCGATATGTTCTTAGTTTCGAAGTTACATCTTTTATGTTTCTATCTGATTCCATTCTTTGTAAAAAGGTTTACGAACTGAGTTGTTTATTGTAGAAAGACGCTGCTACGTACTGCTAAACCGTAGGAGGCCACCGGAACTCGCTCAAGGCCACGCAATAAATGCCTACTGCCTAGCGTACCGAAGGTGGGCACCGGTACTCACTCAACGCCACGCGATAAATGCCTACTGCCTAGCGTACCGTAGGTGGGCACCGGTACTCACTCAAGGCCACGCGATAAATACCTACTGCCTAGCGTACCGTAGGTGGGCACCGGTACTCACTCAAGGCCACGTGATAAATACCTACTGCCTAGCGTACCGTAGGTGGGCACCGGTACTCACTCGAGGCCACGCGATATATGCCTACTGCCTAGCGTACCGTAGGAGAGCACCTATACTCACTCAAGACCACGCGATAAATGCCTACTGCCTAGCGTACCGTAGGAGAGCACCTGTACTCACTCAAGGCCACGCGATAAATGCCTACTGCCTAGCGTACCGTAGGAGAGCACCTGTACTCACTCAAGGCCACGCGATAAATGCCTACTGCCTAGCGTACCGTAGGAGAGTACCTGTACTCACTCAAGGCCACGCGATAAATACCTACTGCCTAGCGTACCGTAGGTGGGCACCGGTACTCACTCAAGGCCACGCGATAAATGCCTACTGCCTAGCGTACCGTAGGAGAGCACTTGTACTCACTCAAGGCCACGCGATAAATGCCTACTGCCTAGCGTACCGTAGGAGAGTACCTGTACTCACTCAAGGCCACGCGATAAATACCTACTGCCTAGCGTACCGTAGGTGGGCACCGGTACTCACTCAAGGCCACGCGATAAATGCCTACTGCCTAGCGTACCGTAGGAGAGCACCTGTACTCACTCAAGGCCACGCGATAAATACCTACTGCCTAGCGTACCGTAGGTGGGCACCGGTACTCACTCAAGGCCACGCGATAAATGCCTACTGCCTAGCGTACCGTAGGAGAGCACCTGTACTCACTCAAGGCCACGCGATAAATACCTACTGCCTAGCGTACCGTAGGAGAGTACCTGTACTCACTCAAGGCCACGCGATAAATGCCTACTGTCTAGCGTACCGTAGGTGGGCACCCGTACTCACTCAAAGCCACGCAATAAATGCCTACTGCCTAGCGTACCGTAGGTGGGCACCAGTACTCACTCAAGGCCATGGCGGTTCTTGTTCCGAGTCACCACACAGGCTCTTCCCACCTACAGACCGTTCACTGTAACATGTCTCCTGCTTTAGTTGGCACGCTATACAAGGCAATGGACACTAAATGTCTATCAAGAACATTGTAATTACCATATTTTTAAGCGAATTAATGAATAACTAACTAACTATTACGGTGAAATTATAGAAGTAAGAAGGATCATTAAAGAAAGCCAAGCCGTGTGTGTTGCCCTGATTCTTCTTGGTTTAATCGCGAAAGAATAGGAGTAAATTTAGTTTATAAGACGATTCAAAATGATCCTTCTGAATTCAAAGAATAAAATAGTTACATTGGAAAAACCTTTGCATTGAATGTTTTCCAAAGTTATGCATGGATTGAATTTACTAAATAGAATAAACACTATATTAACGCCTCAATCACAAAGTAATGTAGGCGTTCCTTACTTGAGGCTTAAGGCTTTAGCTTCCTACAAAACTTTTCACCTACCACCGACCGTGCCTCACTAAAGTTACAATATTATAAGTCTAGTTGTTTCATTTACGCTAGGCTTATCAGTGATGGATACTGAAAGTGCACGCGATACTTTGTTGGGGCGATCCTTCAACGCCTGTATCTGCATTCTATAAGATAGCATTTGTATGTGTAAATAATTTCACTGCAGTTATTTAAGTAAGAGTAATAATAGTAGTTGATGTGCCGTAGCTTAACCGAACTAAGAATAGACCTCCGTCGCCTCCACTAGATGTCGTATAAGAGCCAATTACATACATGAACCATGAAAAGAATATACTCCTTTTATTTGGCACTCGTGTAAAAAAAATTGTTCGTTTTTGCATTTCTGTTGTTATATTTACGTAGTAAAGACGCATTGAATGGGGCTACAAAGTAACAAGTTACGAGAAGCCTGCTTTTAAAAATTCGCAGTTCGTATGTAAAACAAAAATTTGTGAGTTTGGTGATTGTATGTCACGGTGTTGCCACGTCAGCAGTCTCCATCAAAACAAACACGTGCCGACTGTGTTTTCACATCCCAAAAATCATGGCGCAGCACTTTGAGCCGATGATGCCACTCCGAAAACCCGGCTAGACGTGGAGATGGCTGGTGCATCTGTGAACGCATCTATTCTCAGTAGTAGATATTTTTTGTGAAAGAGTTCGTCTGGGGAAGTACTACAATCATACCTATTTCTGCCGCAAAGCAGTGCTCGTATTGCTGTGTTCCGGTTTAAAGGGAATGGCTGCCGTAGAAATAACAAGCACATGGGACTTTCAATATTATGTCTCAGGATTGCGCAGTGTAATCCTAGGTCCTAGGCGCGTCCTAGGTGGACGTGACCTGGCCGGGTGCTGTCTGATTTTCGACATTTTAAATCATGCAAATTCCGATGTCTGTGCGAGCGTCAAACAAAGTTCAATCAACTTACACAACTAGATAAATGAGCTCGAGCGAGGAAACCGTGGTTTTGTACTCGCAAGTGAAAATTATTTTGTATTTCAGGTAGCAGGAGACGCGGCTCAGGATTTACTCAAAGTTTCACGACACAACCTCAAATCAGTGGCTAGGTGCAAGTCACTAAGTTAATAGCAGTCGATAAGCCATGTCAGAGGCCCTCGGGCGGCTTAAAAAACTCCGACACCAGAGGCCAGCACTACCTCATACGAAACGAACGAACGAACGAAGGTGCAAGTCACAGCTCTGCGAGGTGTCTTTACTTTTTATGGTACTAATGTCGTTAGAAAGTGTTAAAATATCTGACTGAAGTGTTAATTTTGACGACCTCTGTGGCGCGGCGGGCGAACGTTCGCTTGCGACGCAGGAGGTTGCGGGTTCGATTCCCGCCTCGGAACAAATATTTGTGCTATCTGCAGATATTTTTTCAGGGTGTTCTGGGTATTTTCTATATAATATATAATAAAAAATATCTATCTATGTAATGATATTTTATTATTTACAGAATGAATAATAGAACTAAAACAAGGTATGTACAAAAATACTTAAACATAGAAAAAAAAAAAAAGAAAAAAAAAAGAAGCTAACACAATAAATTTGGTTCATAGGGCAAGGTGGCAAGAGCACTGGCTGCATTCCCACGTTGAATGGCCAAAGAAATTCTTTGCGCCAGGAAGGAGCCAGCCCTCTTGTCACCAGCGGCGTCGATGAGCAACGGTGTTTTTTTTTTTAAAAAGGTCTTAGTACTAGGGCCCCATGGTCCCAAAGTCTCTACACCAAGCGGCGCAAAAATGTAGTCATCGGAGAGGACTACATATTTGCGCCGCTTAGCATTTTCTGCTGCCTCCGCCGCGGCTCCAGCCTTGGTGATTGTTCCACTGAGATGAGAGGGGGCCAATGTGTCAACGCAAGTGACGACCCACACTAGGGCTCGCCCCCGCTCCCAGGGAACCAAGGTCATACCGTCGGGCCTTTTGCCATCATTACGGGCTAAGCCGACTGGTTCAAGGACACTGGGTAAATTGACAGTGTCAAAGGCCCGTCTCACGATATCATTTAAGGAGCCGTGACGGAAAAACCTGCCAGCACTCTTTTGACAGGAGAGACCATGGGTCCCATACTTATCGACGTCGCTGCCACATGAACAACGATGGGGCTCACATATAGGGGCACCTAGTCTGAGCCCCAACGCTACCCGAAAAGTCCTATTATCAAGCAGTGTTCCGATGGATTTCGATGGAATGGCATTGAGCCATTGTCCAGATTCATGTTGCGAGGCAGCTAGAAGGCGGGCTTTGTCGCGATCACTGAATAAATTTTGAACCAAACAGTCATAGGCCTTCTGCACCAATGGAGCGTCCCACTGTTTTTGTTGGTTTTCTTCCTGTGGGACGTTATTACTGGGGCAGAGTGACTTCCAAGGTGTAATTGCCTCCGAAGCGTAGTGTAACTCTGGTGAAGGGCATTTGAGTATTTTCCCACAGAGATGTGCCACGCTATGTACGGAGGACAAGAAAGCTGGAAGAGCTACACTAGAAATTTTCCGAATGCCGATGCCGCCGAAACGAACGGGTAAACATGCTTGGGTCCAGGAAGAGTTATCAAGTGACAAATTTAGAATTTTTTCAAAGGTGCCTTTTAAAACTTTATCTATATTATCTAAAAAATCCTGATGTGTCCATATTGGGCTTGATCTTAAAACGTAAGTAAATTTTGGGACAAAAAGGCAGAATTTAAGAATGGTGTACGCTATATGAGAATTTAGAATGCCTAATCTGTTGACATTTTCCTTGAAAGTTTCGATATTTCTCTGTAAAAGTGGCCGTGTTTCGTTAAAAATTGGGGCCCCTAGAAGATTAAGTGAATTTTTGTCCATGACTTTAATGTTCGGTGCAATAGCCTGAAAATTTTGAATAATTTGTGATCGTTCCAAATCAGTGATATGGTCAGATATAAAAAGTTCACATTTCGAAAAATGTATGTAATTATATTGTATTAAGTATATCAGTAATCTAGTACCCATAACACAAGCTCTGCTTAGCTTGGGGCTAGATAATGTTGTGTGAACTGTCCAGCATTATTTATTTATTATTATTATTTATAATCTGAGTTAGGCTGAAGTTATAGGATTTACCTATAACTTCATGGGCTGCCTTCGGATTTCCCACTACTGAAGCGTCTACAGTCTACATACTCTATGAACATCTACAATGCCGATAAGGCCGTGGGTGAAAGCTGAAACAAAATAAAATGAATTGATACTTTTATACTGCTATAATAATTTCATGTTCAATATCTCAGCTGTTCTTGACTTCAATTTTGTCTCGCTTCATTAACCTTCAAAAACCCTTCTTTCGTATATTTGTTTGCCCTAGTTCGATAAAGCCTTTTCGCAAGTGAAGCGAAATTCAAATATCATCGTGTTTTTTCAAGGACATCATTCTAGCTGGTCACCAACCTGACCAAGAGAACCGGTGACACGAAGTAGAAGTTCTGTTCGTGGCCTGCAGGATTTCGATAAACACATTTTTGGAGTTTACTCTATTTTATTGTAAAACAGATGGTCAGTTAAAACGAAAATTCATGCCTTACCAAAATGTGATGTCGTTGTTTAACGAGCGAAGCGAGTTTTCTGAGTCAACTTGGAAGAATCGGCGTTTGTATGTATGTATGTATGTATGTATCTATGTTTGTCCGAGCATAACTTGCGAACCGTTAATCCGATCTTAATGAAATTTGAATCTACCCACTGTAGATAGTATTGGTACAATTTGTTGGTAAGGTTATGAGCTATATCGGTCGGGGGGTTGTTGAGATATTGGGGTCCAAGAGGGGGTAAAAATATATATGAGAATATTAGATCAAGTGGGGTGTCATATGAAAGCTCTTTGCTTCGATATTTCAATACTATTTTTTATAATTTTTTAACTTATGTAGTTTTTGAGATATCAGGATAAAACAAAAATTTAAAAAAAACAAAACCTCTAGGGTACTTCCACTTATCCTACATCGCTGAAATTTCGTATGTTTGTAGCTGTTATGACGCAAATACTGAGGAAAGTCTAAAATTGAAGAATTTCGATGGGGGTTGTTGAGATATTGGGGTACAAGAGCGGGTAAAAAAAATTAAAGTGAGAACAACAGATCAAATGGGGTATCATATGAAATCCCCTCACTTTGAGATTTCAAAACTATTTTTTATAATTTTTTAACTTATGTAGTTTTTGAGATATTAGGGTAAATAAAAATAAATAAATAATCAAAACCTCTAGGGTACTTCCACTAATCCTACATCGCTGAAATTTGGTATGTTTGTAGCTGTTATGACGCAAATACTGAGAAAAGTCTAAAATTGAAGAATTACGATGGGGGTTGTTGAGATATCGAGGTACAAGAGGGGTTAAAAAAAAAGTGAGAACATCAGATCAAATGGGGTATCATATGAAAGCCCCTTGCTTCAACATTTCAAAACACTATTTTTTATAATTTTTTAACTTATGTAGATTTAGAGATATCAGGGTGAAACAAAAAAATAAACAAAATCAAAACCTCTAGGGTACTTCCACTAATCCTACAACGCTGAAATTTGGTATGTTTGTAGATTTTATAACACAAATACTGGGAGAAGTCTAAAATTTAAGAATTTCGAAACTTGTACCCAAAAAACCATAATCCAATAATGTTGACCTCCCGTTTCTAGGAATTTGAACGACGTTGTAGGTCTAACTTTTCAAACACTTAACTATTTCATCTCAGTAAATGTTTTCAGAAATCTTTTTTTTTTAACTATGATAGACCTCTGTTTGACCACGATCTCAACTGTTTGTAAGTGACGATGTGGCCGAAAATGAAGCACAAAGGTCTAGCCTTGAAGAGACCCAGATTATAGTTTTCAGGAAAGACGGTAGGGTCTTCCACTCCTTAGCAGTTCGCATTATAAAGGTAGAACTGAATCGTTTAGTACGAATAGAGGGTATACTTATGAGGTAAGGATGGTACTGAGCCGTGCGTCTGCTCGTCCTATGATGAAAAGGAGATGGTGCGATCAGATCATGAAGTTCCTGGGAGCATTCCCCGAAATGTAACCTATATATGGGTACACCCCAAGCAATCTTCCATATAAGTTCAGCTCCTCTCCATACAAAAGTTGTCAGGAAGAGATCGTTTTTTAGCGATAAGACCACCCATTGTACATTTAGTTTTATGTTTAATTGTTATGGTGTTGATTTTATCTAGTTTGTAAGGTGTGCAATAAAGTGTTTTCATTCATTCATTCATTCAGAAGATCGAAAGGCATGCAACTTTACGGCGGTGTTCGTAAGTCTGGATCTTAGTCTCCGCCATATGTTGCTCACTAATAAGCATTAGAGTACTCCATACAATACTCCATGCTTTATATAAAGCTCAAGTCCGTGCTTGTATGGAGTAGGTACTACTGCCATCTTTGGGATGGCTCTGCCAAACACCAGCTTGCTGCCTTAGACTCGATTGAACGCAGAGCTTTCATGCTTATTAGTGAGCAACATATGGCGGAGACTAAGGTCCAGAGTTATGAACACCGCCGTAAATACAGTCAATACTCAGAAGCTGTCCTGGCGTGAAGTAACGCTTTACCTTATTCAGGATGCCTAGCTTCATGGCAGCTGTTTTTCCTTAGACTCGATGTAGGAGCAAAAGTTGAGAGTAGGCGTAAGTGAAACACCCAAGAGCTCGAGGTTTTACCCTATAGCTATAGGTACATCTCGCAATACAGGAACTTGGAGAAAATGTATTTTTTTCCCCGAGAAGAGACAAGCCTGTGTTTTAGAGACGTTGAACTTGACTAGATTGGCATCCCCCGAGTCGGATACGGCCTTGAGAGTTAAATTCAGACGCTGCAGCATCTCATCTCTTAGCTCCTGAATTTCAATATGCCTAGCTCAGGCAGTGGAAACATATCTCTCCACAACTGTGCTCTCGTCTGCATACCCAATGATACCGGGCAGTAGCAGATCATTAATGTGCAGCAGAAACAGTGTGGCAGATAGCACAGACCCCTGAGGTACCCCGGCGTTTATAGCCAATTCATCTGACGAGCAGCCATCAATTACTACTCGAATGGATCTTTCTCTCAGAAAGTCTGCAAGCCAGGTAAAGAATTGAACTGGCAGTCAATACGGTTAGAAAGGTTTTAGTATATTTTGTGCAAAACTACAGGGAGAAGTCGAAAATTGAGGATTGTCTTTGTTATACCATTTTTTTGCGATGAAAAACGTAATCTTTGGTGGAAATCCACAACTAGATGGCAATGCTAATTATGTCTGAAAGTTAGATCGCGCTATCGATGCGTTTTGAAGCTTGGATATGAAGTACCGTGATAACTACGTTCATTTTATGTGGATATACTCACGTACATAACATAGATATTGTTTCAAAAGAAATAAGGTAACCTGCCTAAATCACGTGTATTCGCGAGGTCTCAGTTTGGGGCGAACCACTATTTTATTATAAGTGGAGTAAACTCCTATCGCGCGTCGGAACTAAAAAATATATACTTGTACTCAGTAATACTGGTGTTTCTGAAACACAAGCAATTTTAGCAGTCTGCTGTTGTTTGATAATGTATTTTTCAACACACTTGCTCATAAAGTGGCTCTTATTTCACCGCAATTAGACACATTATGACACCTGTAATCAAACTGTGACTTTATCATTGCTATTTTTCACAAGTGAGTTATAGAGACAGTTGAACATTTACACAGAGTGTGTATTTCTGTTTTATTATTATGTTCTTCACAAGTGTGTTGAAAAACGTCGTATGATACACGTGTGTATTGATGATTACCGTTCTCGGCTCTCTTAGGACCCTCACCTATCGGCTCGGGTCTCAAAGGCGCCTCAGCGGTAATCACCAACATTACACACTTGTACCATAATGTACTATTGTATTGATGGTACTGATGGTATCTCACTAACTTTGAGACCTATAAAAATAGAACTCCGCAAAAACCGCCATTTTGTAAAAGTGTAATATATGGTGTTTCTGAAATGTTTCTGAAAATTCAATTTATGCGGATATTCTAGACGTTCATATGTAAAAAATACCACATTTTCCCAAGAGTCAAGTAAAAACGAGTAAAAATGGCAAAATCCAAACATCTTGAAGGTTTCTGGAGGTCACAAATCTCCACGGATTGGTTTCGAAGGTTGGGCGAAGTTACAAAATTTTCTGATTGATGGACTTGTTGACTTGCCGCGACTTTATTAAGTGGGGTTTACACTTTTTTTTTTATACTGCTTGAATGACGTAACAAGCAGATGGCCCACCTGGTGTTAAGCGGTACCCTCTGCCTATGAACAGTGCATTATCACATAGGGCACGTCCACTCTTGGCATTGCACTGCGCCCGCCACTCTGAGACATAAAAATGAAAAGTCTCATGTGCCTGTAATTTCACCGGCACCCTTACCCTTCAAACCGGAACACAGCAATACGAGCACTACTGCTTTGCGGCAGAAATAGGTATGGTGGTAGTACTTCCCCGGACGAACTCTTTCACAAAAAAGCTCTACTACTACACAAAAAAATCTGAAATCTGAAAAGGAAATGTATTGTATTGACAACGAAATACCTACTTGTCGAAGTGATATTTGTAGCTTTAGTAAAATACTGATAAGTTATATAAATTAAACGTTAATGAATTCATCAGGGAGTGAATGATGAGGAGACGGCTGACAGGGGAGAGTGGAAGAAAAAGACGTACTGCGCCCACCCCATATAAATTGGGAAAAGGGCAAGACAATGATGATGAATCATCAGTTTTCAAAGTCCACTGTATCTTCCCATATAAGGCCAACAAACGGTCAGGAGCTGACTTTATCCACTTACTGCGAACTTCAAAATGTCGTCAGTCTATCGCGCAAGGGGCTACGCCGTCAGTGTATCCGAGCGATGGGCTCTCCACACTGCACCGTCCGATTCGTTGTCTCCACTCGTTTACCTTTTTTCACCAATGATTGTTGGTTCTGTGAGCTAAGGCCTAAGACTTTATAATTACCTTTTATAATATCATCATCATCATCATCATCATCATCATCATCATCATCATCATCATCATCATCATTAACAGCCTGTAGAAGTCTACTGCTGGACATACACCTCCCCCATAGAATGCCAGACGATGCGTGTTTACTATATTGGGGGAAGAGGTAGCCATAAACACCCACGCTTGGCAGGTGAATTGATGATCACAGTATTGATCTTAAGTACTAGGTGGATAGGTGGATACTACTATAAAACCGGTATAACTTACGCATTACACTTGTTTCGAGTAAATACATTTATTGGAATTTATTAGTTCTGGAATTATGATATTAGTAGGAATATAAGGGTTTGTAGTAGTTTTTGATGGATAGTAGAGGTTTTAGGCATTTTTAGGGATTTCAAAGGGTTGTATCTAACCAAGGCACTCAGCACACTTAATATTCGACTTTGTGAGTTCGTGATAGTGCTGGTAGCACCCTAAGTCACTATTCTGAGGTTGCATTAAACATCAGTCTCAATAAGGGTCGTATGGACACTTTAGGACCCTGCAATCCTGGAGCTAGTAATGCCATGTTCATCAGATTTTCTCAGAACAGCTTTTCTTTCCTTTTATCAGTTGACTTAACTCCGTCAAGTTCGTATCTGGTGTCGCCAAGATGAAATACAGGATGTTGTCGGACACACGGAACGCTAGTAATTTGAGGGTAGGCGTGAGATGAGCTGTGGTTAGTTTGTTTTTGTAGTAGCGGGGGTACATTGCATCTGCTAACTTGGCTTGGAACGGCCACTGCTTCTTAATTAGGGCTATTTGGGTGCACCTGTAAATTAAATACAATTAAAACCTATTATAGTAATAAAAAGTTCTTCTTCATTCTAATGGTTGAGCTTTCTTGGCTTGATGAATCAACTTCTTTAACTAGAAGGACGAACCCCGAAGAGGTGGGCAAGGGGTGAGTGTGGGTTGCACAATCACACTTTTTTATCAAAATTAAAATAATACTTTTTTACGACTATCCCGGCTTTCTAAGGTGCTGATAAAATAACCAATAGGTACCAAACAAGGTTAGGTACAAAGTAAACATATACATACATACATAGATACACACATGTTTTCCCATAGGGGTAGGCAGAGCCTCAATGGGCCTCTTTTCACAGTGGGTTGCACCATCGTGGAATATAGACTTGACGAGTGGTGAGCTCATCGTCGCTATTGTTTCCCACGACTGACTCTGCTAACGCTTTCTTCCAATAATAACACTTTCCATAATAAGCTAGCAACCAGGATAAATTTTATACCAACGAATCTTATCAAAAAGTCCGGGTAATCCCTTAGTCAGCCTTTTCGACATCCACGGGAGGAGACGGAAGGGTCAATTCTTAGGCCGAACACACCATGGATTTAGATTAGCTTCCTTTTTATTGGTTTTAAATATTGCATTCTTTGTTTGAATTATTGTTCTTCTTTATTTTTTAGTGTCAGTGGTTAAAATTACTATATTTTAATAAGACTAGTATTAAGAAGCGACTTTATGCCAACCTTTTTACCTGAAAGGCCGTTGCTTGATTCAAGTCCTATCTTGAGCTGATGTAATAATTACTCTCAAAAATGTATATAACGTGGTCGTGTTGGTCTCGGCCAAGAATAGGACTCCTCCATTTCCTCCCGTGGATGTCACAAAAGGCGACTAAGGGATTACACCAAGGGAAGGCTGCAGCATCCATCCTGAGTACTTAACCCCAATACTGCGAGAACCAATCCGCCTGCCAAGCTGGGTGATTATGGCAAATCCCCCTGTTCTATGTGGAGGCCTCGTCCAGCAGTGGACTTCTACAGCAGATGAAGAAAGACGTATTCCAATTGGATGGTACTGAATTTTGAAAATCACTGACTGTATTTTTTGCATGCATGATTCAACAATACAGATTTTGAGCCAGCTCCCAGTACTACCAACAAACAATAACAATACAATAAAATAATGCTGGACAGTTCACACAACATTATCTAGCCCCAAGCTAAGCAGAGCTTGTGTTATGGGTACTAGAAAACTGATATACTTAATACTATATATATACATAGATAGATATTTTTTATTATATATAGAAAATACCCAGAACACCCTGAACAAATATCTGCAGATCGCACAAATATTTGTTCCGAGGCGGGAATCGAACCCGCAACCTGCTGCGTCGCAGGCGAACGTTCGCCCGCCGCGCCACAGAGGTCGTCGAACAACATATAATATATAATATAATATAATTCATTTATTAAATCAGACATTATTAGGTCCATTATTTGTTAGTATTATTCTTAAAAACTATGTTAGAAATACATTCGTTATACTTAGCTATAAGTTGAGGTGAAAACTCTCATCCGAATCCCGACCAAACAGACTCCAGTGAGACCTACCACTATCTACCTATCTGATCTACCTACCTGATCAGGAACCGGATAAAATCCTTCATTACTGGCAGGTCATAGCAATCGGGAATGAGCTGCAGGATGCCGTTGGAACTGCTCCGCACTCTGCTGAGCAATGAGGCGGTTTACTTACGGATGATGGCGTGAAAACCATCAACCCGAGCCTCCGCAAACATCGCTGATGCACTGCAGAAGCGAGGAAGTCCCATCAGCATCCTAAACCCATTATTATTATACTAGTATTAGACGCGCAGGGCACTAAGCGACTTCTGCGTATAGCTGAACCACAGGCTGCTCGTGTACAAAGATTGTCAGTAGGCTTTGAAGAGAGTTATTTTCACTTGCCTACTGCAACGAGCAAACCTGCGTGCCAGCATATTACATCTGACTGCCAATGCCCTACGCTCCCTTTCTATGTCCTCCTGGTCGTCAAGGTCATCATCAGTAACAAAATGTCACAAATACTTAAACTTGTAAACCCGTTTTAGTTTGGCTCCGTCAAGCTCTAAAACAGGCACAGATTCGGGAACCTTACCGGCGGCCTTGAAGACCAGGTACTTTTTCTACTATTATAGAGCAGGCCATATTTATGTGCGTACTCCTCACAGATTCCCAGCAGTCTTCTGAGAGCACCGATCGATGGGCACAGCAGCACCATGTCATCTGCATAGCTGATATTGTTTATAAACACGTTATCAACTGAGGTTGAAAAGTTTCGGTGAGCTCAACCCCCCCTGCCGCACACCGCATTCCAGCTCGTACGCACCAGATAGACTGCCAGCCCATCTCACATGGTTTATCTGGTTGCTGTACCAGTACTGGAAGTGACGAAGCACCTGTGTATGCACGCCTGTTCTCGACAACTTCTCCCAGAGCTTATCATAGGACACAAGGTCAAATGCTTTAGAAAGGTCGAGAAAGCATGCGTACACAGGTGTGCGCCTCCTAGTATAGTACTGTACAGTGTGCTTTAAACTCAGAATAGCGGTTTCAGTTGAAAGATGCTTTCTGATACCAAACTGAGCATCATGGATGTTTAGATGCTTATCCAATTCAGAGTCAAGCACACTGTCCAGCACCTTAGCAACAACAGTAGCCAGCGAGATTGGCCAATAATTGCCTTTATCCGATAGGTCACCAGTTTTATTTTTTACAATTGGTACCACAATGGGGCAAGTATGAATGGTTCAGGCACAAGGTGAGAAACATTGAAAGGACACGAGGCAAGTGGGTTCCCGCATACTTTAAGTGTTCAATGCTGAGGCCATCGTGGTCTGGCGACTTGCCTCTTACCATTTTATTAATAATTACCGCTAGTTGTTTCGCTGTTATGTTATATACTACGCCAAGATTTCTTACACCATAAATTATATTTTCAGTTTATAAGAAAGCCCGATAAAAAGCTAAACATCGTTTGGCTTCCATGGACATGTTTACCAGCTCACGGTAACTACTAGCTCAGGCAGAATAACAAATACGAGACCCAGTCACAGTATATTGAAAGACGTAGGCACTTTAAGGTAAGTAAAGTTGTGGCAAGTTTCTGCAACTTCCTAAGTTATCGAACGACTATAGCTCTTAAAATTATTTGCGTACTTACCAGTTTTTGAAGAGCTTCTTCAGAGAAACTAGAATTTTGATTTTCATATTGACAGGTTTTTTTTTGTTTATGTATTACATCGATACGGAGGCCTGCCTTGCTCGATGATGTGTTATCTATATTCATGGCAAAATAGTAAAGATAACCGGGTAAACTATAGAGTTTTTTTTTACAAAAGGTTAAGGTCTTACACCATTGAAAGCCTCCGGATGGGTAAAGGTAAACTGCTTTAGTACTTATTTTGAGAGGTTATTTTGTTATATTTTCGATATAATAATAAACACCGTTATAGGTATAGCGTTTAACTTAGTACCCTCCTGAGGTAAGGCAGCGGCACAGGAGGGTGGTGATTTTCTTATGTCAAATGTCGCGAGACGTCACTTGACGTCAGTCGGGCGGCGATCTCGCTCCCAGTAATATATTGTAGTTTTTGATCTCGCTGCCGTCAATACGTGTTAGGCTGCGTTTCCATTGATGCGGAGCGGAGCGGAGCGGAGCTTAGCGGTGCATGAATTGACCAATCACTATGCTCGAAATCTCTGCTGGCTGCTCGCTCGCCATAGTGATTGGTCAATTCATGCACCGCTAAGCTCCGCCCCGCCCAGCTCCGCGTCAATGGAAACGCAGCCTTATTTGGACCGGCCGCTTTAGACAAGACGCACACGAGATTAGCAACCGAAGATGGGTCCTCGGATTAGAGCTCAAACTAAAGATGTTGTTTATAATATATATAATTTTTTCAAGGTTAGGAAATCTGATCCAAATTCTGCCGAGCATGAAAACGATATAAACGACTCAGATAACGAAAGTGATTCCAGTCATACTGACAATGATTCGAGTAGTGATATGGACATAAGCTAATAAATTGAAAGTTCAGTTGAAAATATTGATATTAGTATTAAATATAATAATTATTTGAACAAGTATTTTATTCTCTTTCGCAACGACTTAGGTACTTATTTGTAAATATCGTAAGATATATCTTCACTAATTTTCATCACGTGTGTAGCCCGACAGTTCTTTACGTCACATGTCACCCCTCCCGTGCCGCTGCCATACCTCAGGAGACGCTAGGCCTACACAATCCTTCCAAGAAAAAAATAACGAAAGTCCAGGGGTTAACGTAGTGATTATATTGTCTTTGGTAAAGTTAACCAAACAGTAACTATAGCAAATAATGGTATATAACCATGGACTTAGTATACAAAAGGACTGAGCGCTCGCAGCTGAAAAACGAGCCGAGCAAGATATGAACTACAGAGTTAGTGTGTCTACTTCTAATACAGTGACCATAAAATAAAGTCATGTCCAGGAGACTTTTTCCATAGACATGAACGTGGAGTGGAACAAACATTATTTAAATCAAATTATTTATCACAGTTATTTATGCAGCCAGATTCATACTGGAGACTTGGTGAGTGATCGGTATCATGAATCAATAACAGTTTTTGATAATTTCGTAAATTAAAAGATTGTAAAATAATAGTAGATAACTCGGGACTGGGCTTGCGTTTGTAGGAAACACGTTTTTTTTTTCTAATATCAAAAAAAGTGTTATCGAACCTTGTTACTGATTACTTACCGAGTGTTCAGTGTCGGCAAACGGCGTGACTCGTGACGCAGGCATGCCGTGATGTTTCTCGTCTGCCGGGCGTCCCGCGACGGTCAACTTTTAGATTTGTAGTATCGATGACCTCTTAGTATTTACCTATACGATGCTCATGGTCACCCTTGCTATCATAAATCTATCATTTCAAGTGTTAGATAGGGACAAACTAACTCTATTCTACCTATCTCTCTTGGCTCGTTTTTCTTCTATCTATGACGGTAATCTAAATTGAGTCTTAACCTAATGGAATATGGTCTTGTTTCGGTATTATAATTTTTTAGAGCGCTCAGTCCTTTTCTAGTGTCTATGCAAAAAGCCTCCTGGACATGACTTTATTTTATGGTCACCGTATTAGAAGTAGATACACTAACTCTAAAGTTCATATCTTGCTCGGCTCGTTTTTCAGCTGCCAGTCCTTTTGTATACTAAATCCATGGCTGTAGTTATATTATTTGACGTAGAGATTGTATTACAATATCTACAGATAATAAAACTGTAACAATATGGCAGTCGGTCGCCCGGAGGCCGTATTGCTCTAAGGGCAGACGCCATTGGTTGAACCAAGAATAATTATTAATAGAGAGGCCAGTTCTCAAAAAGTCGTCAAATGGCGATTCCCGTTGGACAGACTATTCCCGCGCCGACAACTAGTATCATTGTATTCAGCATAATCTCCTAAACAAGAATAGACCGGTTGTCGCATTCTAAAGAGGTGGAGGGGGGAGAGAGGAGAGGGGAAAGATGTGAAAACCGGGTATAAGGTTTGGTTAATATCTCAATAATCGCTTGTCCGATTTAAACAAATAAGGTGTCATACGATAGGTAATTAAATCTTTGACATATCAGGTTTTTCTAAATATCATACTTTATTAAATATTTCGAAAAAAGCAAATTTCAAAAAAAAGGTTTTGATTTTGTTGAAAATGGCAGTAAATTACACCTAACTAAAAAGTGATGTATTACGAAGAATTGAGCGATTTATTCAGCAGTATTTTGCTTTTTCAATGTTTTAATTTGGTTGAGAAACGACAAAACTGTGAGAGGTTTTTGCAAATACCATATTTCATTATATATTCAAAAATATGCCAATTTCAGCCAAAATACGTTTTTGGTTTTGTTTATTTTAAACTTTATTTTACTTTTATTATGTTTTCTTGTAGAAACTACAGCAGTACTTATTCTGTGAAAATTTCAAGTCTCTTACTGTTACGGTTCCAAAGATACAGCCATTATTAAGATCAAGCAAAAACTTCAAGACATGTGAAAAAAGCGCCCAATTCTTTGTCATACATTACTTTTTAGTTAGGTTTAATTTACACTATCATTCTCACCAAAGCCAAAAGCGTCTTTTGTTTGAAATTCACCTTTTTATAAACATTTAATAAACTAAATAAACTATGGTATTTACAAAAAACAAACTAGTTTTTCATAAGAAAAAAAAAAAAAAAAAAAAAAACGTTAAGAAAGGTTAATAAAGCTCCTAATTTTTTGTCATACATTACTTTTTAGTTAGATGCCATTTTCTGTCATTTTCAGCCAAAATCATCTTTTGTTTGAAATTCGCCTTTTTTCTAAATATTTAATAAACTATGACATTTACAAAAACCATTGTTAGACATAGTTGATTGTTGACCATTTAATTACCTATCGTATGACATCTTATTTATTGAAATCGGACAAGCGGTTATTGAGATATTAACCAAATCTGATACCCGGTTTTCGAATCATTCCCCTCCCCTCTCTCCTCCCTCCACCACTTTAGAATGCGACAACCGGTCTATTCTTGTTCAGGAGATCACGCTGAACACAATGATACTGGTTGTCGGCGCGGAACTTCTCTGTCCAACGGGAATTCAATTTCGGAGGACTGGCCTCCCTACTATATGTTCCTGACACTGGCATCGAGCAACGCAGGCCTCCGTACGGGGACAATGGAAATCAAAGTGAAATATACTTTCTTTGATAGAGGAAATGGTATCGAAGCTAGGCCATTCAAGATCATGGGGTGGTACCTATGTGTTACCAGAATGTTATTTTTAAAAGATTCTGCCTATTTAAGGAAACACTTTTTTTTTTTAATTTATTTCCTGCACAATATATTTTACACAGTTAATTATAATATTGTACCTTAAAAACCTCCAAAGGTTTGACTAGGTACAATCGCCAAAAAGTAGGCGCACACTTCGACCAAAGTATTTTACTTTGGTCGAAGGGCGCACATACACATTATAAACAAACATGGTAGGTATTGTGACAAATAATTATGCATAACATTCCACAGCCGATATGCACTCAAGCCACGGCTGAGTTAGGAAGTAACAGTACATTTGACTATTTACTCCATCTCAGGCGCTTCCGCGTCCGAGTGCATAGCGGGAGTGAGAAGAACGACAGCACGAGCTTCATGCGTATGAGTGCAAGTAGTTTCACAAACTAATCATATAAACTATTGCGAAAGCGGCAAACTTCACCACGCAAACAGGTTGAGCTGGTGAACTACAGTATGATAATTATATAGGCATGTATGTATGATTAGATAATTATATAGGCATGTATGTATGATTAGATAATTATATAGGCATGTATGTATGATTAGATAATTATATAGGCATGTATGTATGATTAGATAATTATATAGGCATGTATGTATGATTAGATAATTATATAGGCATGTATGTATGATTAGATAGGTAGAACAAAATCAGATGGGTTCTCAAGTGAGAAATGTTAATAACGACTTATTTACAGATTCAAGATTTTTCACAAGTTTTAAGTGGTCGGATTTAAAAGTTTTGCAAGCTGTGGGATTTATGTCTCTATTTAATTATTCATCTCGCTTGCGGGCAGTTGCTTTTAATTTATTTAACCCAGGTTTATAGCAGGTAGAGGAATCTTAGGCAAACTTCCACTTTCTTGCTCCACTCAAAATTCCAAGTAGGTGATTATGTAAGTATGTAAGTTAGTATGTTGGTAGTTTAGTATGATATAATTATCACAAGGGTCTTTTGCGCAAATAATGTGATAGTGCCCTAGATTTGTTTCGAGATACCTACTCGTACATACATACATAGATACACGCCTTTTACGCCGAAGGGGTAGGCAGAGCCTCAATGGGCTTCTTTTCACTGTGGATTTGCACCATCGTAGGAAATATAGACGTGACATGTAGTGAGATCATCGCCGCCATTGCTTCTCACGACTGACTGGCTAACACTTTCTCGCAGTAAATAACAGATTTCTTAACCCATTCAGTGCCGTGCCCGCCCATCGGCGGGTGAAATTTTTGAACTGACACGCCTATCCCGCCTATTTGCGGTTGGATTTCAAACTCCGATATCTTAGCCAAAAACCTTTTGAGAAAAGGAAGATTTTGTGGAATGACCAAAATGGCCTGCAGGTATATAAGCAGTTAAATAAGCTAACAAAATATGTTAAGTTATATTTTTTTGATAGTTTTATTTTATGCATAGGTATGTATTACAAAAATTATATCTTGAGACCGGCTGGACCGAATATGCATTTTTTTTTGTAAATATTCTTAGTAGTTCGAATAAGGTTCTTACGGAGTAAAAAATTGGAAAAGTTGCTTGATAAATTGAGAAATTCAGGAAATCTGACGTGAAAGTGCTTTTTCTACGGGATTTTTGTATGAACTCAAGACCGTTGGACAGAACAACTTCTGTCGTGTCAACGCTTGAGCGGATTTTCATGATACTTGGTGTGTGGATGGATGCTGGAGGGGTAGTAGGGGGAAGGGGTACTATTTTTTATCCCAACACTACATGTGCGAAGCCGCGGGCAAAAGGCTAGTTTGAAATATTTCTAGTCTTTGCAATCTTTGCCAAGAATATTTTAGGACCACATATATTCATGTACCAAGCCGGATTGAATATCTTTCCAATATCCTCGTTCTGATAACAATTAAAAGCACGACAATCAATCACTCGCAGGTAACCTGTTCCATTTAACACTCAATTTATTTATACAAACAATTAAAGGCAGGGTTACGGAGTAACTGTTATTTAATCTGTGGCCGGGGAA
Organism: Operophtera brumata; assembly: GCA_932527175.1. NCBI lineage: Eukaryota > Metazoa > Arthropoda > Insecta > Lepidoptera > Geometridae > Operophtera > Operophtera brumata. The sequence goes on from OW052226.1 coordinate 35,296,863, forward strand.
TGTACCTGACAAGGCTCTGAGGGGATTACAATAACTAATTAATAATTCAATCGGGAGGTTTGGCCGGTGCAGTTAATCGATCGAGACGACTCCGGAATAAGATGGGACAAACTGGGGGGAGTGAATGATGCAGATCTACACGATCAGTTGGATTAATCTTGGTAAAGCTACATACATGGAGAATGGAGGTGTTCATTCAATCAAAATAATCATGTAAAAATTGCAATAAAATCAGCTATTATTCTATTGTTACAAGCTTTTAATTATTATTAATTAACTTGCAATGTATGTGCGGGTGGAATCTTGCAACTGAATTTTAAAGCAGTTATTCTCAACCGATTGAGCTGAAATTTGGCATACCTGTCAAGTTTCGATGACAATATAATATGATGGTGACAGCGAGCTGATTTAATGATGGAGACGGAAGATGGACAACGGAACTCCTCAAGGGATAATAGTAGACAGGCCGTGTTAGGCTCAGTTTGATCAGCAAACGATCACTAATTTTATAAAACCTTGTAGTGAAAATTATATTTTTCACAAAAAACTTATTTTAAATTGTACCTTCCTCTTCACTATTCCATTACTCCGACTTCAAAGACGACGTCGATGGTGTAGTGGGCGAGTAGCTGGCTAAGATGGAAGAGGTGCGCTTTAGATTCACACTGCGTGATTTATGTTTGCATGATCTACAGATATTTGTTGTGGTATCATCATGGTTCTTGGAGTTCCTAATACCCGAGACTAATCACAGTGTAGGAATGTAAACGTGATTGTTGGTGTAAATCGAAAACAGTGGTTGAGATAAAAATAGAGTCGAGATAGGAGAAAACCTATATTTGCTTTATATTTGGGGACTTTGTATGTATACTACGATACATCTGTATACTATGATATACTACGATATACGATATACTCTGTATACTACGATAATAAAACCTGCCTCTTCAATCCGACTACTAACCCAGTTAAAATAAAATTTATAAAACTAACAAAAAAAAATGAGTTTCAATAGATAAAAACCGGTCAAGTGCAAGTCAGATTCTCATGGAGAGGGTTCTGTACAAGTAAATTACCATAATAACAACAAGACTAGACCAATTGAACTAATGACTCCTCAGTAAAATCAAGCAGGTGGTGCATTTCTCTTCTCGCTTATTTTCGCTTTCCCATAAGAATTTGAGGAATTAGAATTGCTGTTTAAATTTGCCTATAAACTATAAGTAAAATTCTATATTCTGTGTTCTTTACGGGCTTTTCACGATATGTCACATGAGGACATAGACAAGTAAAATAAAAACTAGTTTGCTCACGAATGAACGCCAAAAATTAGAATTCGTTTATCATATAGTCGTGATACCCAATTAGAACTCTGTGCACACACAGAGTTTGGTAGATACACATATCTACCAAATTTCAACTTTATCCGGACAGTTACTTGGGAGAAAATATGCTATGAAAGACGGACAGACAGACTACATAGTGATCCTATTATAGGATCACTTTCGTGTCGTGTCAGGGGTGGCCAGCCGGTAAATCGCGATAGATTAATTAATTTGGCCATCCATTATAGTATAATGGTTACGTTGGCACCTATTGAGGTAACGGACACTAAAAAAACAAAATAAATACTGCGCCACGAAGCTGCACTTCTACGCTGCTACGAAGCTACGTTGCTACGCTGCTATGAAGCTACGCTGCTACGGAGCTACGCTTCTACGTGGCAAAATGGCTTGAATTAATTTGTCATGTTTCTTTACTGTCTACTGTGTTACTATAAAATTCTAATTATCTTTGGAATAATTGCAAAGTATTTTTTGTCTTTTCCAATGACAACCGTTTTCAAATTCGATTGAAAGAGACAAAACACGGTGTAACTACGCGAACGATATTTTCCGGTTATTACTCGTAGTAGCACGATTAGAGCTGAAATTTTCCCATTGGCGTGACATTGTTTTAGATCCACTATTTCACCCCTTCCTAGAGTAAATTGCGAGTAACCTGTACATCTCAAGTTCGTCCCTGCGCAATAGCTTCCTAATTCATTGATTTGCTGAAGGCTCCACTCCACCCATTACACAGCTTCTATGCTGCATATCTATAGATACGTTTCTAAGGATGAGACAGTAAAACGTAAAAACGATAGCAGTGGACTGTTACATTGATTGGTTTTACTAATTAGTATCGTTATGGCCAGGAGAACGTTTTGTTTTAGCCACTGTTTTGATAAAATTGCCTGTTCTTGCTCGTAATGTCAAAAGATTCCTAGTAAAGTAATGTTGATAGAACTATTTACGTAAATCTTTTCCATTTTTCAGTACTACAATTACAACTACCTTTTTCCAATGACCTTCAGTTGACCGCGATATCACCTGTTGGTATATGAAGGTGCGGCCGACGGTGGAGCACTAATGTCTAGAAGGCACCTATTCACTCTTGCCTTAAAAGATCCATATTCTTGCTTTCAGGACAAACAGACGACAGCAGTGAGTTGCTATTGATAGCCGGTCGTGTTATTATAACATGAATGCAGGTAGTAATTTTGCAATAATTTTGTTATCTATCAACGAACTTTGCCACGGAACCCTCTAATCGTGAATCCGAATTGCTCGAACCCTATTCTCGCAATAGTCCAACTAACGGTACGAAAGTGAATTTTCAGTATAATTAATAAGTTAAAGTTTGCAGCTCAGTAGCTTACAAACTTGTGTTTTTGTAGCTCATTTATTTTTTTGGGCATTAGGTACAGCTATCAACACGTCTTCAGAAAGTGAAAGTTGATTTCGCGAGAACTAGGAGACTTAACAAACATGTTTTATTGATCAAAAATAAATAAATAAAATAAATAAATAAAAGCTTTAAACCTTGCACAAAAGAAATTTACATTTGGTTTGTTTGTTAGTAGTTTTAGGTAGAGTTTCTTAAATTAAGTGTTATTTTTATTTTGTTAATATTATTTAATATTACTAATTTTCTGTTAGTTCTAAGTTTCTTTTAGCGGTAAAAACCTAGCGGTAGGTAGTGGTTTTATTTATAGTATCTCATAAATATCATCAGTTTAGCTACGATAATACTTAATGGCAAGGAGTTTTTTTTAAAATGTGAATAAAATGATGTCGACTATAGACAAAACAAAATTATTCTCATTAAAGGTTAAATTAAAAACGTCATATGCTACACAGACCGTTCACCGTAAGTTGTCACCTATCATAGAGTATTTATAAGTGCCATGTTACGCTGAACGAGCTGTATAAGGTTATTGCAAACTCGTGACGATGGTAAATCTTTGCCGAAACGTCAACTCATTTGCAATAACCTATTTACAACTATTGTATCACAATGTACTATTGTAATACCAGCTAGTTCTTTTGTTAACGTAACTTTGTTTCTTTGTGAGTTACGTGAAGAAATATGGAGTAGCTGGCGGTAATTTCAGGAAAGGTATTTGAAGCACGTACCACACTCGTATAATACTTCCTAAACAATGAATCAATGATCTGTCAAATGAAAGCGGAGGCCAAGTGGTTTTACAAAGAATTGCAGTATATACTGAAACATGTTGTTCGACGACCTCTGTGGCGCGGCGGGCGAAGCTTGGCCTGCGACGCAGGAGGTTGCGGGTTCGATTCCCGCCTCGGAACAAATATTTGTGCGATCGCAGATATTTGTTCAGGGTGTTCTGGGTATTTTCTATGCATTTTTAAAATATCTATCTATGTAATATGTTGTATTAAGTATATCAGTTATCTAGTACCCATAACACAAGCTCTGCTTAGCTTGGGGCTAGATAATGTTGTGTGAACTGTCCAGCATTATTTATTTATTTATTTATTTATGTTATGGAATTGTAATAAAAATAAAAGAGTAAAATTAAACTCTGGTTAAACATAGAAAACTTGTGACATCAGATTGTGTGACAAACAAATTCGTAGTGGGTTCGTATGGATGGCTTAAATTTTATGCAGATTATTTAAGGAAATAGTGAAATACCATGGAACTATATAGTATAGTAGACTGCTTTTAAAGTGTTATATAGGTAGGGACAGGGCGGGGCACGTCAGTCGAATGCTTCCCAACAGGTGAGCGAATATCAGCACACCCTGAATACCTGAAGGACGACGACCTCGAGGTCGGCCGAGAACGCGTTGGCGGGACGATCTTGGGAATTTTGAGAAGGAGTTGTGGGAGACTGCCAAAGACAGGGACAAGTGGAAGAATTTGGGGTAGACCTTTGCCCAGCAGTGGGACAATATAGGTTAAAGAAAAAAAAAGAAGTCCCCCCGCACCGCCATTTGCGTTATAATGTACATATATCAACTTTACAAACCTCAGCCACAGATAAAATAATACTATACTAGTCCTGAGCTAAGCATTGCAAAGTTTGAGCCGAACACACAGGAATACAAGGAAAGTTAAAAACCTTTTGTACAGAACAGTAAAGAACTTGCGTGATATAGGTTGATACAAGGTATCTAGAAAGGTAGGTAACTACCTAAATCTATGGTAAGTATCATCCAAATCTATCCAGCCACTACTGTGTACCTAATTGAGTACAATTCATAATGTACTCAATCACGCTACTGATGTAACATAGCATTTTGAAAGGTGATAGAGTGTGTTTTACATATTGTGTCGGTGAATCAGCTAGATATTTTATTTTGCTTTTAAAATCAGCAGCAGAAGCGTCCAAATGTTTACGATTGTCGGTACAATGTATAATGACCGACCAAATTGCCTTTTTGTGCTCGCCTACCTACATGATTTATCGCACTTTCACCGATCGAGTCGAGAATTAATTATTTTTTTGTCGCGTTACAAAATTACATGATATAGAAACCACGGTTGAGCTAAATTCGTGTTATTTATAAACGGTTTTCCACTCTATGGTGAAGCATCAATTTAACTACCATCCTCAAATGATTGAATGGTAGAAGGAACGCTAAACTGTAGTATAACTAAGTCTAGCGTAAACCACATTTATAAATAACAGGCAATATTATATAAATCAATAAATACTGCTGGACAGTTCACACAACATTATCTAGCCTCCAGCTAAGCAGAGCTTGTGTTATGGGCACTAGATAACTGATATACTTAATACAGTACATTGCATAGATAGATGTTTTTTATTATACATAGAAAATACCTAGAACACCCTGAACAAATATCTGCAGATCGTACCAATATTTGTTCCGAGGCGGTAATCGAACACGCAACCTTCTGCGCCACATGCGAACCTTTGCCCGCCGCGCCACAGAGGTCGTCAATAGATAACATTATATTATTTGTAGGTAATAAATTAGTAATTATCTTTTATGATAATTGTATGAATCCGTACATTACCTGCCTTACCGTACAAAGGCCGCCTTCTCGATGGACCAACGAAATTATAGAGGTCGTAGGAAGTCACTGGATGGAGGTGGCGCAATACCGTTGGTCGTGGCATTTTAGGAGGCGACCTATGTCCAGCAGTGGACTTCTGTAGGAATATGATGATGATGATATGTCATTATAAGTGTATCAGCTTCAGCTACAAATAAATAATTTTAATAAAATTGACACCGTATAATATTATGTTTTTTTTTACTACTTGGAATGACGGGTCAAGCAGATGGCCCACCTGATGTTAAATGGTACCCTCTGCCTATGAATAGTGCATTACCTCACACGTCACGCCCACCTAGGACGCACCTTATGTGGCATTGCACTGCGCCCGCCACCCTGAGACATAAAGATGAAAAGTCTCATGTGCCTGTAATTTCACCGGCACCCTTACCATTCAAAACGGAACACAGCAATGCGAGCGCTACTGCTTTGGGGCAGAAATATGTATGGTGGTCCCCGGACGAACTTTTTCACAAAGAAGCTCTACTACTACTAATCAAAAAGTAAAGCTACTGGTATACTATTATTTTATCTGTGGTAAAGCGAAGGAGAAAACTTAGTAAGACCGCAATCCCGAATTGTTCTGTTCGAAAACAATATCCAAGAAGGGCACAAACCACAACGGAGATCCTTCATACCGATATGCGACAAGATAAAAAGTAATATCGTGCCCGTATATAAAAATAATCACAATATCAAGCACATCGCAGCTGCGTCACGACTTCGCGCCATAACGACAAAGATACCCAACGACAACGCTCGTATTTTTTATTTAGTAGCTCACAACGTGGCGAAGAAACTATCCTATTCTACGTGATTCTGCCTGAGGTTGGGTTCTCTAAAATATTAACATGGCCAACCGCACTGAATCAATCTGGGCACAATATAACGGTCCCAGATTTAGGGACCGCAGTATTTTATCTAATTGTACCCTTAGCCGTGGACAGTTTTTGTTGTTTGTTTATTTCTCTAAAATTATTTGCCTCTTTTCAAAGATTTTGTATGAATAGGCTGCGGGGGGAGCTTTTATAAATTACTATTGTACTTCATTATCATCATCATTAGACTATAGACGTTCACTGCTAGATATAAGCCTCCTCACAGAATGCCGCGACGAACTTCTTGAAACGCCTAAATCCACCGGCTTTCTGTGAAGTTTGAAATGTTGGACCATCGAGCCTCCTACACTGCGTCGTCCGGATCGTAGTTGTCTCTCGTAAACCTTTGTTCCTCAACGGTTGTCGGTTCTGCGAGCTATATGGTCTGTCCATAAACACTTCAACTTACTAATTCTGAAAGTTATAATTTTCACTAGAAACGGGATATTTACCATGATATTTGAGAAAATCAAAATGAAAAAAATCATGATTGAATCATCAATCTTTTCTAGTGAAAATTATGTACATAACCATGATAGTTTCAAAAGTTATATCCGAAAGTTATGTCTGCGAACTTGGTTCTTTTACAGATTTCCTCGTTTCGAACTCTATCACGTAGTGAGACTTGACTTTGAGCTTTAAATTGAGGCCAATAGGTAGCGAAGCACTGGCTACATGCACCGATTATAGACTTTAGTCTTGGGCTCTGCGTTATCTAAGTACATTCTGGTCTTAGGTACCTACACAGTTCTAAGAGAGAAGCCTGTGTCTAGCAGGGGACGTTAACGCTAATGATGATGATGAAGATGATGATGACACTTCATAATTCATTTATTTGCGAAACAAAGAGCTTTTTATAAACTGTGGTACGCGGTGTTTCAATCATTGAATTCTGGACATCAAATGTTTCACAAACTCTATTAACCGTATCTATACCGTTCAAGAAGACCACCTTTCGATGAACAAAAGACGTTATAGACGTCGCAGGAAGGCGGTGAATGGAGGCGGCTTTAAATCGTTTATCATGGCATTCTTTGGGGGAGGCCTATGTCCAAGCAGTGGACTTCTGTGTAGTCTGGTGATGATGATTATCCATATATTATGTTGAGTGGACCAGTCATATATTAAAACGAGCGCAGATTTCATAATATAAAAAGTCACACAATATAGTCGTACCTACCTAACTGCGGGGGAATTGCGTAGTAAACTGACGTTTGATGTCGATTACCAGTTTGCTGTTCATTGCGCAGCGTGTTTTAGCTTTTTTACAAGAACAGAAATATTTAAAACACGCTGCGCAATGAATAGCAAACTGGACATCGAAATCAAACGTCAGTCTACTACGCAATAACCCCCCTGGTCACTGTAACAGTTGAAATAAGAGTTGAAATTAATAACGCTTTTCTTATAATCGCTTGGCTTTAGAATTTGGCACTTCAAAGCAGCAATCGAAACCTTGTATAAATATAGTTCTTTCGTTCCCAATGGCTTTTAATCTTCTTTAAATAACACGCAAAACGGGCATTAGGAGGAAAACAAAAACATCTGTTACGTTGCATGAAAGGAAAATTAATGAAAGAAAATCTCGGGTTCTTTCTCGAAGTTTCTTTCGACGTTTTGTGATAAACTCTGAACGTAGCCGGGTAATGTTTTACGTTTGAATGCAACATCGGAAGTAGTATTTACAACATTAGGTATGTTAGTACAATATATTATGTAGATATATCTTCATAAAAATAAAAAGTTCAAAATTGTGGCCATTTTTTTAAACAGTTTTATGCACCTGTTTGTTTATTAGGTCATTGAATTTATGAAATTTGTAATTCAGACTACAGATTCGTGTTCTGTGTTCTCATGGACCGTCTGATATCAACTTGTAAAGCAATCGGGATAGTAACTTTTTTTTTTAAATCTCTTAGTTAGGCTCGCGATTCGCCCCTTTGTCAACTCACTCACTTGGCGAGCGTTCCACTCAGCATCACTTGTATACCGCCAGTCTCGTGTGAATTAGTTTTGCTGCAGGATCTCCACACGAGCTTCTGGCTGCATATTGATTTATACAGAAAGATTGCGACATGGCCAGTATGCAGTTGTATGAGAAAAACGCAGTTGCATTGGATAGAGTGGGACAAACAGTTCATCCATCAATAATAAATAAATAATGCTGGACAGTTCACACTACAATATCTAGCCCCAAGCTAAGCAGAGCTTGTGTTATGGGTACTAGATAACTGATATACTTAATACAATACATTACATATATACTATATTTTTAATTATTCATAGAAAGTACCCAGAACGGTCTTTTTTTTTTTTAGATTTACAACTTATGTTTCTTACATTTAGTGCTTAAAAACCTATATTAGGTTTATCGTAACACTAGGTTCTCGATGATAGGTACATACAAAATTACATTCGAGTTATAAGTAGTAGGTAGTTAGATAAACAAATGATGCACGTTCACTCGAGCACACACACACACATGCGAGTCACAGTAACAACATCTTGTGTGAGTGCTCGCGCGAACATAGGATGCTCCATTTTATGCAAGCTCTTCAAATTGATTAGCATAAACTTTTTTTTTTTTTTTTTAAATACTTTTTTTTCCATTTGGTGATCAATAAAGTGTTCTTAGTATTTTAGGAAACTCTGTGTTGTGTGGCTAACAGTAAGCCACATCGTTACACAACAACTACACAAGCACTACTGCGGCTAGGATGGTAATACTTTCTCAGATGAACCTAAACCTAGCTATCTAGTTGTACTCTAATAACTCTAGCAACATATGCATATTGCAGATAGCTATAGCAACAATGATACACGAGAAGCGAAGTACCTTCGTTGTAAAACTTTTCCCATTAAAATCAACTGTAAGAGGCTTTCATTTTACCTTTGTACAAATACCTCGGAATATGAATAATACCTAATGGTTTTCTTAAGCAACGCGAGACGATACGGAAGATGAAATTGAATAAGCTGATGGATTCCATTTCTTGAAACTTCAAACAGGTTTTTGTAAGTCATTGGCTGAATTTTTTACCGAACCGCGAAGTTTATAGGAAATTGTAATATGATTATATGCTAAAAAATATTAATATTTATAAAGTGTATGCAACTAGCAACTCGCCCCAGCTTCACTCGGGTAGTGTCGAGATACCCCATCCCCCCTTCCCAACCCCCCCATATAGATGGGGGGGTTGGGAAGGGGGCAGATTTTGTTGGTAGTAGGTGTGTGTATACACACACCTACTATCATCAAAATCTGCTAAAGCAGTTCCCCCAACACCCGCCCAATTTATACAGATGAACGGATTTTTAAAATTGGTTCCGTAGTTTTGAGTTTATCCATTACAAATATACAATGAAACTAACAAAGTTAGCCTCGTTATAATATTAGTGTAGATGATTTTAGCAGTTAAAAGTTAAAGGGATGGAATCATTAGGGATGTTACTAATTACAAAATGCTTTGATAAGTAAAGTTTTGAAATTGGACTTTAAAATGGTTTATTCATTAAGTACCTAATAAAATAACCTCTGTACTTAAATCCATACATCATCAACACGTGGGTATCTCGTACTGCTCGCCTTACGAGATCTTTTCTCCCCCCATACGTGCAGGTTGTGGAATGCGCTCCTGCGGTGTTTCCGCTACACTACAAAATGAGACGATTAAAAAAATAGGTAAAAAGAGTCCTTCAGGACAGGCAACGCATTGGCATGCCTTTGGTGTTGCAGATGTCAATAGGCGACGGTAACCGCTTACCATCAGGCGGGCCGTATGCCAGAATGTCGAGCCAGTAAATAAAAAAAAAAACGATGGCTATCGATTGACATCACAGATCACAGATCACTACTGTATCCCTGAGATATAACCTAAAAGTCTAATTTACCTTTAATTTGTCTCACATTACACAGTATAAGTTTGTAGTAATAGAGCTTTATTGTGAAAGAGTTCGTCCGGGGAAGTACTACCACCATACCTATTTCTGCCGCAAAGTAGTAGTGCTCGCATTGCTGTGTTCCGGTTTGAAGGGTAAGGGTGCCGGTGAAATTACAGGCACATGAGACTTTTCAACTTTATGTCTCAGGGTGGCGGGCGCAGTGCAATGCCACATAGGGCGCGTCCTAGGTAGACGTGACCTATGAGGTAATGCACTGTTCATAGGCAGAGGTTACCGCTTAACATCAGGTGGGCCATCTGCTTGCTCCGCCATTCCAGTAGTATAAAAAAAAAAAAAAAGTCTAATTTACCTTTAATTTGACCTCACATCACATGGTCGTGACAGCATTGCTATATCAACTCACGTCTTTATCCCGTCAGAGAATGCAAAGACTATTTTCCGCTTGTTCGACCCTGACACTTTTTTATTTACCTACCTACTCAATAGAATCAAATAAAGTATTTTCTATCCCGGTTGATCTTGTCCAATTAGGATTCAGGTAGGAAATCAAATAAGGTCGATACGACATGACCCACGTGCTCTCATTGGTGGTACGTGACTGGCCGTCCGTTTGACCCCTTACTCTACGAAGTATATAAAACTTATAGCGTACTGGTAACCCGTGCAGTGTCGTGTGAGGGTCATTGCAATTTGATGAAACTACTTGTAGTCAATTTTCTGTGATCGCAGAGTCAATTGCTTAATAATAATATGCATACCGTAGACAGGAATTTAATAGTAAATAAAGTATAAAAGGCCCAGAATAGACTGAAGTGGCGTTTGAGTAAGGACGCTTATGCCCAGCCGTGGGTTACTATGTGGGTTACTTCCAATGATGATATAATAATGATTATATAATTTAAAATGAAAATAGTATTTAATTTTATGGAATGTTCATTATTATTTACGTGGGCTGACTCTATCTATACAAAATAGTAGTAGTAGAGCTTTTTTGTGAAAGAGTTCGTCCGGGAAAGTACTACCACTACCGCAAACTCGTACTATTTCTGCCGCAAAGCAGCAGTGTTCGCATTGCTGTGTTCCAGTTTGAAGGGTAAGGGTGCCGGTGAAACTACAGGCACATGAGACTTTTCATCTTTATGTCTCAGGGTGGCGGACGCAGTGCAATGCCACATAGGGCGCGTTCTAGGTGGACCAATGTTCATAGGCAGAGGTTACCACTTAACAGGTGGGTCATCAGCTTGTTCCGTCATTAAAGTAGTATACAAAAAAAAAACTTGATTAAAAAATATCACGAACTTATTTTTATTTTACTGTTATTTTTGTTTTTCAAAATGATGCAAAATATGAATAAAAAATAAATGCTATTCGTTGATAAGTGCATCACTCGAGAAGGGCAGGACTGATCTGGCATTTTTTAAATATGTATTTAGTGAAATAAAAGTTGAAAAAGTTACCTAAAAAGTAAGAAAAATTGGGAAAAACAGAAAGTGCTTTTTTCTAAAGGAGTTTTATAAGACCAGTGGACAGGAAAACATCTTTCGGGTCATCGGTTGAGCGGATTTTGATAATATTTGGTGAGTGGATGGATGCTGGGAGAAGAAAAGGCAGGAGCAGGAGAGGAAGCTGGATGGCACAGTATGGGTGCAGGATGGTAATAAATTACATCATAAGTAAATACGAATTACTTACAAATGATTTAAGGTGGATTAAAGGAATTTGCTATATTTTACGAGGTATTAAATAAAATGCCATTGTTGAGTGAACGTTTTTGTATGAAGATTTTCGTTTATTTTATGTGTCAATGTATATCGGTAAAGAAAATTAAACTGCTCCTGAGCAGCGATTATATGGATTTTGATCGTTTCAAAACTGTACTTTTCAATTTAAATCCTAACAAAGTTTCGCTCAACTGAAGTCAGGATTAATCTAGCGCAGTTCATAAAGAATACTTTGAAGAAGAATTGGATTCTACTAAGCTCCAAAACCAAGTGCAGTCTTCGAGCTAAGACTCCCACAATATCGAGAAATTCCGTTTCGGGCGGATAAACCTGTTCGAATTAAGTCTTACAGAATGAGTTCGAAATTAAGATGTTTCCAAACTACGCATAAGTGTGTTTAATTAAATTAACAGGGCACCAAACAAAACAATCCAATAAGCAAAGTTAAGTGCAAAGTCTGCAGACATATACCCAGGGCTATAAGTTGTAGGGCTACAGCGAGTAGTAGATTTTATACTACTTGGAATGACGGGTCAAGCAGATGGCCCACCTGATGTTAAGTGGTAACCTCTGCCTATGAACAGTGCATTACTTTATAGGTCACGTCTTCCTAGGACGTACCCTATGTGGCATTGCACTGCGCCCGCACCCTGAGACGTGAAGATGAAAAGTATCATGTGCCTGTGATTTTTATGAAATCATCAAAGATTAGCATTTTTAAGTAGCAGGTAGATGAATTAGTTCGTGGTACCAAATGGCGTAGACTGACCGTATTTAGGCTCACTTTGATCCGACCATTATTACTATTACTATTAGCCCATACTGTCCCATTGTTGGGCAAAGGCCTCCCCCCACTTCCGCCAGTCACCACGGTCCTGTGCAACCATTTCCCATTCCCTCTCATAGTTCCGACCAATTATTTTATAAATGCTTGTATTTTTTTTAAACTTGGTTTGTTTGTCCTTTATTTCGTAGCCTCGTCATTGGCGATATCTTTGTGAACCGATTTGAATAATTCTGTACTGAATAGATTAAGTCTCGAGGGTTCCATTTATGTTTGAAGAAAATATTTCAAAATACTAGGAAAATTAGGGGATTTATCCTTCGACCAAAGTACTTTTTACTTTGGTCGAAGGATCCCCTAAACTTCCTAAATCCCTAACTTTGAAGTCAGTTTCTTTTCGTAAAGAATTATTGCTAAATCCTAATAATGACGGGGTAAATACTTGTTTTTTTCACAGAGTAAGTAACTATTACTAAAGTCTCTATAATAACAAATAATAGAAATAAAATAAAGTAAGAAATTAATGGGTGTTCTAATAATAAAAATGTACATAGTGCTCAATCTTGTATGATGGCACGGAACCCTTCGTGTGTGGGTCCGACTTGCACTTGGCTGGATTTATTTAATAGTGTTATAGTGTTGCATAGTTTATAAGGCTTACATACTGTAGAAAACATACGAAAATTGAGCGTTATCTCCGAAACTACTGAGCTGATGAAACATTTAGCTGAATATAGGGTAAACTCATAGTTTACAGGAAAACTCCCCATGGGAAACGGAAACTTTCCGTGAAGAGAATAAGCGGATAATTGTGTTGCTTAATTTTACCGATGTCTTAATTTCAATTGGTCTGGTTGTTACTATGGAGCCTATTTACACTATTTGTAAACCACGCGAGTCTGACTCACACTTGCTCACTTTTTTATCGAGGAATCCTGCAATTTTGTAAAAGTATTTGCACCTTTTTTTTTAATACTTCTTTTATGACGGAACTATCAGATGGCCCGGTCCACCTGGATGTTAAGCGGTAACCTCTGCCTATGAACAGTGCATTTTGTGTTCCTTAAATTACACAAGCAAGAGTTGATGACTTTAGCCACATGTTACGCGTAAACCGATTTCCGTCACTCCCGGGAGCGTGGCACTAACTTAGTTAGCGCATGTTAGTTGGTAGCTGAGAGTAGACTATAGTCAACTAGGATATTCATACGTCGAGCTGAAATTACGAGCTCATAATTAGATATCTGGGTGTTCGTATTGTGAAGCTGGGATTTGCTTTAATGTTATCTACAAATCTGGTACGCGATACGATGCTTCGAAGAAACGTCATCATTATTACCGGATAAAAAAAGCGGCTAAGTGCGAGTCGGACTCACCCATGAAGGGTTCTGTAGTAGCAAGTAACATGATATAAAGGTTCTTGGATGCTTGACGATATTAAAAAAAAACTACTTACTAGATCTCGTTCAAACTAATTTTCGTTGGAAGTTTACATGGTATATGTGTACATAATATATATTTTTTAGTTTTATCATACTCTTATTTTAGAAGTTACGGAGGGCGGGGGGGGCACACATTTTACCACTTTGGAAGTGTCTCTCGCGCAAACTATTCAGTTTAGAAAAAAATGATATTAAAAACCTCAATATCATTTTTGAAGACCTATCCATAGATACCCCACACGTATGGAGAACCCCAAAAAATTATTGTGATTTTTAATTTTTTATGAAAATCTTAATGCGGTTCACAGAATACATCTACTTACGAAGTTTCAACAGCATAGCTTTTATAGTTTCAGTAAAAAGTGTCAGTGACATACACGGACAGACAGACAGACATGACGAATCCATAAGGGTTCTTTTGTTACGGAACCCTAAAAATACACGTACAATGCCAATACTGTAAACAATAGCAATACCGTATATGCTGTAAGGCTCTGGAATGCCTTACCCCATGTTACCCGAGACAGGCCTACTGGTTAAATTTATAGAGGGAAAACATAAGAGCACCATCTTTCTCTTTATCTTTACTACTATAGTAGGTATGTATACGTATATAATGTAGTTATTGAAATGAAATGAAATCAGTTTATTTGCTAGAACATGGTAGGATACATGGAAGGCCTTATGTTATAGTAGCGACTACAGTATGAGGTTCTTCAAAAGGGGTGTTTGGAAATTTTTAAAGGGTCGGCAACGCGCGTGTGTTGCCTCTGGTATTGCCGGCGTCCATAGGCTACGGTAACCGCTTACCAACAGGTGGGCTGTAAGCTTGTCTGCTACCTTGGTAGTATAAAAAAAAAATAGTGATGAGCACATTTTCTTGCTTCACAAGCATGCAAATGTTTTTTTTAACGGTGTACGTCTCTGTTAAAAAAAACAAAGGATAAATAAAAAAAAATAAAAAAAAATGGTGGTTTATTATGGTGGTCTAATAAATTTAATACCAATCAATTCATTAATAATAATTAATAAATTACAATCTTGTGGTATCTGAGCAAACTAAGCCAACACACATAATTAATTTTGTAAAAATTAAAAAACCTTCAACGCAATGAAACGGCTGAACCGATTTTGATCAAACATAGCTAAGAACACTCCCGTCAAATTCATCTAACAAAAAAAAAAAAAACTGAATCGGTTCATCCGTTCGGCAGCTACAATGCCACAGACAGACACACACACACACAGTCACATCAAATTTATAACACCCCGTCGTGTTTGCGTCGGGGGTTAAAAAAAACCTAGTCCAAAATATATAAAAAATCTTTAGAATCATAAATTCACAATAGATAATTAATATTATAATTTATGTATTACTTATTTTATTTCAATTTGCACCAGCCTACCTTTATAATCACCTCTCCCTAGCCTCATTAGTTTGCTTTAAGAAACCTCGCTCGCCTATGTCCGCTAACTTTTACTGTATTTAATGTGTTTACTTGTGTGCAATAAAGAATAGAGTACAATAATCTTGTGAAATATGTCCGAAGTGTTTGTGGTGTTAATTTTTAGGGTTCCGTACCCAAAGGGTAAAACGGGACCCTATTACTAAGGCTCCGTTGTCCGTCTGTCCGCCTGTCACCAGGCTGTATCTCATGAACCGTGATAGATAGACAGTTGACATTTTAACAGATGATGTATTTCTGTTGCCTCTATAACAGCAAATACAAAAAAAATATTATTTAAGGAGGCTCCCATACAACACACGTGTGTTTTTTGCCGTTTTTATAGATAATGGTATGGAACCCTTCGTGCACGAGTCAACTCGCACTTGGCTGGTTTTTTAAGTTCATAATATCAACAGTTGCCAGAAGGGTGTGCCAGATGGCCATTGCGAATACTGTTTACGATATTAAGCTAAGAGTCAGCAAGCACTGTATGTTTGGGCGTGCTAAAGTGCTATAAATGCGGACGAATGAGCTAAGAGGCACAAAATAGAAAAAGCTGTTCTACCGCGCTGCTAGGATAATTAACTTATAATTTATTTTCCAAGTTAACTTAAATACATTACAGTCACAAGATTTATTCAAATCGTCTTTTAAACTGGTTGAATTTATGCCTGATCCTCTTAAGAAAGCCTGGAAGAATGATGGAGCAAACAAGACTAAGTAGTATTTTTAATGTGTACATCTTTCCTCTCGCTGTCCTGCAATCTGTGGGAGTGATTTCGTGAAAAGGGATGGAAGTGTGTAAGAGGAAACGCGCATTTTTCCGAGAGGTTGGTAGCGCGCATTTTTCCAAGAGGTTGGTACTATCAGCCATATTTCTTATTACCAAGGAGTTGAGATGTCAGATGTTACACATCATGCATATATGTGACTCATGGACTTGTATACTAAGTCCATGATGAGACTACAGCTCGTTCACCGTAAGATGGCACCCGTAAATACTCCATGGCAGGTGCCAACTAACGTTGAACGGTCTGTACTGTAAGGCTCGCTCGTTTTTTTAATTCTAAAACGGACCTGACAGATTCCATGCCGTTGCCAAACTACAACACCAATTACACGTGACCACAGATCAAATAATACTAGATAGACCTCAGAAGAAGAACTATTCACCTGTGAGATAGACGTGACGTAGTATTCCACGTAGTTGAAAGTCTCATGAAATATTTCAAAGACAAGCTTAACTACTGAACTATAAATAAAATGGCATGCTGGTAAAAGACCTAAGAAGCTTGAAGACAATTTTCATTACGGTATCTTACAGTTTTGTCAAAAGAACGTTTGTAAAACTAATAACTTTGTTTACCGCTACTAAAGAAGCGAAGTCAAGGCAATTTGACCTACCCTCCTACCGCAAGTCTAGTTTGTAAGAGAATGGCTCTTTTAGACGAAGTTCACATGACAATGCACTAGGTGGAATATTTATCGTCTGTGGTCTTTGCTCTTTGTGTTATATCTCATGTCATAGGTGATATTTCTCAGATTGTACGAGTTTTAATATTGTAATTTTTATACAAGATTGAGTCAAAATAATGAATTAATCTGCCATTTTTGAAAAGAAACGACGTAATTCTTGTATAATTTATTTTATTGTATTATTTAGATTTATATCGTGTTACTTTGGTGGCATTTTAACCGATGTTAAACCAGTTTTATATGAAAAAAAGTTAAAAGTAGTAGTAAAATGATGTGTAAATTAGCTGGGTTATGACTTGATGGAGACTCTTGACGACTTGACTTACTTTTATTACTTGAATTAATTTTAAATTGACATTGGTTACATTGGGAATATTCCTGAGAAGACATTTAAAAAAAACATCTAAATGTAAAATCTACAGCTATAGGACACACTGGGGCATTTTTTTATAGTTTTAGTTTACGTTGTTTGAGAATACCATGTAAGGCTTTGCCGTGTGAACGCTTTCTCAGAGAAAGGCTCTTTTACTTCCACAATAAAGAAATTCATTCCCGTTTATGTGCGCAATCACAAACAATGTAGATGAGTACTGCTCATTAACTTGGTCTTTATGTAATGTCGTAGTTTTTGCGGAAACGGTCTCAACATTTCCGTAAGTGGGCGATATTTTGTTGTAACACTCGTGAATGGGCTACTGAATGACTTCTAGTTGATGAAGATAAACATGCTCTGCGGCATTCTCTTGATGTATATTTATCCTCTATGCTGTACCTTAGAAGTAAAATAGAGGTTTCAGAGGCATACGGCCCGTGGCCTGAGGTACACTGGTATTATATAAAATAGTTTCGCGACTGACTCACTAACTGACTATAAATTTTTTTTTTTTTTTTTTTTTTTTTTTTTATACTATTTGTGTGTCGAATCAAGCAAGAGGCCCACCTGATGTTAAGCGGTAACCTCTGCCTATGAACAGTGCATTACCACATAGGTCACGTCCACCTACGACGCAACCTATGTGGCATTGCACTGCGCCCGCCACCCTGAGACATAAAGATGAAAAGTCTCATGTGCCTGTAATTTCACCGGCACCCTTACCCTTCAAACCGGAACACAGCAATGCGAGCACTACTGCTTTGCGGCAGAAATAGGTATGGTGGTAGTACTTCCCCGGACGAACTCTTTCACAAAAAAGAACCTTAACCAACCTTAACCGCAAATTCCTGTCCTTTTGTGGCCTCGGAGTGCACTTGGAAAGGAATTCTGAAATTAGCCCCCTTAGAGGGTTGCAGCAGGGTGTTTACGGTTGCGCTAACACCAGGCAGAAATATTCATACAAAAAACGCCACGCGCCGTTTCATTCAAAAAGCCGTTTTCATTGAATTTCACAAAACCCTTTCAGTAAGCAGCTTTGTTCTATTGATATTATTATTTTTATTTTTTTCCCAATAACATGCACCATTTTAATAAACAATCGAATCTAGCCAAAACTTAGAGGTAATTTTGTTTTTAGGGTTCCGTAACCAAACTACAGAACCCTTATAGATTCGTCATGTCTGTCTGTCTGTCTGTCTGTCTGTCTGTCTGTCCGTGTATGTCACAGCCACTTTTTTCCGAAACTATAAGAGCTATGCTGTTGAAACTTGGTAAGTAGATGTATTCTGTGAACCGCATTAAGATTTACACACAAAAATAGTAAAAAATCGAGAACTTTTTGGGGTTCCCCATACTTGGAACGGAAACTCATTTTTTTTTTGCATCATACCCTTACGTGTATAGGTTACGTCTTATCTATGGATAGGTCTTCAAAAATGTTATTGAGGTTTCTAATATATTTTTTTTCTAAACTGAATAGTTTGCGCGGGAGACACTTCCAAAGTGGTAAAAAGTGTGTCCCCCCCCCCATAACTTCTAAAATAAGAGAATGATAAAACTAAAAAAAAAAAATTATGTACATTACCATGTAAACTTCCAACGTAAATTGGTTTGAACGAGATCTAGTAAATAGTTTTTTATGTTTGGGGAACCCCATACTTAAAACTGAAACTCAAAAAAAAAAAAAAAACCCGTACGTGTGGGGTATATAGGTCTTCAAAAATGATATTGAGGTTTCTAATATCATTTTTTCTAAACTGAATAGTTTGCGCGAGAGGCACTTCCAAAGTGGTAAAAAGTGTCATGCCCCCCATAACTTCTAAAATAAGAGAATGATAAAACTAAAAAAAAAAAAATATGTACATTACCATGTAAACTTCCAACGAAAATTGGTTTGAACGAGATCTAGTAAGTAGTTTTTTTTAATACGTCATAAATCGTAATCCATCCGAGTACTTTTATATTATGTTACTTGCTGCTACGGAACCCTTCATGGGCGAGTCCGACTAGCACTTGGCCGCTTTTTTTTCTACAGAGAAAATATTGTCCTATCGTTTTTCTGGTACAGTAATCCCTCGGAATTGTAATGTAGTATCCTTGCATATTTTAATTTGAATATTGTTTTTAGTCGGTTAAAAATAAAATCTACGATTTGGAATTGTTATGGAAAAAAAAACTGTATGCGGACAAAGTCGCGGGCGTTCTGTTATAGTCTAATCATAAACTTTCGCTTGTATAATATTAATAGGAAGTAGGAAAAGATTAACTTTCTAACCACAAAGTACTCCACATTAAACCAATTACGTACATCTCCAACACGAGCCCACAGTTTCTCAAATCCATAAAATCATTTCCCGGCGCGGGACCACGACCGGACGAGCCAGCGATTCCCAACACTTGTTTACGGCCAATAAACGGACCCCTTTTACTTTTTACTGCAATTCTCGATCGTGCTGTACAGTAAGTAGCCTAGTGGGAGTTGATCCGGTATGTGTACCTAATGCTTGAGGGTTTGGGACAGATGGTCACAAATAAATACTGTAAAGTAAAAGATTGTTTCCCGCAATGCAAATATACGCATCGCCATACTTATAATAGACACAAAACATATGCATATTTTTATATATTTTATAATTCAATGTTAATGAATTATTGTTGTTTGTAATCATTTCTTAAATAAATATTTTATAGACTAAATAAATCCTTTTTTATTAAACTATGTTTATTTTATGCCTGCGACGCAGGAGCTTGCGGGTTCGATTCCCGCCTCAAAATTTGTAAGATCTGCAAACAAATTCAGGGTCTTTTGGGTATTTTCTATGGTGAAAGTTCGCCTGCGACGCAGGAGGACGCGGGTTCGATTCCCGCCTCGGAAAAAATATTTGTACGATCGCAGATATTTGTTCAGGGTGTTCTGGGTATTTTCTATGTACCTATAATAAAATATATCTATCTATGTAATGTATTGTATTAAGTACTAGCGACTCGCCCCGGCTTCGCACGGGTAGCCCCCGGTGACCCCCCCCTCCTACCCCTCCCCCCTAGGTCAATCTCCTGGTTTTAAGCTATCTCCTTACCAATTTTCAGCCAAATCGGTTCACCCGTTCTTGAGTTATAAGTGGTGTAACTAACACGACTTTGTTTTATATATATATATATATAGATATCAGTTATCTAGTACCCATAACACAAGCTCTGCTTAGCTTTTGGCTAGATAATGTGTGTGAACTGTCCAGCATTATTTATATATTTATTGTGTAGCCGTGCTACTAATAATACTTATTAACCTTGGAATCGTTACACCATGTTTTGTCTCATTCGATCGAGCTTGAAATTGCCTGTCAATGCAAAAGACAAAACACTGTGTTACTATTACTGGTATGATTACCGTTTTATAGAAGCACGGTAGTGTTTTTACTATGCTCACCTCTTTCTTATAAAGGGTAAAAATATTCGCATCTCAAAAATCTGCGGCAAAATGTGACGCAATGGGTTTCTGAGCGCAGCTATAAAGCTGTCCATAGGTATGAAAACAGAGATAAAAGTAACGTACTGTATACACTTCTGAACACCATTGAGGCATATTCATATCTACCCCCCTTTCACCAGCTGCCTTTCGGAAATCATTTCACCTATCGATCCGGCTCAGTAACCCATCATCCACATTCACCCGAAACCATTTAATTTTTCAAGTTTGATAACTGAATTTATACCAGTTTCGCAGATCCCATCTATAATCGATCCCAAGTAGAAAAGTTCTCCCTTTGTCAGAACAAGTTGAGGCAACTTTGGAGTTTTTTTTTCTCGAGTTAAGGGCTATCAGGATCTACTTTCAAAAGCAATTTCCTCACGGAGATGGAGCGAGTTAAAGGATAAGTTTTAAATTCACTCGCAATATTTTGTCTGGGGATTAATCTAGATGCATTGCGCCTTTTAAGATTTATAAGGTCTCTGTGAGATAATGCTAATAAAAAACAGCAATTTGGTGTTATTGCAATTTTTTTAACGTGAGTACTCATTTTATCTTTCATATACGCCGTTTTTATCTGGATGTTTCTGATTCCGAAACAAATAAGCATCCAATTATGGAGATCAACAGAGTCATTTAAAAGTTTAAAAAAAAACTATTATTAGAGTTCCATTAGAATTGGAAAAACACGCATATGGAAGCACATCGATGCCTAACACGCATATTGTAGGGCCCTGAAGTTAATAACTCTATTCATGAATAGATGTCGCAACAGGAAAAAAAATGCCATTCCGTGCAATTGTCTTACAAAATCATTTTTGCGAGTCCATGATCCTGGAATGGAAACGCCTGCACCAACTTCAACCAAACATACCTAAGACTAAGAACCATCTCACCTTTCATATAAAGAAAACGGCGTCTAAATCGGTCAAACAGTGTGGAGACAAATTACTCGTTTGCACACACAAACGCACAACCTCTCACCCTACTATAAAAAACATGGTATTTCAATGAATATTGTCTATATTTTTGTTTGAAATATGAACAGCTAATAATGGATACCTGCATAGTTTAATTTAGATTTAAGTGGCACTATTATCGAAAACATCGACTAGGTATTTCCGAAGCCACAATTGAATAGTTGCTGGTGTGGGGCTTGTTGGAATGCCACAAGCTGGTTGCTGCCGCGTGATGCATTGTCCTGCAACAGGTCGGAATGTGGCCTTTTAATACACGCTGTATATCTACTTTATATACTAAAGGATTCCAGTGTAGCATGTTTATTTATCTTATTCAGGATGCCTGCGGGCTGTGTCGTGTTTTTTTTTCAGCTGCTACAGAGAATACAAAACCTTTTTCACTACTTTTATAAAATTTATGTACGAATAAAGGTCACATAGCACACATATCAACTCGGAAAGGGATCGTTGTGGAGATTTTTCATGCAAAAATCAACACTTATCTTAGGAGGTGAATTTAGAAAATTCCTTTTATAATAAGTGTACTCGTAGACAAAACGGGAGAAATATGTCCAGCAATGGACTTCTACAGGCTGATGATGATGATGATGGTTATAGTTTTAATACCCCTCCATATTTACTGTGACTCAAATTTTAGGATTGGGTTGAAACAAGAACAGAAATTTGGTAAAACGTTACTACACCTAAATGGGTAGAAAATTATGGCTGTGAACGCGTGGTCCGACAGCACAGTCCGCTCGATCGGACGACGTGAACTTTTTTTCCTTTTGGTCCTATGCAATAAGTGGACCACGAACACTCTAACGTGATCCGGCCACTTCGTCCCCTCGGTCGGACGACGTGAACTTTTTTTCCTTTTGGTCCTATGCAATAAGTGGACCACGAACACTCTAACGTGATCCGGCCACTTCGTCCCCTCGGTCGGACGACGTGAACTTTTTTTCCTTTTGGTCCTATGCAATAAGTGGACCACGAACACTCTAACGTGATCCGGCCACTTCGTCCCCTCGGTCGGACGACGTGAACTTTTTTTCCTATTGGTTATTGGGTAGAAACAAGAAGCACTCATAAAGGAATTTACATTTACTCTTCAAATGTTAGGTCTCTATGACTTACGATTCAGGCTGTACCTAATTTACATTTACTCTTCAAATGTTAGGTCTCTATGACTTACGATTCAGGCTGTACCTAATTTACATTTACTCTTCAAATGTTAGGTCTCTATGACTTACGATTCAGGCTGTACCTAATTTACATTTACTCTTCAAATGTTAGGTCTCTATGACTTACGATTCAGGCTGTACCTAATTTACATTTACTCTTCAAATGTTAGGTCTCTATGACTTACGATTCAGGCTGTACCTAATTTACATTTACTCTTCAAATGTTAGGTCTCTATGACTTACGATTCAGGCTGTACCTAATTTACATTTACTCTTCAAATGTTAGGTCTCTATGACTTACGATTCAGGCTGTACCTAATTTACATTTACTCTTCAAATGTTAGGTCTCTATGACTTACGATTCAGGCTGTACCTACATTAAAATTTGCCCCTGGTTCAGCCAGGTGAACTATGTAGGTAGACTACGGGCAGGGACTGGTTATTAGTCAGCGAGTCAGTCAGTCAGTCACGCAATGATGTATTGATCTGTATAGATAGACCCGAGAAGCAATGTTTTTGTTGGGTTATTAATTTTCACTGCTTAAGAGGTTAATGTGGTGTGTCCGGCCTGAGAATATACACCTCCGTCTCCTCCATGTCGTAAAAGCCGACTAAGAGATTACACCAGGGTATGGGCAGCAGCATCCACCGGAATACTCAATACCAATACTCACACCAATCCACCTGACAAGCGTGGTGTTTTTTTTTTGTATATTATGAGGTGACAATCAAGCAGACGGCCCGCCTGATGTAAAGCAGTCACCGCCAACTATGGACATCTGCAACACCCACGGTATTGCAAACGCGCTGCCTACCATTAAGAGCCCTATTAATATATCTCTTGTATTTACCCATATTGCAGTCCTGTGGGTAATATATCTCTTGTATTTACCCATATTGCAGTCCTGTGGGAAGACATCCAACGGGAGCGCATTCCAGGCCTTGCAGGTGCGCGGGAGAAACGATCGCGTGAAACGCACTGTGCGAGACCTCCACGCATCCAAAATGTGCGGGTGAGCTCGCTCACGATGGCGGGATGTGCGGTTATAACAGTGCGAAGCTGGGATTAGTTCAAACAGCTCCTCAGAGCATTCCCCGTTAAAAATCTTATAAAAGACGCTAAGCGAGCCAATATCTCGGCGCACGCTCAACGGCTCTAGATCCCTGGTTAAAAAAAGGCCAAGAACCGCTGCTCTAGAGCCAAATTAAAAAAGCAGCCAAGTGCGAGTCAGACTCGCCCATGAAGGGTTCCGTAGCAGCAAGTAACATAATTAAAAGCTTATGTTTATGAAATTATATGTTTATTTTTATATTTGAGTTGATTGAATGAAAGGTATATTGCGGTTTACGATTTATGACGTATTAAAATAAACTACTTACTAGATCTCGTTCAAATCAATTTTCGGTGGAAGTTTACAAGGTACATCATATTTTTTTTTGTAGTTTTATCATTTTCTCATTTTCTTTTTTTAGAAGTTACCAGGGGGGGGGGGGGGGAGGTACACACATTTTATCACTTTGGAAGTGTCTCTCGCGCAAACTATGCAGTTTAGGAAAAATATATATTAGAAACCTCAATATAATTGAAGACCTATCCATAAATACACAACAAGTATGGGTTTGATGAAAAAAAAATTGAGATTCAGTGTTAAGTATGAGGAACCCCCAAAATTTATTGATTTTTAAATTTTTGTGTGAAAATCTTAATGCACAAAATACATCTACTTAACAAGTTTCAGCAGCATAGTTTCTTATTGTTTCGGAAAAAGTGGCTGTGACATACACACGGACAGACAGACATGACGAATCCATACGGGTTCCGTTTTTTGCCATTTGGCTACGGAACCCTAAAAACAGACTATATTGTTTGATAGCTACTTGCATACCAATACATCGATGCATTATTTAGCAATTCAAATGCAATTAAAATAAATGACAGGACTCGAACAATAGTCTCCAGTGAACATCAATAATATACTATTTCAAGCATTCATGCATGCACTGGTTTTGTTGTCGTATTTGATCGAACCGCACTCGGATTTCCAATAAAATTTGTTCATAATAAATAGCTACCCAAACGTGGAGGAACTATCTCCTGGAGTCTGATATAGCAAGCGATTGTGCACAAAAAGAGCCTGCTTTTCAAGAGGCACTGAATACTTTGACCACACTGGTTTAAGAAATGGTAACTAAGTTCTTATAACCCCCGACGTAAAAACGAAGGGGTGTTATAAGTTTGACGTGTCTGTGTGTGTGTGTGTGTGTGTCTGTCTGTCCCATCGTAGCTCCCGAACGGATGAACCGTTTTTTTTTTTTTTGTTTGAAATGTGTATTTGTCGGGAGTATTCTTAGATTTGTTTGATCAAAATCGGTTCAGCCGTTTTCCGTTGGGTTTTTTTTTAATTTTTACAAAATTAATTACTTGTTAATCATATCACTATAGCAGAAAAAGCAAGGGAATATTATTCTATCAGTATTATCATAACATCCAACATTAAAAGGTTTCGCGTGATCAGAACGGAAAAACCCCACATTTATAGCCCTGATCTCACCCTAGGTGTTGTGGTAACATGGTACTCATAGTTCCTGATATCCGGGGATCCTAGTGCGCATGGATTAGAACTATGTATGTGACTGCTGGGTTAATGGGTGCTGTTATGTTATGTTTTTTTAAGAAAGAGGAAGTGTTTTTTTATACTACTTGGAATGATGGATCAAGCATATGGCCCATCTGATGTTAAGTGATACCCTCTGCCTATGAGCAGTGCATTACCTCATAGGTCACGTCCACCTAGGACGCACCCTATGTGGCATTGCACTGCGCCCGACACCCTGAGATATAAACATGAAAAGTCTCATGTGCCTGTAATTTCACCGGCACCCTTACCCTTCAAACCGAAACACATCAATGCGAGCACTACTGGTTTGCGTCAGAAGTAGGTATGGTATGGTCAGAAGTAGGTAGGTATCTCTTCCATAGGTACTTCCTCGGAAGAACTCTTTCAAAAAAAAGCTCTGCTACTACTAAAAGTGTAGTGTGGATGAAATGATACAGTGCACCTCACAGGAAGGCTACATAATAATTCTGATGATGCTAGTCCAAGGTTGGATGCTTCAATTCGCCAGCTGTGCGTGATTGTACACTTCGGACGGGATCCACCACAGATGCATGTCGGGACACTCCAAATATTTAATTTATTTCATTCGATATTGCCTGTCTGTGCCCCGGGAATTCATCAGGTATGTGTGTTCAGTACTTTATACACTGCATACTGGGAATTTCCGAGTATCTTTGACATGGCTTGTGTTTCTATTTTAATGGGGAGACACACTGCTTATTTATCACGGTAGGTGGCGCATAATCGCTGGTGTTGTTTCATAGCTAAACAAAGGTCTATAAACGTTTAAAAAAAAACTGCCAAAACTGTCAAATATCAATGGATAATTTTAGTAAATAAACATTCATTAATAGTCTGGCATAAAACATGCCTCTATGTGTAGTGCATTTCAGTGTAAAAATTGTACTGGATTTGTAATGATTTGATATATGTGGGTAGGCATTCATGTGAATGAATAAACAGTCTTGAACTAGCCATCTTGTTGTTTACATCATGGTGACAGCGGTAAACCGAATTATTGTGCACAAAGACTTCTCGCAGTGTGTAATTATAGTGATAATATCGAAAGGTGTTATAAATAATGGAGCATGCTCGTGCTCCAGCTCGGTTAACCTTGGAAGGTGGGCCAGCGTCGCGCGCCGACGCGTGGCAGAGATGGCTGCGGCAATTCCAAGTGTTTGTTAAAGCATCGGGTGTGCATAAGGAAAGTAGTGACGTACAAGCCAGTTTATAGACAAATTTAATCGGTCCCGAGGGATATGATATTTATATGACATTGAAATTCAATGATGAAGCTGATCGAGAGGACTTGAAAAAACTAATCGAAGCTTTCAATGTGTACTTCGGTACTAAAACCAATATAATAATGGTTCGATTCAAATTCTTCACCCGGAACCAGGAAACCGGTGAGAGCATAGATGAATACGTCACGGCTTTAAAACTATTGAGCCAGAAGTGCGAGTTTGGGCAACTGGAAGATAGCTTGGTTCGAGACAAGGTCGTTTGCGGTGTCGCCGACAGTGGCGTGCGAGACCGGTTGCTAAGGGCTGATGAGCTAACGTTGGAAAAGACTGTAAAAATTTGCCAAGCCAATGAAACTTCAATAGATCAGAGCCGTCAAATTGAAGGTGTCAAAAGTGAACCAAAACCCACATCGGTGGAAGCGTTATGGAGATCCGGAGCATTCCAGCGTGGAGCTAAGGCATTCGCGGGCGGGCGCGGCTACGGTGCTGGCGGGGCGAGCCGGGCGCGCGGCGGCGACGGCAGCGAGCGGAGTGCGCGCGCAGCAGGCGTGAGCTGGCCGAGCGGGGCCGGCCGCGGCGGCGTAAGCGGCGACGGCGCGCGTGCAGGGCGCGCCGGGGCGTGCGGCGCGTGCACCAGGGTTCACTGTGACGGAGGTGATCGGTGTGTGGCCAAAAGAGTGAAGTGTTTCATTTGCGGCAATAAAGGCCATTATAAAGCGATGTGCCAGACAAGGAAATATAAGAAAGTTTATGAGGTAAATGAGGACAGCGCCGACGACGGTGAGTTGTATTACATATCTACAATTGAGTGTGTCGATTCTATTTCAAGGACAAATGATGATAAATGGCGTGAAACATTCTATTTACCCGAGTGTAGGTCTAGACACGAATTTAAATTGGACACGGGTTCTGACTTAAATGTTTTATCACAAGTGGATTTTGTCAAGTTAGGATTTTCTTTGTCGCAGCTGAGTATAGATAAGGTACGCGCAAAATCTTTTTGTGGTAATTACTTATCAATTGTAGGTTCGACTACAATTAAACTCGAACATAAAAAGCGTGAATATCAGTTAAAATTTGTAATATCCGGTGAGACCTGTCAGAGCATTTTGGGAAAACACGGTTTAGAGGAATTAGGATTAATACAAAGAATTTACTCAATCAATTTGGAAAATTATGATGATTTATTTAAAGGTTTAGGTAACTTGCCGGGACGCTATAAAATACCGTTAGAAAGTGAAGCTAGCCCTTGCATATGCCCTGTCAGGAAGATACCTATTGGTGTGAGGGACCAACTGCAAAGAGAGTTGACCCGGATGGAGGAGTAAGGAGTTATAAGGAAGGTAACACACCCAACCTCTTGGGTCAACGGTATCGTCATCGTAGCTAAGAAGAATGCTAGCTTGAGAGTATGCTTGGATCCACGACCTCTCAACAAGGTAATCAGGCGACAGCATTACCCCTTGCCGACTATAACTGAAATAGCCACCCAGTTAAAGGGTGCGCGGTATTTTAGTAAGTTGGATGCCAAGTCAGGCTTCTGGATGGTTCAGCTCGATGAAGAGAGTGCCGACTTATGCACTTTTGGCACTCCGTTCGGCAGATACCAGTATTTGCGGCTACCCTACGGAATTAACTCGGCTTCGGAAGTTTTTCATGCCAAGGTTCGACAGCTCCTCGAAGACCTGGAAGGAGTTGATTCCTTTGTCGACGATATTATCGTTTGGGCGTCCACGAAAGAAGAACACGATAAACGTCTTGCCTGTCTCCTTTATAGGGCCCGCTGCGTCGGTATAAAATTTTACCGCGATAAATGTGAATTTTGTGTGACAGAGGTCACCTACCTGGGCCACACATTTAGCGTCAAGGGCATGAAAATAGATCATGCAAAGTTGAGAGCTATCACAGAGATGCCCAGCCCGAGTGACAGGCAAGCACTCGAGAGGTTTCTCGGTATGGTAAACTATGTAAGTAAATTTATCCCCAACTACTCTGAAAAGGTTAGTCCGTTGCGCAACCTGCTGAAGAAGGACAGCGAGTGGTGTTGGGGCGCGTGTGAGGAGCGCGTGGTGAGCTCGCTGAAAAGCGCGCTGTGCAGCGCGCCGGTGCTGACGCTGTACGCGGCGCGCGAGCCCGCGCTGCTGTCAGTGGACGCGAGCTCGCGGGCGCTCGGCGCTGTGCTGCTGCAGGGAGGGCGGCCGGTCGAGTTTGCGTCGCTCACACTCACAGATACGCAGCAGAGGTACGCTCAGATAAAAAAGGAGATGCTCGCAATTGTTTTCGCTCTAGAAAGATTTAACCAGTATGTTTTTGGCAAGAGCAATATCACTGTGGAAACGGACCACAAGCCGCTTGAAGCACTCTTCAAAAAGTCGCTCGATTCAGTCCCGGCGAGACTGCAACGTCTGATGCTTCGTACTCAGCGATATGACTTTCAGGTCGTCTACAAACCAGGAAAATACATGTATATAGCTGACACCCTCTCGCGGGCACCGCTTCCAGAACGCCTGCACACCAAGTTGTCTGAGGAAATAGAAGAGCAGACCTGCTTTCTGCTACAGAACGTTAGAGTCAGCGAGGAGCGACTTAAGTTGATAAAGGGACATATGGGCCATGACAGTGAGTCTAAGGTTTTAATAGATTCCATTTTGCACGGCTGGCCTACAAATAAATATCAAACGGAAGAATGCGTGCGGCAGTACTGGAGCTACAGAGAAGGTTTAGAATATGCGCATGGTGTAATATTCTGCAATAATTTAGTTTTTATTCCACGAGAGCTGCGGAGCGAAATGCTTTCGCGTGTGCACGAGGGACACCTTGGCATCGACCGGTGCAAGCGACGAGCGCGTGACGTCATGTTTTGGGCGGGGATGGCGCGCGACGTCGAGCAGACGGTCCGCCGGTGCCGCGTATGCGCCGAGCACGCAGCACGCCCCATGCGCGAACCCATGGTACCTCACGTTATTCCACATTTGCCGTGGTCAAAACTGGGCTCTGACATATTTGAATATTCTAGAGCGTATTATTTAATTATAGTTGATTATCTAACAAACTATGTAGAAGTATGTCCAATAAAAGGTATCACATCTAAACAGGCTATCTTAGCGATGAAGGATCAGTTCGCCCGACACGGGATTCCCGAGGAACTAATAACAGACAATGGTCCGGCATATGCGTCTAAAGAGTTTAGGAGCTTCGCGCAGGCCTGGGGATTCAAGACACCACCTCTTCTCCTAGCTACCCCCAATCTAACGGACGAAGCGAGCGTGCCGTGCGCACCGTTAAAGAGTTGATAAAAAAGTGTTTAGACTCTAATCAAGATTTCTACCTGGCCCTGCTCAATTATAGGTCGACCGCGAGAGACGGCATAGCGAGTCCTGCCCAACTACTCATGGGTCGAAGGCTCAACACGCGCTTGCCATCGCACCCTGACAAATTAAAGCCAGACAGGAATAATGCGGCTGACCTTGAAAACATTTTGCGAAATCAAGAAAGAAGCCGCCATCAGTACGATAGAAGCGCTCGAGCGCTTCCGAAGCTGCACCCCGGCGACGAGGTGGTGACGGCAGACGGCGCCGCGCGGCGCCACATGCGCGTCTCTTCTCGCGCTCCAGAACCGCGGTCCTACCTAGTCACTGATGGCGCGGGAAAGGTCTTCCGTAGGAATAGGAGGCACCTTATTAAAATCCCCGAATCACCGTCTTCTGCCACATTGTTCGATGAGACGATGCGTGAGGACGAGGCGTATGGCGGGGGCCTCGGAGACATAACCGAGAAACAATCAGAATCCTTCGGTTCGTGTGTGAACACCGATGATGACTCAGATCACGATTGTCCATCGGATGAATCTCCGAATCCCTCAAATCAACGTCATGTTAGGGCTGCTGCAATAGATGCTAAGAAAAAGTTAAAACTGGTACGGTATTGATATTTCGTATACGGTTACTTACCTAATCTATTAATAATTATTTATCTAATAAAAAGTAACTAAACATGCCTACCCAAAATGCTTCTGTGGGTTTAATTAATAACTAGGTGTAAATAGCTACTATTGTGAAGTAGATAAAACCACAGTCATATAATTTTCTTCCGAATTTTGTTTGTAATTGTTAACCCGTTTTCAAAACGATTGCTAAGAAGTAGTTATGTTAAACAATATATTATAATATTATTGTATATGGATTTGTTTAACTAAATAATAATGATTAGTTAAATATAGTTTATAAATAATGATACCATACTCCTATAATTCAATACCTATTCTAAACTTTAGGTACATACTCATTTTATATTATTTTTAGATAATACATGCATGCAATAAACTATGCATGTTTCTGCCCCATACTGTCGTTGATCATTGTGCCTACTTTTACCTGCCTGCTGTAATGTTATGATTTTATGATATGATATAGGTACTTGTTTCTTTATTTATTTTTTCCGAGAAAGAAGGAGATAGGTTCTGTATTCACCTATATCTATTAAATTGAATGTTTAACTTAAATACCGATGGTACAAATTACTGTCTGTAAAACTAGATTATTAAGGGAAAGATGTACTGGATTTGTAATGATTTGATATATGTGGGTAGGCATTTATGCGAATGAATAAACAGTCTTGAACTAGCCATCTTGTTGTTTACATCAAAAATAAAGGTACAACCGATTCCCTTCTGATGAGAAAAAGATAAGACCACTAAATGACAAGCACCAGCGATGGTGGCGCCATCTGAGATTAGTTTTGCCTGTGGCTCCCCATTGCATGACACATATATAAATAAATCCTCTATGCATGACACAAAGGTACATTTCTCTGCAATGCAATTCTCTAACAACCTCCGTAGACATTTATTTTGACTTTTAGTACGGTCGCAAAAAATAGGGTTAGATGGAAGAAGGTCAAAAGTTAATAAAACTTCGGGATGTTGTTCAGGGATGGTTAATTAACATTTTCTCAAGTTTTGGACCTCGTTGACCCTGTGCGAAAAGAGGGTGGGGGGAGGGGAGAACTGCAAAATTTCGAGCTTCCTCGGGTTTTTTCTCAAAAACTTTTTCCCTTCCCTCCTAGGGTAAAAGTTACTACTTTTTTGTAGAACGTAAACTTTACTATAATTTTGATTATACAAACAAGATTGTATATTGATAGATTATATGGCGCCTAGTTTTTTTTTCTTTTCAATTTGCTAAAAAATGGCTGAAAATGCTAAATTCCACCTTATTTCTTTTGTTATACCCGAATAATGATATAATATTGTTATAATTATGGTTCCTGGTTACAATTACCTACTTTGGGAACCCCCCACTCCCCTCCACGCAAACCAGTTCTCAAACGCTGATTTTCTTGTCTAACGAAAACCCAACCATATTCACATCATCATGTTGGTATTGATATTACGAGTATAATCCAGTCAAGTTAAACATGAAAAGGGGGTCGTGCTTGGAAAAGTTCCGGTTACGTTGATTTTTTTATGTTGTTAAGACCTTAACCAATATTAAAAAACCAGATTTTCCAAGTGCTGTGCGAGCTGCCCAAAAAACCATGAAATTTTGTTAGGTTCAACATAAAAACATGATTGAATAGTCAAAATTATAGTAAATTTTACGTTCTAAGTTCTCTCCCCCCCTATTCACACAGGGTCATCGAGGTCCAAAACTTGGGAAAATGTTAATTAACTATCCCTGAACAACCTCCCAAAGTTTCATTAACTTTTGATCTTTTTCCATCTGAAACCGCCTGTCGACTGGACTATTTGACAAATAAACGATTTGGATTTTATAGTGCAAGTCAAACTCGCGTGGAGGGTTCCTCAGTGAATAAATTGCTTCGTATCTATTAATTATAACCATAAATTGATCATTTTTTTATTATAACCGGACTCGTTAGTGAGATTCGTTGGTGTAAGATTTGTCCTGGCTGCTAGCTTATTTAAGGAACGTGCTATTACTGGAAGAGAGCGTTAGCAGAGTCAGTCGTGGAAAGCAATGGCGGCGATGAGCTCACCATTTGGTGACCAAATCTATTTCCCACGATGGTGCAACCCACAGTGAAGAGGCCTATTGAGACTCTGCCTTCATGGAAAAAGTACAGTATGTATGTCACAAAAATAAAAAACAACACAAAGTAACAAATAAAGCAATCATACAAAATACAGATATTTAATTCTGAGATTCGTAGAAAGGGCCACAAACATTTTCTAAGCCATTGGAGACACACGCAATGGCAACCCTTCCTCGAGGACCCTCTCGGAACAGAACACACACCCAAGGGCCCTCCGATCAAAGGTAGCACTCGACCGTTTCACCAATATTAGATAAAATATATTTAAGTTGACATGATTTTTTGTTCTCCGTTTCATCATCGGCATGTACAAGTCCACTGCTGGACAAACGCCTCTTCCATAGAATGCCACGTCGAAGAATCTTGAGCCGCCTCTATTCACCGCCTTCCAGTCACAGAGTTCTCTGTATATATTTGATAAATAAATCTATTCTCCGACAGTCTTTTTCACGATTTTTTGTCAACCATAATTTTTATTTTATTTCAATTCCCTACACCCCTATACCCACCCCGTAGACCACAAAAGGAACACACCCTCTTAATTTAAGGTCTCTAGACCAACAGGGCCACTGACTTCAAGTTATTATGCTCTCCAGGTATATTAAGGATGTGCTCCTTGATCCGGATTTCTGGCCGGCTGGCATTGTTTACCGACGCTATAGGGAAGCGTTATCGAAACCAAATCCCTCTATTGACGTTAAGTGATAGTTTTAGGTATAAAATATGTATGCTACCTAAGGTATATATCTATATGGGCTCATGTTTAGGAATAATTTTACTAAAGGTCCAGTATAAACGATTCTACTCGTATATGAGGTGAGAAGCGTTACCTTGCCGTAACACAGTTTTTTAACTAGCACGGAAGGCAAAGTCTTTTATTTTCATA
Organism: Operophtera brumata; assembly: GCA_932527175.1. Lineage (NCBI taxonomy): Eukaryota > Metazoa > Arthropoda > Insecta > Lepidoptera > Geometridae > Operophtera > Operophtera brumata. Next base: position 35,330,687 of record OW052226.1, read on the forward strand.
TACTTACGAACATCTTTAATTGTGTTTTGTTGTACCTACTCTAAGTGAAATAAACTTATCTTTATCTTCATATGACTAACGGCACAAATAAAATAACAATATACTATAGTACTAACGGTTTAGACAGTGCGGTTATAGTCAGTCAGTGAGTGAGTGAGCCAGTCAGTCACGCAACGATTTTATATATTACCAGTGACTCGCCCCCGCTTCGCATGGGTAGCCCCCTGTGACCCCCCTCCCCCCCCCCCCTCCCCCTTATGTCAATCTCCTGGTTCTAAGCTACCACCCCACCAATTTTCAGCCAAATCGGTTCACACGTTCTTAAGTTATACTCGTAAGTGGTGTAACTAACACGACTTTGTTTTATATATTTATAGACTAGCGACTCGCCCCGGCTTTGCACGGATAGCTCTCGGTGAAAAACAGCCCCCCCCTGATATTTTATTAATTATTCTGCTATTCGGAGCGGAGAAGAATCCACCAAAAAGAGATAACTAACATCGGTCCAGCCGATATTGAGTTATAAGTGGTGTAACTAACACGACTTTGTTTTATATATATATATAGATATTGATTTATATACAAGTTTTCACAAAAGAGAATATAAAATCACTGAGTCCCTCTCAAATATCCTTTCATAAACCAGGGCCGTAAAATAATAACGATACGCCAGAGAACCTATGTGAAGAACATAATCTTATTATAAGGCCGTTAGAGCACGAGCGAGTTTAATCGTCACCGTAAACAAAATCTCATATCAACTTCCACTGTGCCTGTGTAAACAGGACTTAATAATTGAAAATTTTCTCCTCTAAACTTGGTCGTGGCACATAAATTCAACTGTTTACCGTACAGTGCGATTGTGTCGCGAAACTCGTGAAGTTAGCAACTTGCCAAGTCTGAATGGGCGTTAACCTACACTTCCGAGCCTCGTGATAGTAGACGTCCGTGCCGCTCGATAGTCTTGCCGTGATAATGCGGGTTTATATCCGTTAACTCCCTTGGGTGCTGATTCTCTATAAACAATCGCTGATGACTTACGATTTGTTTCGTTATTAGTAAAGTTTTATTTATGCTTTAATTTCCTCAGACCTCTTGGTCTATAATTTACACGATTCCCATACAAAAATTGAACCTTCATTCCCTTAGAGCATTAATTCCCTTCGATTCTTTAGTAGTAGTAGATATTTTTTGTTAAAGAGTTCGCCCGGGGAAGTACTACCACCATACCTATTTCTGCCGCAAAACAGTAGTGCTCGCATTGCTGTGTTCCGATTTGAAGGGTAAGGGAGCCAGTGAAATTACAGGCACATGATTCTTTTCATCTTTATGTCTCAGGGTGGCGGGTGCAGTGCAATGCCACATAGGGCGCGTCCTAGGTGGACGTGACCTATGAGGTAATGCAATGTTCATAGGCAGGGGTTACCGCTTAACATCAGGTGGGCCATCTGCTTGTTCCGTCATTCAAGTAGTATTAAAAAAGAAAAAAAAAACATTCCCATATCTTTTTAACACATACCATTTATGTGGTAAAAGGCGGACGGACTGACGGCCTTACGGACTGGAACGGCTAGGCATCGTTACATCAGTGACGACCTCTCTGGCAGCAGGTTGCGGGTTCGATCCCGCCTCGGAACAAATATTTGTACGACCTGCAGATATTTGTTCAGGGTCTTCTGGGTATTCTCTATGAGTAACAAAAAATATCTATCTATGTAGGTAAGTTATTGTATTAAGTATATCAGTTATCTAGTACCCATGACACAAGCTCTGCTTATCTTGGGGCTAGTTAATTTTGTGTAAACTGTCCAGCATTATTTATTTATTTATTAGTGAAACTTTTTTCTAATCCTGCGAAAAAGACAGACCGACAACAAAATTATCCTTTAATGGTTCTATTGATACCTTTTGAGGCTCGGAACCCAAAAGCTGCCAAGCTGGGTCACTATTAAGTGAAAAAACCGCGCGTCAGTGTCGCGAAATAAATGTGTGGAAGTTTACTTCTAGAAAAAATACTTTGTATGATAAGTTATGTGCATGATTGTGTTTGCAATAGTCTGTATAAACAAACGTGTTTGATACGTCGCTCGAACAATAGAGTTCGAGGCAAACAATTAACTCTATTTGCTCGGTGTACGTCTTCATATTGGAGAGGTGGAAATGCCGGGTCGGGGTTCGACGGCCCGATTGATGAGAGAATATTATTTTGAACTAGCAGCGCCCCGCGGTTTCACCCGCGTATGTCTCGATCCTGTGAGAATATCGGGATAAAAATGTACCTTATGTGTTATTCCGGGAGTCCAGTTATCTCCATTCCAAATTTCATCCAAATCCGTCTAGCCGTTTCAGCGTGAAGAAATAACAAACACACTACACACACACACAAACTGTTGCCTTTATAATATTAGTGTGATGTGATATGATGTGATGACACTGTACTTTGGCCTTTCTTTGAGTCGAATGGGAAATCGAGAGTGGTTTCGTTCGTAGTGACACTGGTTAATTTTTGGTCACTCTGTTTTTGTGATGTCACCAACTAGATGTACCATCATCATCAGCATAACGACCTATGTGATGGGTGGGCGCAGAGCCGGCTGAGGTGCAAGAGGTTGCTGGTTCGATTCCAGCTGGGGAACAAGTGTTTATATGATCTGCAAATATTTGTTCCGGGACTGGATATGTACCATGGTACTCGTAGTTCCTATACCCACGACACAGACCTATGTAGATATGTGACTGTTGGTGTTATGTTATGTTATATTAAATAATAAATAAATAATGCTAGACAGTTCACACAACATTATCTAGCCCCAAGCTAAGCAGAGCTTGTGTTATAGGTACTAGGTAACTGATATATTTAATACAATATATTACATAGATAGATTTTATTATACATAGCAAATACCCAGAACACCCTGAACAAATATCTGCGATCGCACAAATATTTGTTCCGAGGCGGGAATCGAACCCGCATATTGTGTGTAGAAGTCGACTGCTGGGCGTAGGCCCCACCCATAGATTTCCACGACGACCTGTCTTGAGCCACCTCCGTCCACCGACTTCCTGCTACCTTTATAATGTCGTTCCTTTTATGACAATGCTGGCTAAAGATGTATGATCATCAGTCGGTAATCGCTGCTAAGCGATAAGACCGCCCATTGTACGTTTATTTATATAGTTAAGTTTGTTTCTTTTTGTTTGTATTTTTAGCTATTAAGGTGTACAATAAAGTATTTTCTTTCTATCTATCTATCTAAAAGTCCCTTTCCGGACTTGAACCTGCACCATAGAATGCAATACCATTAAAAATACCTTGTGACTGACGGTGAAAGAACTAATGCGGTGACTTACAAAGAAAAAACACCGACAGTAGTAGTAGAGCTTTTTTGTGAAAGAGTTCGTCCGGGGAAGTACTACCACCATACCTATTTCTGCCGCAAAGCAGTAATGCTCGCATTGCTGTGTTCCGGTTTGAAGGGTAAGGGTAAGGGTGAAATTACAGGCACATGAGACTTTTCATCTTTATGTCTCAGGGTGGCGGGTGCAGTGCAATGCCACATAGGGCGCGTCTTAGGTGGACGTGACCTATGAAGTAATGCACTGTTTATAGGCAGAGGTTACCGCTTAACATCAGTTGGGCCACCTGCTCGTTCCGTCATTCAAGTAGTAGAAAAAAAAGAAAGTTAACCCGTGTTTGAGAAAACTTCTATACACGCCTTACCGGCAGCTAGGCTTAGATGTATTCACTACTCACGTATATGGGCCTCAGCTGCGTTCGTCCGTCATCGCCTGACTTGCCGGCCCAGCAGTAATGTACTCTTTTCCTAAATATAATAAGTTAATCTATTACGCTATAACAATCACACATTCTATAAGTATTATTGTAAAGAGATACATACATCAATTAGAAACACGTCTTTTTACCCGAAGGGGTAGGCAGAGCCTTAATGAGCCTCTGTTCGACTGTTCCCATCGTGGAATATAGACTTGAAAAGTGGTGAGCTCATTGCCGCCATTGCTTCCCCCGACTAACTCGGCTCACGTTTTCTTTCAGTAATAACACATTCCATAATAAGCTAGCAGCCAGGACAAATCTTATACCAACGAATCTTATCAACAAGTCCGGGACATTATAAAGACAATACACGGTATTAACTTTTGAAACTATCATCGTAATGTACATACTTTTCACTAGAAATGGGATATTTATCATGATTTTCAAGTTTTAATTGTTTAAAATGGCGTGTGCAACTGTGCCGAAATATCGGGGACAATAAAAACTCAAAAATCATGGTAAATATCTTGTTTCTAGTGATTAGTAAATATACATTTATCTATATAAACAACAGTAAAAGAAATAATGTCTTAAACATTAGAATTTTAATTTTCCCGTTCAATTAAATATGAAATAGATACACCGAGGAGGTAAATAAGTTTCTGCTGCAAGAGGCAGTGAAGTGGATAGTCACGTTCGTTCTCTGTGCAAGCCTATTAGATAATGAAGTGATGGGAACGACACGGAGCGAGACATGCTTGACCTGTAGCTGAAGTGTATCCGGGAAGAGCTCTACTAGCTACCGAACTACTCATTTTAAACCATCAAGCAATCAATGCTTAAGTGTAAGAAGAAGTTTCGTATGTAGGCTTAAAAACTGTTAGAAAATCTGTCGTCAAGAGGAATGGTTCCTATGGCGTCTGGTACCACCGTGTCGGAAATAAATAAATAATAAAATAATAAATAATAATGCTGGACCAGTTCACACAACATTATCTAGCCCCAAGCTAAGCCAGAGCTTGTGTTATGGGTTGGTTATGGTTAACTGATATACTTAATACAATACATAACATAAATAGATATTTTTTATTATACATAGAAAACACCCAGAACACCCTGAACAAATATCTGCAGATCGCACAAATATTTGTTCCGAGGCGGGAATCGAACCTGCAACCTCCTGCGTCGCAGTCCAAGATTCTCCTGCTCGCTGATCGCTTTTAAAAATGTATTAATGTTAATGTATTAATTATGCAATGTTAATTTTTATGCTAATTATTCCCACCACGTCGCGAATAGCAAAAGTACAGTCAACGTTCAAAATAAAAACACTTAATTATTTTCAAATCTTTCTTTTATTAATGGATGAGGAACGATTTGTTTGTCGAAAAAGCATATAAAATAAGAAATATATCAATTATTTTTATTTATTTTTATTTTTTAAGTGATTAAGATTGAGAGATTTAGCAGATAGCCCACCAGATGTAACTGATAACCTCTGCCTATAACAATATAGTAACTCAGAAGCACTGCACCCGCCACCCTGGGGCATTAAGGTGAAAAGTCTCTAGTACCTATTATTTCATCGGAACCTATAGGTTCCGGTACCTTTGTAGCATTTAGTACTTATTTTAATGTTTTCTAAAAGATACATCTATATACATAGACACATTTTATACCTATTATTCAGGAGTTACCATAGACAGACAAAGTACCTCTCTTTAAAGTCCCGTGTCGTGGCCGTCCCGTCGCAATAAGAAGTAGCTGCATTTTCCATTTTAGAATGCTGTGCAAAATATGATCAAGTTCCACGAACTGTCAACAACTTTAAACTAGCTGAATTCTGCCAAGGTAGACTGTGTGCACGACAGGAAGGCATCTATGTACCTATAGCCTAATTTGTTAAATACATAATATGTATGTAACTCACGCCTGTTTCCGCGTGGTAAGCAGATACCACGGATTTCCATTTGCTATAATCACATAACACATAAAATAAATAACATAAATAACATTAACAGCATAAAAAACATAAATAACATAAATAACTAAATAACATAAATACCATAAATACCATAAATAACATAAACAACATAAATAGCAACACTCAACAGTCACGTGCCTATACACAAAAAAAAACACTTATGTAATTTATGTATGTATGTCTTTACAATAACACAGTGTGCAGTTCTGTGCTGGAATTTACCCGCTATGTCTAGAGTCAGTGTGCAGTTCTGTGCAGGACTATTCCTGATCCCACACCATGAACCCCTGTGTCGTGGGTATCGGGAACTACGAGTACCATGGTATCACAACACGCAAACCCCACGTGGGTGTTCCACTAGTTTTTGGTAATAAGACTTCCACTCATATCTCGAATCTCCATTGAACTCAAAGCTCCAAATAGCAAAATAGGCAATTACCTTCTGATCGAGAGCCACCCCGAGCTTGCACGGTGCAATTACAAAACACGGGAAGTACAGCTAATTGAGTTATGAGACGCTGAAGAGCTAACGAGTCAAACGACAGGGGAATGGCATGTCCCGTCATGTGTGGAACTTTAATTTCTGTACAGCGTGTTGCATTTATGTAGAAAGCAGATAAGCGCCTCTCAGCGCTGACTAGCACGGATTGACGAGCTTTGTGGCACGGCGGGCGAAGCTTCGCCTACGTCGCAGGAGGTTGCGGGTTCGATTCCCGCTTCGGAACAAATATTGGTGCAATCTGCAGATATTTGTTGAGGGTGTTCTGGGTATTTTCTATGTTTAAAAAAATCTATCTATATAATGTATTGTATTAAGTATATCAGTTATCTAGTACCTACCCATAACACAAGCTCTGCATAGCTTGGGGCTAGATAATGATGTGTGAACTGTCCAGCATTTATATAGCAGCGTTCATAGGCAGAGGTTACCGCTTAACATCAGGTGGGCCATCTGATTGTTCCGTCATTCAAGTAGTATTAAAAAAACAATTTTTTTTTAATTTTTTATTCACCCGCTATGACTATAGTTAGTTTGTAGTTTCGTGCTGGAATTCAGACGCAGTATTATAGAGGTGTTTGTGTACAAATAGTAATAATAGCAATAACAAATAGTTCGCCGACAAGGAGTTCGTCCGGGGAAGTACTATCACCATACTTATTTCTGTCGCCAAGCAGTAGTGCTCACATTGCTGTGTTTCGGTTTGAAGTGTATGGGTGACGGTGAATTTACAGGAACATGATACTTTTCATCTTTGTGTCTCAGGATATGGGCACAGTGCAATGCCTGCACGAAAGGCACATCCTTGTTAGACGTAACTGAAAGGCTGACGTTATCGCAACCCCACTGTAGGTGTCCCGGGCTCACTACGCTGTGAAGCCCGAAGCGGTGGTGGAGTAACTCAAGCAGAAGACAGGGCTAACCATGAGGGTCGAGCAGTTGTAATCTCGCCATGATGCCAATATTATTTCCTTTATGGTGAAGGTGCCGACTGACCGTCTATCGACCTTCATGAATGGAGAGTTCTGGCCGAGAGGTGTCAAGTTCAGGAGGTTCTTCGGACGCCTGACACGAGACACTGCGGAGTTGCGTCATACGTTGCCGTCTAAACGTGTGCACTAAAATAAAGTATTTTATAAATGTATGTTAGTTTTAAAACGTGTGTGGTGCCGGTGAAATTACAGGCACATGAGACTTTTCATCTTTATGTCTCAGGGTGGCGGGCGCAGTGCAATGCTACATAGGGTGCGTCCTAGGTGGACGTGACCTATGAGGTAATGCACTGTTCATAGGCAGAGGTTACCGCTTAACATCAGGTGGGACATCTGATTGTTCCTTCATTCAAGTAGTATAAAAAAAAGGTATTGCTATGAGCTTATTGTTTAGGTTTAGTACATTTTCCATTAAGCCTGAAATAAAAGTATTGATCGATTGATTGATTGATTGAAAGGAATCGTTTTAGTGTGGGCTGGGGCTACCGCTAATATCCGGTGGGTCATTCAATAGCATCGGGTCTGCAAATGTAAGAAGCAACTACACGGGCGTGTGGTGTAGACTACACAGATTTTAGCATTGTCAAACTGAAAAGTAGCCCTAGCGAACAGCTTCAGAACCTAAACTAAATGTGGATGCATGTGCGTGTGGTGGATTTCGGATGGAAAGTGATACAGCAGTTGTCCCAAGTAAATGATTATTTCCGAAAATTTAAACTTACTTTTTATAAACCTTTAATTGCCTGTAATATTGTTAAAGAGTAATAAAAAATGCTTCATACATTTGGAAGCAGTAGGATATTTTTCTAACTAAAGAAAAGATAAAAATAAATACACATTCATGCATTTGTTTGCTAATATAGGCAAACAAATGAGTTTTAATATGTCCAGGTGACTTAAACCATGTGAATTAAATTTAATAAACCGTTTTTTTAAGTATTTTGGGAAATAAATGTAACCCAAAAATTCCGTTCCAGCGGGACTCGAACCCGCAACCTTGCCTGTGATCGGCAATGCCTTTACCAGCATTATGCTTTTAATGTTATCCATAAAGTGTGGTTTACACTTGAAATATAATATACTATTTTGGGTTATTCTTTTATGAGAGAAGGCATTCAAATTGAGGTCTATATTGCAGTTTGGGGGCTGTCATCCCCTTCGTCGGTTCTGCGAGCTAATAGGTACATGGCCATAACCACTTCAACTTCATTATTCAGAATCTGGTTGTGGGAAGTCGGTGGCTGGAAGCGGCTGAAGCTCATTCATCGTGGCATTCTTTGTAGGCCTATGCACATCAATCAACTGACTGAAGTTATGCTGCTGTACATAGATGTAGTGACCATGAAAAACCAGTGGCACCAGAAAAGAAGAACAGTAAGATATGGGTCGATGACTTATGGCTGAAAATCAGTATTTTTGCTTTTTGAGCAAAATATCTCGCTGAACCATGGCCTTTTTGACGTACTGCAGCACACACAGACATTTTACTTGGATTTTGTATTTATTACCAAAGTTTATTAGTATACTTTATGTTATTGTTTATTTTTACTTGTGCACTTGTACAATTTGTTGTAATTTGTATGTGTGTCTGAAGTTGCAAATAAAGCCTTTATCTATCCATCTATCTATCTAAGATTAGTCATAAATTCCTCCAGTTACCTTAAGCACAGATACAATAATACTATACTAGTACCTTAAGCAACACGTGCCAACGATCAAATATGCGTGATAGAATATAACATAAGCGCAATAAATCGTGGCGGCCATTGATAGGAGCAAAATTGCTTATAAATCCGGCCTAACGGTTATTGGGTGAAAAATGGACGGATTTGTGAGTGCCACGGTTAATTTAACATTTGGGGATTTGCTGATTTATTAAATGAATACATTATATTATTGTTAAACTCAAATATATACAGTCCCTGGCGGTTGCTGTGGCACACCATGGAAAGAGAGAGAATACATTTTGATTTGTTGCATAATCATTACATCTATGTACTACTTGGAATGACTATTCAAGCGGGTGGCCTAGCGGTAACATAGTGGAACATAATATGGAATATAATGGACGTTAATATGGAATGCTATGTGATGTCTAATGTAATATACTAGTGGTTCGACCCGAACTGAGACCTCGCGTATACACGCGATTTAGAAGGTTACCTTATTTCTTTCGAAAAAATATACGTACTTGTTTTTCAAAATGTATGAACCCCGCAAATATTTTGATGTGCGGCGGCGCAGTATCTGATTAGTGCCAACAATTATTACAAATAAGAATACAGGATATTAAAAAATTACGTATTTCGAAAAAACTTCCTATCAAGAATTAACCTTAATTAACAGCAACTTTAACTTAATCCTGAGAAATTTCGCAGGACTTAGGAAAACGCGTCACACTTACATTTACAGCTGGAATATGCCCTGGATTGAAAAAACACGGACATAGGTACGACTTATCGCGCCGTACGTGACCGGGGTGCGAACACAAGTTACCGGGACACGAATGTACAGTCCATGCCATAAATATGTGAATAGCAACAAATTATTTTTACCTTACCTAGGGCACGGATAAAATAATACTATTCTAGTACCTAGGTATTGTCGCGAAGACTACCGTGAATTTACATAGTTTATCATTGACCTCATGTAATCATGTTAATTTAGATAAGGGTCAGAACCAAAAGAGAGATAACACGCATAGAGGGACATTTCTGACAAGTTTTCAGTCCATTGCTGCTTGATTATTGAACACATTTGAAGGACTAGAGTATGAGCCGGCAGTGTATCGAACTCATTCGTCATCGTTCGAATTTTCAAAGGTGCTATATTTTGGCGTTTATATTGTATGTAATGCCACAGATAAAAGAATACTATACTAGTAGTAATGCTAACTCCATCGTAAAGTTATTATAGACGTTTCGGAATGATCCTAGTGATTTCAATGAATAAAACACCGTTAATCTTGTTTTTGTATGTTCCTCATAGTGTCTTTTCATTGCGTTGCGTCTAACTCTTGCGACTGCAACGCGCATCGCTGCTAAAAGTCGCCTTGGTTTTGAACAGTAAGTTCTGCAAAGTAAAACACAATTTTAGCAAGTTTTGAAGAACTACGTCTCTTATGAGTCCTTCAAATTAACATTAGATTTAAAAACCTAACTTTTTATTCAGAGACCTGTTCAACGATACCTTACATGTGTGTGATCAGAGGTTAATTTCTTAAAACAAGCTTCAAATTACAAGTGTGTTGCATTTTGTTATATTTTCAATGGAAATCACTCGTAACCTAGGCTTCATATTGTATCTTTAGAGAACTAGGCCACAGATTAGACAATAGTGACTGAGCCCTATAGACATTTGAGTACTCATCACACGAAGATCACACGTCATCACCAAAAAAGCGCATAAAGATGAGAAATTGAGAAAGCAAACAGGGTGTGAAATACGGACGGAAAGACGGACATTTGGAAACTAGGGTTCCGTTTTTAGGGTTCCATACCCAAAGGGTAAAACGGGACCCTAGTTTCCAAATGTCCGTCCTTCCGTCCGTATTTCACATTTCGTCAAGGCTTCACTGTCCGTCTATCTGTCCGTCTGTCACCAGGCTGTATCTCTTGAACCGTGATAGTTAGGCAGTTTAAATTTTTTCAGGTGATGTATTTCTGTTGCCGCCTATAACAACAAATAAAAAAAAAGTAAAAAAATGGGGGCTCCCATACAACAGACATGATTTTTTTTGCTATTTTTATAGATAATGGTACGGAACCCTTCGTGCGGGAGTCCGACTCGCTCTTGGCTGGTATTTATTATTTGGCATAGGAACCCGTAAAGCTTAACAGGTTTTGGTACTGACTGTACAGTTGTACCAAACGGCTTCCGTGAAGAACGCCCGCCAATTGAATACCGCAATACCTGGTCGCGACGTGCAAGATTTGTAGTTACTGAACATTGTCAGGATATCCGGTTCGTATTCATCGTCTCAATGGTTCCTTCTTGGTTTAGGTTTGATGGAGGTTGGATGAGAATCAGGTCTAATCTAAGGCCTGACATAAAAAAAAGTTTTTAATTCTTTAACATAAGGTCTACAGTTTTACATACAGGGTTTGGAGTCTCCTTTTAAGCAAAAAATATGCTTGTGTTAGGAGATACCGCTCTTCTATATCCATCGTTTGAAATTTTAAGTAGTAAGTACATTAAGAAAACAATACACATTTTTAGGAAGAAAACAGAGATCCAAGCAACAAACAGACAGCGCAGAGAAAAGTTTGTTAATTATTGTAACAAAATGTGAGGAAGTATTTGCGGGTGTGTGGTGTGTGTGGGTGTGTGGTGTGTGGTGTGTGGTGTGTGACATGAAACGGAACTTTACCACTCTGCTTAGCTTGTTCAATGTTTACTTATAAAAATATATAGACTGTTAAGGAAGCACATCGATGTCTTGCATAGGGCCCCGAAGCTAATTACTCCACTCACGACTAGATGTTGCCCCAGAAAAAAATATAACGCGCTATATAAGCTATCAATCCTCGCAATTGTCTTTCAAAAGTATTTTTTCAACACACTTGCTCATAAAGTGGCTCTAATTTCACCACAATTAGGCACATAACTTGTAATCAAACTGTGACTTTTTCATTGGTATTATTTACAAGTGAGTTATAGAGACAGTTGATCATTTATTTTATTTTATTTTATTTATTTTGGTAAACCAACAGCGATTTATGCAATATTACTTTATGTTTAACATTAACAAAATTATGGCCAAAAAAGGTCTACACAGCTTAAAATTATCAGAAGATTCTACTCAGTACGATATATCAAACATAACTTACTAGTTGCTATAAACAAATTGCAAGAGTGTGTATTTCTGTTTTACACCTGTAATCAAACTGTGACTTTTTCATTGCTATTATTTACTAGTGAGTTATACAGACAGTTGATCATTTACACAGAGTGTGTATTTCTGTTTTACACCTGTAATCAAACTGTGACTTTTTAATTGCTATTATTCACTATTGAGTTATACAGACAGTTGATCATTTACACAGTCTGTGTTTTCTGTTTTACACCTGTAATCAAACTGTGACTTTTTCATTGCTATTATTCACTACTGAGTTATAGAGACAGTTGAACATTTACACAGAGTGTGTATTTCTGTTTTATTATTATTTTCTTCACAAGTGTGTTGAAAAACGTCGTATGATACACGTGTGTATTGATAATTACCGTCCTCAACTCTCTTAAGGCCTCTTAAGGCTCTCAATGGCGCCTCAGCGGTAATCCCCAACATTACACACTAGTACCATAATGTACGCTCAAACAGACAACCTCTTACCCTAAATGCATACCTATACCCGCTCCGTTCGATCGGGGGTTAAATGAGGTTTAACTTACTCTTAATCTTTTAAAGCGGAATCCACGTGACTTGGTTGAACACGGTAAAAAAGCACATTCTTTGAACCCTAAGCTGAGCTTTGGGGAAGATAATCTTTTAGGAAGTTATCAGGTTAAAGATATTTATTCTCAAAAGAAATTACATTTCGCTTAATGAGAAAATTACTAATTTAAACTTAAGTTCTAAAATAAACAGTGAGCATGCAGAACGTTGTGACTAAAATTATTAAGTAGGTAAGTAATTATACAACAACAAAACACTACCTATACGACTTATTACCATTTGCAGCGAAGTTATATCAAGTAAACATGTAAAAGGAGCTTGAGCTTGTTTTCATTTAATATTTGCATCTAAGTATGTGTCCACAATAATAAAAATAAATAAGTGGGTACAAGTAGAAAAGATTGCTCGGTTGGCGGACGGACGGCGATACCGGTCGCGGTCGAGTGAGCGAGAATGCTACCACATACAGGGTCGCAATAAAAATTTAGTTATTATGTGATTTTTTAGTTTAGCCTTAGATATATTTAAACTTTTCGAGGTTTTAATTTCTTTTGGGAGAGCATTAAACAATTTGGCCCCTTCAAAGCATATGCTCATCTGACCATAATTCGTACGGACCTTTGATATATGAATATTGTCTGCATTACGAAGTACTACTTTTTTCCCTTTTGTCTATTTGTTTTGAATGTTGTTTGTGTGTGTATTTGACCGTCTAAAATCTTTATAATTAGAATGCAGGTGTTATAGCTATATATTTGTTGGATATTCATAATTTTTGTTTCTCTATACAATTGTTTTGTCGGTGTCAGGTAATCATAATTAAAAAGCAGTTTCAAAATTTTATTTTAGCTTATTTGTAGGCCAATTAGTTTTATTAGCATTGCCCCATATTTCAACAAGATAATCTAAGTGTGGTTTAACTAACGTAAAGTAGACTGTGTAGCGGACTCGACGTGGAAGACATCGGACACAACCGTATAGTGAACCTAATAAGGACGATAGTTTTGATCTTACTTTGCCTATGTGTGCCTTCCACGTGAGGCCTTCGTCTATTATTAGACCTAAATATTTTTCTTCAGTTGCTTTTTTTATGTTAATGGTATCAATAGTTGGAGAAGTATAAGAATCGGTTAGTTTTTTTTTTTGTAAGTTATTTGTATAAGTTTTGTAAGTATTGGTAAAAGTACCTCGGTATGTAATACACTGCAAAAGATGTAGGTGTTTTAAGGCCGCTGTTAACTAAAGAGATAAATAAATAAATAATGCTGGACAGTTCACACAACATTATCTAGCCCCAAGCTAAGCAGAGCTTGTGTAATGGGTACTAGATAACTGATATAATTAATACGATACATTACATAGATAGATATTTTTTATTATACAGAAAATACCCAGAACACTGAACAAATTCTGCAGATCGCACAAATATTTGTTCCGAGGCGGTAATCGAACCCGCAAGCTCCTGCGTCACAGGCCACCCTTCGTCCGCCGCGCCACAGAGGTCGTCAGAGAGATAACAGCAGCACGTGACAGATTCAGAAACTTTTCATCAATATATTATTGGATAAATAAATTAAACTGCCATGAGAATCTAGATAATCAAGAGATAATCCATTATTATTATTGACGACCGCGGTGGGCGAAGGTTCGCCTTCAACGCAGGAGGTTGCGGGTTCGATTCCCGCCTCGGAACAAATATTTGTGCGATCTGCAAAATTTGTTCAGGGCGTTCCGGGTATTTCCTATGTATAATAAAAAAGATCTATCTATGTAATGTATCGTATAAAATATATCAGTTACCTAGTACCCATAACACAAGCTTTGCTTAGCTTGGAGCTAGATATTGTTATGTGAACAGTCCAGCATTATTTATTTATATATTTATTTTATATAAAAAAAACTTTACAATTTATTTTTGTTTTAGAAGGGAAAATTAGCAATGGGTGATCATTTTTAGATAGGAACTTATTTACCTACAAAAACTGATTGCTCCAAATAAATAAGCTTGAGGGTGTAAAAGATTAACCCCAGATTAATTTAATTAAAAACTGCAATTACGATAGACGCGCGTCGTATTTAAATGAGGGTAAACAGGGACACAATTAGGACGTCAAATGAACTGTCTGGCGAAATGTAAATTTGGCCCAACTCGTTCTGTAACACGAGCTACAGTGCTTAAACAATACTCTGATAGAGCACGATAAACATTTTATAGTCATTCAATTTGTTCTTCGTTTCTTTCAATGTCATTTAAATTTTGTAAATATTAACATACTAGCAGCGCCCCGCTGTTTTACTCGCCTATGTCTCTATCCCTTGGGAATATCGGGATAAAAATGTGCCTATGTGTTATTCCGGGAGTCCAGTTATCTCCATTCCAAATTTCATCAAAATCCGTCCAGCCGTTTCAGTGTGAAGAAGACAAACACACTAACACACTCACACACTAACACACAAACTTTTGCATTTTTAACATTAGTGTGATGTAATTTCGAAGCACTACATTTTTTGAAGATAAGTAAGATTCGTTGGTATAAGATTTGTCCTGTTTGCTAGCTTATTATGGAATGTGTTATTACTGGAAGAAAGCGTTAGCCGAGTCAGTCGTGGGAAGCAATGGCGGCGATGAGATTACCACCTGTTACGTCTATTAGTCCACGATGGTGCAACCTTCTGTGAAAAGAGGCCCATTGAGGCTCTGCCTACAGGGAAAAAGGCATGTTTTTATGTATGTATGTATGTACATTACTGCCGCGGCCTTTAAGTTAGGCGATGATCAAAGAACAACGTGAGAGTGTAGGCAGAGGCGCAGAGGCCTACATACGTGAGTACCTTATAGCCTAGTTGAGGTCAAAGCTTGTTCATTAGAAACAACTATCAACTACTAAGTAACTAAGTACTAACCAAGTATATAATATATACTTTCTCTTAAAAATTCAAGCGAGGTTTTCATAGTGAAATTACCTTTATAACGAAGTTTATAGATTTTCATACAAACAGGTTGATTTATTTTAAAAAGGTTCTCGATGCATGTATGTCTCAGAAAAGTTTTTTTTTTCTTTATTTGGTGGCTTTTGAACATAATGTTCATGTCAGCCCCTAGTAACAAACACAAATAAATTTCTAAAGGTACATATAACAACAAAGGAAAAACTAACATTTAGTTAACAAGAAAATAAACTTACTTAAATAACAATCCAATAAAACTAATCAACCGTATGCACTAACCTGTAATTAATTTTGGCTTCATTTGAATTTGGAGAAGACAAAATACTTTGAAACACTCCAATGTCTGATTATTATTTCCTGTTTACAAAAGCTATGATGTTCAGTCAGGGTGGAATTCTGAGACGAGAGCTCGCTTTGAATCCATTCCCTACGAACTACGACATCACAAACGGGAAATTAAGTGTTTCGAGCTCAGCAAATATGTTGCGTAGAGCCTCTTCGATGTTATCTACACGATGTACATACATACAAATATGTTGCGTAGAGCCTCTTCGATGTTATCTACACGATATGTACATACATACAAATATGTTGCGTAGAGCCTCTTCGATGTTATCTACACGATATGTACATACATACAAATATGTTGCGTAGAGCCTCTTCGATGTTATCTACACGATGTACATACATACAAATATGTTGCGTAGAGCCTCTTCGATGTTATCTACACGATATGTACATACATACAAATATGTTTTGTAGAGCCTCTTCGATGTTATCTACACGATATGTACATACATACAAATATGTTGCGTAGAGCCTCTTCGATGTTATCTACACGATGTACATACATACAAATATGTTGCGTAGAGCCTCTTCGATGTTATCTACACGATATGTACATACATACAAATTTGTTGCGTAGAGCCTCTTCGATGTTATCTACACGATATGTACATACATACAAATATGTTGCGTAGAGCCTCTTCGATGTTATCTACACGATGTACATACATACAAATATGTTTTGTAGAGCCTCTTCGATGTTATCTACACGATGTACATACATACAAATATGTTGCGTAGAGCCTCTTCGATGTTATCTACACGATGTACATACATACAAATATGTTTTGTAGAGCCTCTTCGATGTTATCTACACGATATGTACATACATACAAATATGTTGCGTAGAGCCTCTTCGATGTTATCTACACGATATGTACATACATACAAATATGTTTTGTAGAGCCTCTTCGATGTTATCTACACGATGTACATACATACAAATATGTTTTGTAGAGCCTCTTCGATGTTATCTACACGATATGTACATACATACAAATATGTTGCGTAGAGCCTCTTCGATGTTATCTACACGATATGTACATACATACAAATATGTTGCGTAGAGCCTCTTCGATGTTATCTACACGATGTACATACATACAAATATGTTTTGTAGAGCCTCTTCGATGTTATCTACACGATATGTACATACATACAAATATGTTGCGTAGAGCCTCTTCGATGTTATCTACACGATATGTACATACATACAAATATGTTTTGTAGAGCCTCTTCGATGTTATCTACACGATGTACATACATACAAATATGTTGCGTAGAACCTCTTCGATGTTATCTACACGATATGTACATACATACAAATATGTTGCGTAGAGCCTCTTCGATGTTATCTACACGATATGTACATACATACAAATATGTTTTGTAGAGCCTCTTCGATGTTATCTACACGATATGTACATACATACAAATATGTTGCGTAGAGCCTCTTCGATGTTATCTACACGATGTACATACATACAAATATCTTGCGTAGAGCCTCTTCGATGTTATCTACACGATATGTACATACATACAAATATGTTGCGTAGAGCCTCTTCGATGTTATCTACACGATATGTACATACATACAAATATGTTGCGTAGAGCCTCTTCGATGTTATCTACACGATATGTACATACATACAAATATGTTGCGTAGAGCCTCTTCGATGTTATCTACACGATGTACATACATACAAATATGTTGCGTAGAGCCTCTTCGATGTTATCTACACGATATGTACATACATACAAGTATGTTTTGTAGAGCCTCTTCGATGTTATCTACACGATATGTACATACATACAAATATGTTGCGTAGAGCCTCTTCGATGTTATCTACACGATGTACATACATACAAATATGTTGCGTAGAGCCTCTTCGATGTTATCTACACGATGTACATACATACAAATATCTTGCGTAGAGCCTCTTCGATGTTATCTACACGATATGTACATACATACAAATATGTTGCGTAGAGCCTCTTCGATGTTATCTACACGATATGTACATACATACAAATATGTTGCGTAGAGCCTCTTCGATGTTATCTACACGATATGTACATACATACAAATATGTTGCGTAGAGCCTCTTCGATGTTATCTACACGATGTACATACATACAAATATGTTTTGTAGAGCCTCTTCGATGTTATCTACACGATGTACATACATACAAATATGTTGCGTAGAGCCTCTTCGATGTTATCTACACGATGTACATACATACAAATATGTTTTGTAGAGCCTCTTCGATGTTATCTACACGATATGTACATACATACAAATATGTTGCGTAGAGCCTCTTCGATGTTATCTACACGATATGTACATACATACAAATATGTTTTGTAGAGCCTCTTCGATGTTATCTACACGATGTACATACATACAAATATGTTTTGTAGAGCCTCTTCGATGTTATCTACACGATATGTACATACATACAAATATGTTGCGTAGAGCCTCTTCGATGTTATCTACACGATATGTACATACATACAAATATGTTGCGTAGAGCCTCTTCGATGTTATCTACACGATGTACATACATACAAATATGTTTTGTAGAGCCTCTTCGATGTTATCTACACGATATGTACATACATACAAATATGTTTTGTAGAGCCTCTTCGATGTTATCTACACGATATGTACATACATACAAATATGTTTTGTAGAGCCTCTTCGATGTTATCTACACGATGTACATACATACAAATATGTTTTGTAGAGCCTCTTCGATGTTATCTACACGATATGTACATACATACAAATATGTTGCGTAGAGCCTCTTCGATGTTATCTACACGATGTACATACATACAAATATGTTGCGTAGAGCCTCTTCGGTGTTATCTACACGATGTACATACATACAAATATGTTGCGTAGAGCCTCTTCGATGTTATCTACACGATGTACATACATACAAATATGTTGCGTAGAGCCTCTTCGATGTTATCTACACGATGTACATACATACAAATATGTTGCGTAGAGCCTCTTCGATGTTATCTACACGATGTACATACATACAAATATGTTGCGTAGAGCCTCTTCGATGTTATCTACACGATGTACATACATACAAATATGTTGCGTAGAGCCTCTTCGATGTTATCTACACGATATGTACATACATACAAATATGTTGCGTAGAGCCTCTTCGATGTTATCTACACGATGTACATACATACAAATATCTTGCGTAGAGCCTCTTCGATGTTATCTACACGATATGTACATACATACAAATATGTTGCGTAGAGCCTCTTCGATGTTATCTACACGATATGTACATACATACAAATTTGTTGCGTAGAGCCTCTTCGATGTTATCTACACGATATGTACATACATACAAATATGTTGCGTAGAGCCTCTTCGATGTTATCTACACGATGTACATACATACAAATATGTTTTGTAGAGCCTCTTCGATGTTATCTACACGATGTACATACATACAAATATGTTGCGTAGAGCCTCTTCGATGTTATCTACACGATGTACATACATACAAATATGTTTTGTAGAGCCTCTTCGATGTTATCTACACGATATGTACATACATACAAATATGTTGCGTAGAGCCTCTTCGATGTTATCTACACGATATGTACATACATACAAATATGTTTTGTAGAGCCTCTTCGATGTTATCTACACGATGTACATACATACAAATATGTTTTGTAGAGCCTCTTCGATGTTATCTACACGATATGTACATACATACAAATATGTTGCGTAGAGCCTCTTCGATGTTATCTACACGATATGTACATACATACAAATATGTTGCGTAGAGCCTCTTCGATGTTATCTACACGATGTACATACATACAAATATGTTTTGTAGAGCCTCTTCGATGTTATCTACACGATATGTACATACATACAAATATGTTGCGTAGAGCCTCTTCGATGTTATCTACACGATATGTACATACATACAAATATGTTTTGTAGAGCCTCTTCGATGTTATCTACACGATGTACATACATACAAATATGTTTTGTAGAGCCTCTTCGATGTTATCTACACGATATGTACATACATACAAATATGTTGCGTAGAGCCTCTTCGATGTTATCTACACGATATGTACATACATACAAATATGTTGCGTAGAGCCTCTTCGATGTTATCTACACGATGTACATACATACAAATATGTTTTGTAGAGCCTCTTCGATGTTATCTACACGATATGTACATACATACAAATATGTTTTGTAGAGCCTCTTCGATGTTATCTACACGATATGTACATACATACAAATATGTTTTGTAGAGCCTCTTCGATGTTATCTACACGATGTACATACATACAAATATGTTTTGTAGAGCCTCTTCGATGTTATCTACACGATATGTACATACATACAAATATGTTGCGTAGAGCCTCTTCGATGTTATCTACACGATGTACATACATACAAATATGTTGCGTAGAGCCTCTTCGGTGTTATCTACACGATGTACATACATACAAATATGTTGCGTAGAGCCTCTTCGATGTTATCTACACGATGTACATACATACAAATATGTTGCGTAGAGCCTCTTCGATGTTATCTACACGATGTACATACATACAAATATGTTGCGTAGAGCCTCTTCGATGTTATCTACACGATGTACATACATACAAATATGTTGCGTAGAGCCTCTTCGATGTTATCTACACGATGTACATACATACAAATATGTTGCGTAGAGCCTCTTCGATGTTATCTACACGATATGTACATACATACAAATATGTTGCGTAGAGCCTCTTCGATGTTATCTACACGATGTACATACATACAAATATGTTGCGTAGAGCCTCTTCGATGTTATCTACACGATATGTACATACATACAACGTATTTATCACAGATATCAAGTAACAATAACAAGTAATTAATTTTGTAAAAATTAAAAAAAACCTCAACGCAATGAAACGGCTGAACCAATTTTGATCAAACATAGCTAAGAACACTCCGGACAAATTCACCTATCAAACAAAAAAAAAACGAAATTGGTTCATCCGTTCGGGAGCTACGATTCCACAGACAGACACACAAAAACACACACACACACACAGACACGTCAAACTTATAAAACCCCGTCGTTTTTGCGTCGGGGGTAAAAAAAGAAATACATTTGATTATTTTTTATCATTACAAGCTTTTTTTTTACTTGTGTTCTGTCTGTCTGACTGTGTTAGACAAATCTTTTAACTAATTTTATTTCAGTTCAACCCAACCAAAATGAGCTGAAATATTCTGTCAATTTCCGATGACAATACAATATAATGGTGATAGTGAGCTGATCTGATGATGGAGACGAAAGAAGGAAAACGGAAATCCTCGACTTCCGGCTAAAATAAATGCAATGGCTTGGAGGTTTTTGAGCCAGAATCATAGACAAGGGATCTATAATTAGTAACTACTATTTTTTTTGTAATTTGTATAATTCTTACTGACCTAAAGCCTAATATACCCGTATACTCAAAAAATATTTTAGATTTCCGGACAAACAAACAGGGGCGTGAAAAAAAACTGTCCTTTCCCAGCATTTTGGGTATTCTTTTATAGAGCTCATAAGTACATTTTTTATTTTAATAGTAATAGAAAACAAAGTCATGGGGAGCTGTCAAATTTAGCTTAATTACTAGTATAGTATTGTTTTATCTGTGGCTAAATTTAGTTATTTCAAAATGTGGTTTCCTAAAAAAAAAAAAATATGCTTCTTAGTATGTATTTACTTAGTATGTTTAACCAACAAATAATAATATTTTAGAAAACTTGAAACACTTCGAGAATGTTCTCATACCTTCGATACGGCACCCTGAATGCGCGAGGTCCGACGCGCACTTGGCCGGTATTTATTTCCCAGCTCACGATGATATATCTACAAATGAGTCAATGTCGAACGCGTAGTAGGTACGTATTCAGCGGGCACTGATGACGTCATCAACGCACTCAGTCGCCATGTTGGACGGAAATTGAAAACGTCCCGTAGGTATCAGTCTCGAAGGCCTCGGTATCCGTCCCTGAGCTTTCATAAGTTATTGTAGTGTAAAATGTGCTTGCGGTGTGCTCTTCCTTATAACACTATTTCAAAAGAGGCTTTCTGTCAATTTTAGTACCAATTTTTTTTTGTTTTTTTTTGACATTGATAAACCCTCGTTTGACCGCGTTCGCCTTTTGATAAGTGACGATGTGGCCGACGTTGGGCCATGAAGGTCTAGGCACCTATTCACTCTTGCCTTAAAGAGACCCAGTTTTGTCGAGTGTTTGTCTTCATTTGAAAATTGAGCTCATTCTTGATGATTCAGACGTGTTGATGTTCTAGCTACAAAAATGGCTGACCAAATTGTTGCGAGCTGATGATCCTGTGGTCAGCTGAACAAATTTCCCTAAATATAGTTAAGACCCATCTCGCAAACATAAATATACAAAAAACCCGCATTTTTTATATTATTTTTGATTGTATATTTTTTATTAACTTTTTACAATGTCAATGTCATATAAATCAGAGCAGCCGTTCCGGAGCGATGAGGCCACAGACAAATAGGCAGATAAACACATTAAGGCTTGAAACTCATAACACCCCTCTTTGTCGGGGGTTACTTAAATTAAATGTGGTAGTTTATTCTAAGTGCTCTCATTAGTCTGGCATGCCGGTTTCTTTAAAATAAAAAAGATAAAAGGTACATTAACTTAAATTTACTTTCCAAAACTCGTTCCTTAGATACATACCTACATAGACACGCCTCAAAAGTTTGACAAGTGGTGAGCTCATTGCCACCATCGCTTCCCACGACTGACTCAACTATAACGCTTTCTTCCAGTAATAACGCAAATTCATTAAATAAAAATGAAATAAAAAATGCTGGACAGTTCACACAACATTATCTAGCCCCAAGCTAAGCAGAGCTTATGTTATGGGTACTAGATAACTGATATACTTAATAAAATATATTACGTAAATAGATATTTTTTATCATACATAGAAAATACCCAGAACACCCTGAACAAATATCTGCAATAGCACAAATATTTGTTCTGAGGCGGGAATCGAACCCGCAACCTCATGCGTCGCAGGCCACCCATCGCCCACCGCGCCACAGAGGTCGTCAAAAAGATTCTTAGTGTAGATACATACAAAAGGTTATGGTATAAAAGTTCGGTGTGGTTTGACCTTTACCTCGATTTTTTGTTCGATCCCGGGATTATACGTTCGAATCCCGGGACGTCCCGGATTACCGATGAGTCAATTTGTAATTCTAGCGATGGCGTCCGGCCGCGGATTGGTAATCCTGTTTAGGAGGTATATTTTTGTTGTTATTTGTTAGGTAGCTTTGATGGGGTACCGTGAGGAATAATGTTACTACAAAAAATTACTACAAGCTTTTTGAATAATGAACGAACACACAATGAAGCGTCTAGTACCAAAGCAGGTGAGGAGAGCTCGTGGCCGCCACAACACCATTACACTAATGGCCGCTTGGGCCTTGCTCCGCAGCCGCAGGTTTCATGTTTTTTTTATACTAGATATTTGTTTTTGTATATAAATAAATAAATAATGCTGGACAGTTCATGCTTGTGTACTAGATAACAGATAAACTTAATACATAAATATATGTTTTTTACTATGCATAGAAAATACCCAGAACACCCTGGACAAATAAATATCTGCAGATCGTACAAATATTTGTTCCGAGGCGGGAATCGAAACCGCAACCTCCTGTGTCGCCGGTGAATTTTCGCCCGTCGTGCCACAGCGTTCGTTAAAAAAACAATTTTTTTAAAAAGATTTAAAAATTTTCAGTGGGTTAATTTAACTTACTGATCCAGAAAGAACTTACACTAAATAACAATATAGTAACCGCTGAGGACCTCAAAAAACGCAAATATGCAAGTCTCGACAGAGCTTACTTATTTGAGTCTTTCGGGGTCGAGACTCTGGGTGCGTGGGGTACAACGGCCCTTCGCGTTTTCAAAATTCATTCAGGGCATCTGGTCGAAGCGACGCGTGACCCGAAAGCTCGCTCTTATCTGGCTCAACGCATTAGTATTACCATTCAGCGTGGCAATGCAGCCAGCATCTTAGGAATGCTTCCGTCTGGTAGTGATTTCGATCAGTTGAGCTACCTTTAGATCGCTAGCAGCGGTCTTCAGGTAGCATAACTGTTTCATATGTATTTTGTACATACCTTGTATTAGTTGTATTATTCCTTCTGTAAATAAATGTATTTATATAGTAACCATAATCATAATCATAATCGAATGAGGAAATGAGGAGTCTGAGCAACCTTTTCCCTGAGGGTCTCGGGGCGGGTGCTTGGAAACACCGAGTCTTAAAGAAGACTCGAGAAGAAAAGGTTTTTCAAAATATATATCATAATCATAAATCATTTATTTGACCAAATAAAGTTACACAGATAAAGTTGAAGCCCTGTCTCCCGGAAAAGCGTAAGCTGTGGCCCAGGAAACAGTTCTCTCCCAATGGGGAGACACACTGCTTATTTATCACGCTAGGTGGCGCTGGTGTTGTTTCGTAGCAAAACAAAGGTCTATCAATGTTTAAAAAAAACTGTCAAAAGTGGACAGTATTAGTTATGTCAAAAATTGATAATTTTAGTATGAGAAAAAGACAAGACCACTAAATGACAAGCACCAGCGATGGTGGCGCCATCTGAGATTAGTTTTGCCTGTGGCTCCCCATTATAATAACACAATTTTACATATGAAATTTGATGAAAATGGGTGGTAGTATGTTACTAAGTGAGTGAGTGTAAAAGTTAGGGTGTATTATGTTAGTGTAGTGTGTGGGTATGTTGTGTGTGGTGTGAAAAGTGAAGTTGAATGTGTGCGCAGGCTATCCTGGTACCACCAGTCTCTTAAGAGTCTCGGTATCATAGGAGAACCCGCAGGGTGTGTGGGTGAGTGTGTATATATAACAGTAATACGTACTATATTAAAATGGCTTTGAACAGGAGCTGGGGCACAGCTATAGGCTCTTCCAGTAGTGTTCGTAAGTAGGTAATGAGTAACTGTTGTAACACAGAATAAATAATAATACTAGTTGCAAGTAATTATAAAAGTAATTACTAGTTTATTTAAATGTTTTCTTAAGGTATATTCAACTTGCTAATGTACTGACATAAGCACATCTTACACCCTATTCTCGCCGACAACATTGTATCTATACCCGTAACAAAGCACTCATCTTACAAATCGCTAGCACAACTCACTCGCAGGTGCAGCCGGGTCGTTCAGCTATTAAAGCGAGGGCTGGTCTGTAAGGCCGGCTATAGACGGACAGCTAAAGCCGTAATACACGAAATATGTGTTAGTAGAGCTTTTTTGTGAAAGAGTTGGATGTACTACCACCATACTTCTGCCGCAAAGCAGTAGTGCTCGCATTGCCGAGTTCAGGTTTTTTTATTTTTTATATTACTTAGTATGAAGGAACAAGCAGAAAAATCTGAAGCTGAAATTAAGGCACATTAAAAATTTCATCTTTATGTCTCAGGATGGCAGGCGCTGTGCAATGCCACATAGGGCGCGTACTAGGTGGACGTGACCTGTAAGACAATGCATTGTTAAACGCAGAGGTTACCGCTTAACATCAGGTGGGCCATCAGTATGAGTGTGCTCATTCAATTTTTTTTTTTTTTAAAACTCGTTTCAACAGAGTTTCATCTACCAATTCGATTTGTTGTCCATTCAGAAACTTAAAACAATACGTAACACTAGTTACGTATTGTTTTGAGTTTTACATACTAATGTAAAAGCTTTTTTCGATGCACAAACCACTGACTCCGTCTGAACAGTTAACGGACTAAAAACTACAGCTGACTGCACCTTACCAACAGCTAGATCTGATCGATCAGATAGATCGTGGTTACGTCACGAAATTTTGCATGCACAATATAGAAAAATCAATTTTGGCACCGCAGTGCTAACACGTCTGCAAATAGAGAATTAACAAGAGAACATTTTGATAAACTATGATGACTCGGGACTGTGATCTACAACATTATGTGTGTATGTACTATGTGTAACAAAAATCTTAAAACACCAGTCCTTTTAAAATTCTGATAGCATATTAGTTTTATTTACCACTGGGGGGTCACTGTGGTAGATGTCAATTTTGAAAGCAATCGGTCCAGTTACAAAAAAGTTCAAAATGGCGGCCTTTTCAATTCGATGATTCCTGATATCTGACCACAGGTAAAAATAAATAACACTGGACAGTTCACACAACATTATCTAGCACAAAGCTAAGCAGAGCTTGTGTTATGGGTACTAAATACCTTAGTACATTACATAGATAGATATTTTTATTCTACATAGAAAATACCCAGAATACCCTGAACAAATATCTGTAGATCTCACAAATATTTGTTCCGAGGCGGGAATCGAACCCGCAACCTCCTGCGTCGCAGGCGATCCATCGCCCGCCGCGCCACTGATGTCGTCAAAGAAAACGTAATAAAATTATACCAGCCCCCTTATTCGCTATGACCAAACATAACATAACGCGGGCTCGTTAAGATATCTGCGTGGAATTATCGTTTAGAATACATTATGACGTCACACGTTAATGGCAAGGAATCTCAAATGGTCATAATGAATAAGGGCCCTGAGGAGTTTGTAGACTTCTTTAGCTGGTTTATGCCACCAGTATATCAAATATCCAGCCCCGTTTATGAGACACACGAGACACTGTTGCTTCAAGCGGTAGATGCTGGCTGTTCCAAGCTGCCCGCATATCCCCGCCCTAAAGCGACGCGATGGCAGAAATAATATTTTACGTGACTGAAGGTTGCTGCTGGAAATTGTTACGCAAATA